>ML661883.1:13387183-13413697 GCA_007570785.1 Antilocapra americana | reverse complement strand
TTACTGTCTTTCTAAATTCCATATATATGTGTTAATATACTGTATTGTTGTTTTTGCTTCTGGCTTACTTCACTCTGGATAATGGGCTCCAGTTTCGTCCATCTGAGTAGAATTGCTTCAAATGAATTTTTTTTTAATGCTGAGTAATATTCCATTGTGTATATATACCACAGCTTTCTTATCCATTCGTCAGTTGATGGGCATCTAGGTTGCTTCCATGTCCTGGCTATTGTAAACAATGCAGCGATGAACATTGGGGTGCACGTGGCTCTTTCAATTCTGGTTTCCTCGGTGTATATGCCCAGCAGTGGGATTGCCGGGTCATATGGCAGGTCTATTTGCAGCTTTTTAAGGAACCTCCACACTGTTTTCCATAGTGGCTGTACTAGTTTGCATTCCCACCAACAGTGTAAGAGGGTTCCCTTTTCTCCACATCCTCTCCAGCATTTATTGCTTGTAGACTTTTGGATGGCAGCCATTCTGACTGGTGTAAAGTGGTACCTCATTGTAGTTTTGATTTGCATTTCTCTGATAATGAGTGATGTTGAGCATCTTTTCATGTGTTTGTTAGCCATTTTTATATCTTCCTTGGAGAAATGTCTGTTAAGTTCTTTGGCCCACTTTTTAATTGGGTTGTTTATTTTTCTAGGATGGAGCTGCAGGAGTTGTTTGTAAATTTTTGAGATTAATTGTTTGTCTGTTGCTTCATTGGCTATTATTTTCTCCCATTCTGAAGGCTGTCTTTTCACCTTGCTTATAGTTTCCTTTGTTGTGCAAAAGCTTTTAATTTTAATTAGGTCCCATTTGTTTATTCGTGTTTTTATTTCCAATATTCTGGGAGGTGGGTCATGGAGTATCCCGCTTTGGATTATAGCAGAGAGTGTTTTGCCTATGTTATCCAAACCGCTGAATAGACACTTAAAAGACCAGCAGACAGAAGACGCTAACAACCTCTTTTTCTAATGTCCCAGCTCTCTGAAGCACCCACAAAGTGCAATCACACCCCTCTCCCCACCGATTTTAAAAGCATATGGCTTTAACAAGAAGATGCTGCCACATTTTCTACCATATATCAAATGATATATTAACAAGCACATGATGAGGCAATAATAATAGCCCCTTAGAGCAGATCAGTGTTAGATCTTATTGTTTTAAAGCAGCTTTATTGAAACATAATTTGTATACCATAAAGTTCATCTTTTTTAAGTAAGTTAACAATTTTTTCAGTAAATTCAGAGTTATGCAAATACCACAATCCAGTTTTAGAATACTTCCATCACCCCAGCAAGGTCCCTCGTGGTCGTTTGCAGTCAACCTCCTTTCCCACTCCTAGCCCCAGGAAACCACTAGTCTCCATCTGTCTCTACAGATTTGCATTATATAGATATTTCATGGAAATAGAATTATACAAACTAAGCTTTAAACTCTGTAAGGACAGGCAGGAAGCAGAATGAACTGTGGAGCCAGACGGCCTCAGTTCAATTCCCTGCTCTCTCATTTACTAGCGGCGTGAATTTGGGTAAGTTATTCAGCTCATCTGTGCCTCAGTGTTCTCAACAGCAAAATGGGATAACAACTATACTTACCTCTTGGGGTTATGAGATTTAATTGTCACCATATACCTGGCACATAGGGAACACTCTACATCTTGTCCATGACTACCTTACGTATAACTGACTTTTCATTTGACCCTCAAAATTCCAGTGGAAGGAGGCAGAGCAGATATAAGTTGATTTTACATACAGGAATCAATGGTCAGGACACATGGCTAGTAAGCGGCAATGCCACTGCATGCTTCTCTACCTGTAACACTTCCAAAAGTAACCCTAATTCAACTCTCGGGTCCCTGTTCTTGCATCCTTTGTCTAAGGCTGCTGCCATTTTCTTGGAGATGACATGCTTCTACTTACCGAAGTTGGGACTGCAGCTTTCCGGCTTTGTTTATGAAATCTTCCCAAACCGGATAGCTCCCCTACAACAAAACAAAGCCATCAATCAGTAAGTCCAGCTGTGATAGACATCTGATGAAGACACTGACAGCACACCCAACTCCAATGATGGGTGGGTCCAAATTCCAGATATGTGGAACAGGACTCTGCCCTGAACCACCTGATCATGCCTCTGGCTGTTCTCCTCCTTAACCCAGAAGGCAGGGAGGAGGGAACCAGAGTGTTTGCAGCTCCTCTCCAGGACAGGAGGCTACTGGCAAGCATTAGATGGTGAAGAATCCTCCTGCAACGTGGAAGACCGGGGTTCGATCCCTGGATTGGGAAGATCCCCTGGAGGAGGGCATGGCAACCCACTCCAGTATTCTTGCCTGGAGAATCCCCATGGACAGAGGAGCCTGGAGGGTTATAGTCCATGGGATCACAAAGAGTTGGACACGACTGAGCAACTAAGCACACAGCACAGCATTAGTCTAGCAGAATCTCAAGGTTGGGAAGTTACCTAAATATAGCTGCTCGGCTGATGGCTTGAGCCCAGCATCTACATACTACACAGTTACAGGTGGTTCCCCAGCGTGTTCCCCATGGACACTCATCACCCTCCATGGCAACCTACCTACATCAGCCAAGCTTTCCTTTCTATCCACGCAGTCTTACCTCTAACCTAGGAATCCACAGAGTTAAACCAATCCTGCTTCCACACGCGTGTTTTCAAAGAACTAAGGACAACCAGCACATTCATTCACAGCATTCATTCTTTCAGCTCCTAACCTCAACTTCATTTCTACACGGGACCCTGTCTCACATCCCCACGTGTCTTGGGGATATTCCATCACGTGTCTCTACTCTTCTAAGTATGGTACGTGTGTGTGCTTAGTCGCTCAGCTGTGTCCGACTCCTTGCGACGCTATGGACTGTAGGCCACCAGGCTCCTCTGTCCATGGGATTCTCCAGGCAAGAATAATGAAGTGGGTGGCCATTCCCTTCTCCAGGGGATCTTCCCGACCCAGGGACCGAACTCAGGTCTCCCACAATGCAGGTGGATTCTTTGCCGTCTGAGCCCCAAGGAAGCCCTCTAAGCAGAGGGCTTGAGACAAACTCTACACTACGGGTGCAGTTCTGGCTGGGGCAAACTCGAGTAGGGTCTGACATAGCACATTAGATGTATATTAAGATGAAGTGACCAACTAAAAGTGAATGCAAAATAAACCCAGAGAAGAGGAAGCAGTGTCTGGCACCGAATCATTTAAACACAGAACTCAATGGACACGAATTTGAACAAACTCCCGGAGATAGTGAAGGACAGGGAAGCCTGGCATGCTGCAATCCATAAGGTCGCAAAGAGTTGGACATGACTTAACAACTAAATAACAATAAGATCAGGTAATCAACTAAGAGCCAATGCAAAATAAACCCAGAGAAGAAGCAGCCATGGTTAGAGAAGCAGTGTCTGGCACTGAATCATTTAGACATGGAGCCAACTCTAAACACCTGGCAGATTATGGTTGGAGGAGAGAATGTAAATGTTGTGAACCTTGGCAAGGTAAAAATAACATATGACACCTCTTGATTTTGTCATTAAGGAGAGAGGATGGAAAAAGTGTAATACAGTGAATCATCTCAGTTTTTATTATAGAAGCCCCATCAATCCCCAGGCCGCAGGGAACATGGAACAGTGGGACCTTCCGTGGGAGCTGTGGACTTCTGTAAATACGCTAAAATCTTCCAATTAAAGCTATGCCCAGGAAAAAAAAGAAAAAAATAAGTCACATCAAAATAGACTAAAACTGAAACTGAGTTAGCTTTCTAACTTTTTCCCCTAATAACTTTAATAACCTCTTCTCCCCTTAGTCTTTATTTCAGTTATTACTTATTTTTATTGAGATATAGTTGATTTATAATGTTGTATCTTTTTAAATTTTTTTAATTTATTTTTTAATTAAAGGATAATTGTTTTACAGAATTTTGTTGGTTTCTGCCAAACATCAACATGAATCAGCCACAGGTATACATATGTCTCCTCCTTCTTGAACCTCCCTCCCACCTCCCACCCCATCCCACCCCTCTAGGTGTTACAGAGCCCTGGTTTGAGTTCCCTGAGTCAAACAGCAAATTCCCATTGGCTATCTATTTACAGGTCATGTATGTTTCCATGTTACTCTCTCCATACATCCCCTTCCTCTTAAGAGCACACTTTCTTAACTTAGCCACCACTGACATTTTGAGCTAATTTTTTGGGGAAGGGTCAAGATGGGAGTAGGGCGCTGTCTTGTGCATTACAGGATGTTCAGCAGCTGCTCCAACCTCCATTCACTAGAAGTCAGTAATATTCACAGATGTCACTAGATGTGACAAAATGCCCCCAGACATTGTTCCAATGGGGCAAAAATCAGCCCTGGTGAAGAACCACTGCTTCAGAGGAATGTCTGAGAAATGAGTTTCTTCTAGTGAAGAAACAGTTATCTGAATCAGCAATTCCTTCAGTATTACTTCATTTCAATTTCAGTTCTTCTCTTAAAGGAAAGTAATTAAATAATTTTTATTTTGAAAATATCTTGCATAGAACATCTGTTCTAAAAGTGTGTTCATTTATATATTTTGAGAATCTCTTGAACAGCAAGAGGATCAAACCAGTCAGTCCTAATGGAAATCAAACATGAATATTCATTGGAAGGACAGATGCTGACGATCCAATACTTTGGACACCTGATGCAAAGAGCCAACTCGTTGGAAAAGACCCTGATGCTGGGAAAGATTGAGGGCAGGAGGAGAAGGAGGTGACAGAGGATGAGATGGTTTGATGGCATCACCGACTCAATGGACATGAGTTTGGGTAAACTTGGGGAGTTGGTGAGGGACAGGGAGGCCTGGCGTGCTGCAGTCCATGGGATCACAAAGAATCAGACATGACTGAGCGGCTGAACAACAATGTATTTCTCGAGCTATCAAGTTTGTCTGAAAATGTGCAGAGATGTCAGGAAAACCATCTACCAAATATTAAAATGGAATATCTCTGGGAGCTGAGATTTGGACCAATGTGTCGTTTTCCTGTTTGTACTTTCCTCCATGGCTATAGTTTCCTGTTGTTGTTGTTGTTGTTTTTAAATAAGAGTCATACATCATTTTTATGAAAACAATGTAGTCACCACTACACTTAAAAAAATTTAAGATCAAATTAGCAGTCCTGGCAATAACAGCACCGTGAATTTACAATCCACACAGCCCCTAAAGTCTGTTTCACCCAGGCTGCTAGATCACATCCATCAATTCTGCGTCTGTGTACTGGGGACCTGCTTGGCCCAATTGCACACTCTGGATTTATTCCTCCAAGTGGCAATGTGCTCCATGGGATGCTGAGCTGCACCAGGCCAGGGATTCTGCCTGACTGGCTCAAGGAAGAAGTCCTTTGGCAGCTACACCTGAGCTACTGACACCAACACTCAGGCACAGGTCTGGTCATCATCTGCTAAACCACTTAGCCTCCATCCCAGCTCTGTGCCCCAGGGGCTCTCTATAGCCCAAGAACATAACTTTATTTGTTTTGAATGAAACCTCTAAGGGCTCAGGCTACCTCTCCAGGCCGATTAAGACATTATGGGATGCTGGGCATACACACCGAGGAAACCAGAACTGAAAGAGACACGTGTAGCCCAGTGTTCATCGCCACATTGTTTACAATAGCCAGGACATGGAGGCAACCTAGATGTCCATCAGCAGACGAATGGATAAGAAAGCTGTGGTACATATACACAATGGAATATTACGCAGCCATTAAAAAGAATACATTTGAGTCAGTTCTACTGAAGTGGACAAAACTGGAGCCTATTATACAGAGTGAAGTAAGCCAGAAGGAAAAACAACAATACAGTATACTAACGCATATATATGGAATTTAGAAAGATAGTAACGATAACCCTGCATGCGAGACAGCAAAAGGAATGCAGATGTATAGAACAGTCTTTTGGACTCTATGGGAGAGGGCAAAGGTGGGATAATATGGGAAAATGGCATTGAAACATGTAAATTATCATATGTGAAATGAATCGCCACTTCAGGATTGATGCATGATACAGGATGCTCAGGGCTGGTGCACCAGGATGACCCCGAGGGATGGAATCAGGATGGAGGTGGGAGGAAGGTTCTGGAAGGGGAACACATTTATACCCATGGCGGACTCATGTCAATGTATGGCAAAACCAACACAGTACTGTAAAGAAAATAAATAAATAAATAAATATATTTTTTTAAAAAGACATTATGGGGAATCCCACCTATGGCATTTACCATTTTGCTATCAATACCAAATACGAACACGCCTTCTATTAATATATCTACATCCAGGTAATTAGGGGTATGGACCAAGATCAGAGTCCTCTGGCTGGGCACTAGAGATTTTTGTTCAGATGGACTTCAGCAACCTTTTGAACATGAGAGTGCTACCAACCAACTACAACCTCATCTAGCCAGCCCTTCTCTTTTTGGTCAAGACAGCCTGAGAAGCTTTACAAAAAGCCCGAGTTCACAGACACTGAGCATCAACCTCCAGTCAGAGGAACCAGCATCTCTCATCTGCACACAGGAGGAGATGAGAACTAGGTCCCTCTCTCTCCAGCACCAACCACTCCTATCTGGGGAGCCCCTGCCGAAAGTCACTGAGATGATCCACAGCATTTAAGAAAAGGGTGAGACATATTCAGCGAGAACACACCAGGATGGCAGGAGCCATGCACAGAAGCAGCAAATCCTGAGTTCTAGCCATGGCTCTGGCAGTGAACTATGTGGGGGGAAGTCACTTGACTTCTCAGGCCAGCTCTTTATAATGATCAACAGTAAAGAGTTATAATTCCATCACCGTTACTGAACACTGACATCACGAACACTGCAAGAATGGAGGAATGAAATAAGGAACATACACGCCGGAGGCCAACCTGCTGGCAAGAATCTTAGCGCTCCCGCCTGCCACGTGGCGGCGGGCAGGTGGTCCAACCTCGGCATGCATCAGTCACCACTGCCCCAGGCTGGTGTGAGGAGGAAATGAGGTCAGTCATCCCAAGTGCCCAGAGCAATGCCGGGCACTCCGTAAGGGCTCAATAACCTTTGACAGGTTTGATCGAGCGTCTGCAGGCTCCCAAGAATCTCCTTTGGGGTGCTGGGAGAGATGTTTACAACTCTCCAGGTCAGGACTTCCCTGGGGGTCCAGTGGTTAAGAGTCTGTGCCTCCACTGCAAGGGGATGAGGGTTCGATTCCTGGTCTGGGAACTAAGATCCCACAAGCTATGCAGTGTAGCCAAAAAAAACCTCCTGAGGTCAGACGGTCCACCCAGGCTGGAATCTCTCATTCTTAATCCTAAGAACAGCCTCGACCATGCAGCCTACTCTGAGTTCACCATAGTTAAAGCCGACATGGAGAGAGACAGTGGGACACAGTGTCTGTCAGTATGTCTGTGGTTCCTAGTACAAGGCGGATGGAGTACTCAAACTGAGACGAACGTGCCTGAAAACAACTGCTAGAGCCACTTTAAAAATGGCTTCCCTGCCCCCACCTGGAGCCTCATTTCAGTCTTTACCAAATTAGCAACAGAAGGAGGGTCCCCGCTGCAATTAGGGGGTACAGCACCCAGCTCTCCGCCTACGAACACCCACTCTGCCAGAAGGCGGCTGCCAACAGCCACTCTCTCCCTACTTAATGATATTTGACAGACTAGGTATGTGACAGTCTATCAAAGAGTATCAGGCCCACCTGTTTTAGGCAATATATAATTTAATGGATTCTAAAAAAATAAAAGAACTTCTAAGAACAGAAGACAAAAACCTCCTTGTTGAGAAATGTAAGTGTGTAAATGTTATTAAAATTTAAAAGGCAAGGTGATGTTGGGTTGTTCCAGATTTTTTTTTTAAGTTTCTTTCAAGGAAAAAAAAAAAAGTTTCTACCCACCTGAAAGTAGTTTTACTACAAAAATTCAAAAGGTTGGAGGGAATGAGGAAGGAGGGAGGAGGGACTTGGAAAATGAAAAGGTAACTGAGAGAAAAAAGCCCTGGGTTGTTCTAGACAACAAGGCTGGGTGAAGAAGAGCAGACTCAAATTTCAGAAGAAATCTGCCAATCAAGACACCATATGCACTGAGAGGCCTTTTAGAAAGCAAGTCCAGTGTGGTCCTTAATTTTCTAATCTGTGTTGCCCGCCAAGAAACCCCAGAAAGCTGTCTCCTGACATCGTGTCTGGCGGGGCTCTATTCACGTTTAAGGAACCCCCAGGGACGCACCCTCAAAACTGCAAGAAAGTCTCAACTCAGACCCCATTGTGGAGTTCATCAGAGAACACAGGCAGGATTCACAGCTTCCAGACAGGCCAAAGTCAAGGAAAACAAGACTCCTGCCGAGCACCGGGGTTCCGCCAAGCCCAAAGTCACGGGAAAAGGGAAATGAGACTCTCTTTCTGGAATCTCCTTCTTGAATTTCTTTGGGGGTGCTGGGGGATGGGGAGAGGGCAGGGAGGTTTTGAAGCCTTAGCAGTTTGTTGAGAATAGAACTCAGATCACACTAGGTTCTAGGAGAAAGGAGAGACCCCTGTTGCTGGAAACTGCTGTGTTTGCAAGCATGGGGAGGACTCTCTTAAGCAAGCTGCCCGACCATGCCCACTTCCTACAAGGAGAGAAACGGGGCCTGCCTGCAGACAGGCTCTAAGTCTGCAGCCACAGGCAGGATGCCTACCACACAGACTCCCTAGCCCGAACCCTCACCCACACCACTGTTCTCTCTTCTAACCTCCGGGGGCATTCAACAATCTGGAAAACTCCTACTCAGCCGTCAGCACCCAGTTCAAATGTCACCTCCTGCAGAGCATCCTAGTAACCTCCCCACCCACTGCTTCCCTCACATCATGCGGTTTACTTCTCTGAGCCTAGGTTTTCCCCACTGAACTGTGGGCTTGAGGACAGAAAAACAGAGGGAGGAAGGGAAAGTATTTCCAATAAAAGGGACGAAGATAGGGAGACAGGGAGGACACGTGGGCTCCTCCAAAGACACCAGAGTGGGACACTGATGCTGGGAGAAGCAGGAGATGGAAGGTCAGACAAGAAGAGCGTGGGCGGCTGTCTAGGGCAAGGTCCAGGGTTGAACTAAAAATGGGGCTTCATTCAAATGGCGGGGGACATGAATCCCAAACCAGTACGGTGACAAGAGAACCTGGCGACCCCATCCCATACCTGAAGGCAGCCTGGTCCCTTGGAGGGTGGGGAGAATAAAGTCATCTTCTTACTTCTGAGAAAAAGGCCTACCTATCTCGGTCAACTCCCCAAGAGTTTGGTGGCCACTTAAGGAAACAGGCAAGAGGGCTGCCCTGGGTGTATGCTAAGCTGCTTCAGTCGTGTCCGACTCTTGGCAACCCTGTGGACTATAGCCTGGCTCTCTGTCCACGGGATTCTCCAGGCAAGAACACTGGAGTGGGCTGCCATTTCCTTCTCCAGGGGATCTTCCTGACCCAGGCTTTAGCTCTGGGGATACCGAGTCCCTGTCCTCTCCTCCACTTATCCCACAGCCAAATGGCTGGGCAGGCCACTTGCTGGCTTGGGGTTCTATTTTGCTTTGTATTAAACAGAGGCCCGGATGGCATCCCACGTATAGCAGAAGAAAAAAAGTGTAACTTACCAGCCCGGCTAGTTAACATTGCCTCATAAATAATGCAGCCACTGCTTCTCCCAGCCCCGTCCACATGACAGCGGAACCTTGGGGACAGCTGAGGGAATCAGACACCAGGGCTGCCACTTGGGGAACACAGAGGAGCCCAGAGCCTGGGTCAGAGAAAGGGCCGTTTGAGAGGAGCAAGAGACTGAAGGAGACTCTCAAGAGGAAGGAGGATTTGGCTCAGCTGAAAATGAAATAGGGACCAGCGGAAACAGGTTACAGGGAGTCAGGTTCCAGAGAGAGCTGGCTGACCAGTGGCTACGGCTGATGAGAACACAAGTTTTAGATGTATGACTGGCCAGGTCATCTCCCAGGCCCCTTTTCACCTTGACAGGCATCACTGTCACCACCGTCACATGCTCTGAACAGTTGCTAGATGCCTGATAAACAGATCAGCACGTCTGCAACATTAACTGACAATCCTATCATCTGGAGATCTTGCAAAAATGCAGATTCTGAATCTCTTGGTCTGACGTGGGGCCTGGATGTTGTATCTTTCATCTGAGTGATGCTGAGGCTGCTGGTCCATAAACTACACTTGGAGGGGCACAGCTCGATACATACTCTTTTTATGTTTTCAAAAAACCCCAAGAGGCAGGTGCTGCTGTTATCCCACAGCTGAAGAAACCCAGGGCCAGAGAGGCTGCACTCTAGCACTCTAGGCTGAAATGTGATCCCTGATCTGCCCCTCCAAGCACTACCCTGACTCTGGAAAGAGCAAGCAGCAAGATACACAGACCCAGCCCTAGGGCTGCAGGAAGCCCAGTAGGCAGGCTGGGTCCTGCTTTATATCTGGATTCAGTAGAAGACAAAGAATTGATGCTTTTGAACTGTGATGTTGGAGAAGACTCTTGAGAGTCCCTTGGACAGCAAGAGGATCAAACCAGTCAGTCCTAAAGAAAATCAACCCTGAATATTCATTAGAAGGATGGCTGCTGAAGCTCTAATACTTTGACCACCTGATGCAAAGAGCCAATTCATTGGAAAAGACCCTGATGCTGGCAAAGACTGAAGGCAGGAGGAGAAGGGGATGACAGAGGATGAGATGGTTGAATGGCATCACTGACGCAATGGACATGAGTTTGAGCAAACTCTGGGAAATTGTGAAAGACAGGGAAGCCTGGCGTGCTGCAGTCCATGAGGTCACAAAGAATAGGATACAACTTAGCGACTGAACAACAATAAGAAAACCAGATAGAGTGGGGAGCAAGGGCTCCCCAAACATATAACCCTTGATTACAACTGCAAAGGACCTGGGCGAGCTGTAATGTCACCTTAGAAATGGCCAAGATCCACAACCCTGTAAAAAAGAAAACATAAAAGAAAAGCCCTTTGTGCAGAAAACATCACACACCAGATAGACACACACCGGAAATGTTCAGAATCACCACCACCAGTAGTGTGATTATGGCTGATTCTGTCGCATCTTCAGGTTTCCTGTGGACACTGGAACTGATCAGCTTCTACCAGGAGGTGGGGGAGCCTGTCCCGAGTATCTCTCCAGGCTTCCATCCCCAGCCCTGCCACCAGGTCCCTCCCCAGGGAGTGTGTGAAGGGCACAGTCCACAGCATTCCTCCCCTTCTTCCAGGGACACCCCTAGGTGAGCTCAGCCTTCAGGGAAACAAAAACAAAGCTTCAAGAGGAAGTTTCTGATCAAAGCAGGAGCAGCTCTGGACTCCATGCTTCTTAGAGCACAAGGCAGGAACCTGCGACTTCCAGAAGTGGGTACCTGTCACAGCTTTGTCCCCAAAGCCACCCTTCCCCACCCCATCTGGCAAGATGAAGGGCTCCCAAGGTCCTCTGATGAAAGGAGTTGAGTAAGCCCCTCCATCATAAAACCATTCCTGGGCTTTTATTTTCTGATTGGGGCTTGCCTAATCCACTAATTACCCCTGTCCATCAAGTGGATGACAGCCTTGCGGATAATCAGCGGTTGCCTCCTTACATGCCCACCCTCACCCACCTACCCAAGCTCACCAGCAATAAAAATGCCTATGAAAAGAACCTTACAGCTCTGTGCACACTTCGTAGCTGCTGGCACCTCCCACTTCAACAGATTTTCCCTCCCACCAAACTCCACAAGCCCCAAACCCCATCCAGGCTGCTAAGTATAACACCTGGGCAGGAACCACCAAAAAGGGCTGTGCCTGTTACGTCTACAGTCATTGCTCTATTTTTTAGTGTCTTTCCACTGAACGTCCATCTCTTTGCCTGGATAGAAGGCCCTGATGAGCAGCCATTCCCAGTGTCTAAAAGGATCAGTGTGGTCTAGTGGGTGGAGCCAGGCTGCCCAGCTTCAGATCTCCCCAGACCTACACGACTCAGTCAACCGGCAACACTTTATCTTCATCTGTAAATGATGACCATGGTAGAACCCTCCTCAAAGGATGCTAATGAGGGTACGTCAAAGAAAAGGAGGGTGCAGAAGGGTGACTAGCACCTAGAACTCCAGAAATGCTAGCAACTGCCATTTTAATGAGTCATGTACGAGGCCACCCAGACTCGGACATTAAACGAGCACCTACTATGCAAGTAGGTGGGGCTTCCCTGGTAGATCAAGCGGTAAAGAATCTGCCCACAATGCAAGAGACCTGAGTTCGATCCTTGGGTCAGGAAGATTCCCTGGAAAAGGAAATGATTGGGTACCCACTCCAGTATTCTTGTCTAGAGAATTCCATGGACAGAGGAGCCTGGTAGGCTACAGTCCAGGGGATGGCAAGAGTCGGACATGACTGAGTGACTAACACTACTATGCACAGGCACCGAGTGGGGCTTAAAAGAAGCCAAAGTGTTGAGGAATGCTGCTGTGTAAGCCACTGATCCTGGAGGGCACCACATTCTAGATACGGAGCACTGGAAGGCGCGATTGGTGCAAATTTCTGGATGGGAGTGAATCCTCACCGGGGTCTTAGGAAGCCTGGAAGAAGAGGGCTCAAGAAAGGAAGGGAAGAAGCATTCCCTGAAAAAGAAAAAGAATTAGCCAAGGACAAGAAGCACAGGAGATCATGCTACATTCAGGAGTCACTTTGTTCATCTGGAAGACATCCCAGGAAGGTGTGATTTGGGGGACGAGAGTGGGTGTGGAAGAACAGGGAGATGCCACCCACTCCGCTGCAGAGGAGGCTTGCGGTGGCTCAAGGAGGCCCAGGAGCCACCCCCACTTCTTCTTAGCCAAGGGAACACTCCCAGCACAAGCTCCCAGAGACTCACCACCAGGGAATGCCTGCTAAACCTACAGATGCCTGCACCCAGCCCCAAATCAACACAACCAGATCCCTGGTGGTGGGGCCCAGGGGTCTGCACGTAACACATTCCCCAGGGGACACTCATGCTTTGATGGTCGAAATCACACACAGACCTGAGACGCATAACTCTAGATAACAGGCTATAGCCGTCTGAGGCCTTGGATACTGTAGCCTCAGCGATTTCTCAGTCCTGATGTATGGGCCACACTGCTGTAGGAGTAATCTCTGGTGATAATCACCTGCACAGGGGAATGTGAACGGACACTTATTTTCTGAAAGGCATTTGGCAATGGGTTTCAAAAGCCTTGAAAGTATGTGCCTTTGACCCAGGATAAATCTGGGGAAACCACCAGTGTAAATCAAGGTATAACTACAAGGATCTATTTGCTGAAGTGCTTCTCGTGGTGAAAAACTGGACGCAGCCTGATCACAAATCACTATGGAACTGGGCTCCTGATTCAGGGCCTTTGCATATGCTCTTTCTGTGCCTGGACCATTATTTCTCTGTTGTCCACATACTTCATAAGTTATCGCCCACATGTCACCTTCTCTTTGGGGTGAGGCTTTCCCCAACCACCCTACTTAAAAACAACCACACAAGGCCTGCTTTATTTTTTCCTATTGCACACATTCCTTCTAAAATACAACACAACTGATTTGCTCAGTTTGTCTGTCCCAGACGCCCATCCCTTGTCCACTAGAATGTAAGACCCAAGAGGACAGAGACCTGAGTCCATTTTGTTAACTGCTGTGTCCTCAGCACTCACAGCTTCCCAGGTGGCTCAGAAGGTAAAGAAAGAATCCACTTGCAATGCAGGGGACACAGGTTCGATCCCTGGTCAGGAAGATCCCCTGGAGAAGAGAATGGCAACTCACTCCAGTATTCTTGCCTGGATAATACCCATGAACAGAGGAGCCTGGCGGGCTTCAGTCCACGGGGTCGCAAAGAGTCAGACAAGACTGAAGTGACTCAGCACACACTCAGCACTTAACACTGAACCTGGCCCACGGCATGTCCCCCAATAGGTGTCAACTAAATCAATTAACTATGAGCAGAACAACAGACCACCACACAGCCATTAAAACTAACCTGGCTTCTAATTACAGGCACAGAAAGCGTTAAGTGAAAAACTAAGTAGAAAAAGAAGTTTCTGGCAGGGCAAAGGCCACAAAAGCCTTCCTGTAAAAGGTGTGTCTGTAACCCACTTTGGAATCAAGTGGTTATGGGTGACTTTTAGTTTTTACTAACCTGAGGTCTTCGGGGGTTTTTTTTCTTCTTCCATTAACTTTCAATTACTTGCATAATCTTAGAGAAGTAATCCCTCGAGAAATGCTCTCAAAACATTTGCTAACACTTCATGCTAAATGTAGGGGAAAGCTTCCTTCTCCGTGATTTAATTAGGGTGTCCCTAATTAAGGCCAGCCCAACATCAAAGAGGCCAGGTTCCAAGGGAGCCTGGCTCCAGGTCTACTCCTGGTGGCAGGACGACCCCCCTCCCCCAGCAGTGGCTCGGAGTCTCCCAGGGCCCGGATGCCAAGGGCTTGGCCATCAGCTGTCTCCTCCTGGCCCTGCTCCCCGCTACTTGCTTCCTATTGGGGTGCTTCATCCAATTATCCAGGCCCCAGATCACATCCTGCTGGAGAGCGGGCTTTGAAGGTTCAGTAAACAATCACTTCAAAACAAAGAGGGACCATTAAACCAAACTCAAAGACTTCCTTAATGGCCTCGCGCTCAGCTGCTGGCTGGGCTGGAGCAAGCTGGGCCTCAGAAGTGAGACTTGGAGGTCTTCCTGGGAACTAATCTCGCCGCCATTCCAGCCACCTCCCCTACACGGCCCCCCTTTCCTGTAGTGCAATGCTGTGGGCTGCAGAGCTGTTATTGAGGAGACCCTGGGGCGGGGGGGGGGGGGGCGTTCTCCAGAAAAACAAACATGTGTCATGTGCTTGTCACCTCGGACAACCGTGTCAGACCCCTGTGAACCACACCCCGCCTGCGCCCCACACACTTCCTTCTGTGGGCGAGTCCGCGGCCCCCCCGCCCCGTGTGAGCCCACCACCCAACAATTTCACATAGTTGGCTGGTCCAACACCCTCTTGAAATAGGGGGAGGCCCCGCCGAGCCTCTTGAAGCAGCTCAGAGGAGGGCCTAGATTTTTACTGCTCTATTTGATTCGTCCCAAGTCCTAGAGTTATCAGTAGGACGATGATCAAAGCGATCATTGACATAGACTTACTATGGAATCTGCAAAGGAAATCCTAAAATGCTGTCAGAGACAGCTCAGCCCCGTGGATTAAGGGCACAGACTCTGGAGCCAGACTGCCTGGGCTCAACTCCCAGCTGCACCTCTCCTTAGTTGCATGATGGGGGCAAATGGCTTACCCACTGTACTTCAGTTTCCCATCTGTAAAATAGAAATTATGGCAGTAACTCCCTCACTGATAGACGCATCTGTAAGTACCATCCTGGGTTGCTGGGAGGATTAACAGTCTCCGTAAAGCACTAGTACAGTGCCTGGCTGTACCATACAAATGCTTGTTAAGTAAGTAAAATAAAACCAGGGGGAGGGTTTTGAACCTGTACCAAAACCCTCCACCTGGTTCTGTCCTCCAGCTCCAAATGAGAATCAGAGGTCTTCCCCTGCCCCCTCTCAAAATCTCCTGCTGATATCTATTATAGCATTGATCACACTGATTTCCAGTTGTTTGTCTGTTACTCCTCTAGACTAGACAACTTTCGGGCAAGGTCATAGGTGTATTTCTACCCGCCCCCCAGCAGTGCCTGGCAGAGAGTAGGCACTTTGTCATATCTACTGAATATGGTACTGCATTCTCTCAAATTATTTACAGCATTTCAGTCTTGTCTCTACTGCATTATCAGAGTGAAGGTACAGGTTTCTTGTATTTTCTGAAACATCTGAGTACTACTGTGGGCAGAGTACTCTGCTAGAAATTACCAGCAGATTTCTGGGTTCCCTTGTGGCTCAGCTGTAAAGAATCCGCCCACAATGCAGAAAACCTGGGTTTGATCCCTGGATTGGAAAGATCCCCTAGAGACAGGAAAGGCTACTCACTCCAGTATTATGGCCTAGAGAAATCCATGGACAGTCCATGGGGTCGCAAAGAGTCGGACATGATTGAGTGACTTTCTCTTTCAGACATAAGAGCATTTTATCTCGTACTCATTTCATGCTAAGCCCTTTCCATATACTTTCTCTTTTAATCCTCCACAACTTTAACAGGAGACTATTACTCCACCCATTTTACAGGTAAGAAAATCAAGGCTCAGGGAACAAGAGTAATGTGCCCACAGTAATAGAGCTAGGAAGTGGCAGTCCAAGGGCAACCACTTAAGGCAGCAAGCAATGAGTACAGGTAGAATCAATATGCATGTGGAAAAATGCCCAAGAATGCCTGATGTGGTAGAAAGAGGAGGATGGAGAAATGAGCGAGCTTTATGGTGAGGCTCGAAGGATGAGAAAGATCTCAGGAATGCAAAACATGGCAGAGAAGGTCCTTCCAGTGGGCCAACAGCAAGAATGAAGAGCACAGAAGTGTTCAGAGAAGCCAGGGGATCCAGCTTGGGGGACACTGGGCACAGAGCAGGCCACTCCACTAGAATCAATCACAGGGAAGCCCAAAGGCCTGGCTAAGACAGGTGGGCCATAGACAGCTAGTAGGCAGAGAATAAAAGTCGCTCAGTGGTGTCCGAATCTTTGTCACCCCATGGACTACACAGTCCATGGAATTCTCCAAGTCAGAAATACTGGAGTAGGGAACTGTTTCCTTCTCCAGGAGATCTTCCCAATCCAGGGATCGAACCCAGGTCTCCCTCAATACAGGCAGATTCTTTACCAGCTGAGCCACCAGAAGAGCCCAAGAATACTGGAGTGGGCAGCCTACCCCTTTCTCCAGCAGATCTTCCCAACCCAGAAATCAAACTGGAGTCTCCTGCATTGCAGGCAGATTCCTTTCCAGCTGAGCTACCAGAGAAGCCCCAGTAGGCAGGTAGGAAGAACCCAAACATGGCCAAGTCTTGGGAAGGGACAGAAGCCAGTATAAAGCTGTTGGTAAAATAGAGACTAGAGGCAAATGAGACTGCTTCTCCTGGTGCTCGCTCCAGAAAAAGAAGGCGAAAAACAAGGTGGACAGGAAAAGACAGCTGTTACAAAGCAACTGTCTCCCCTTACACTGGTGTAAACATCTCTAAAAGGCATTTTTTGCTTTAAGCATTAAAGGCCCTGAGGACCTCAGCCAGGCACCCAGGCATTCCCTACCTTCATCTACAGAAGATTTGCAAACAGAGAAATGCCAATAGGCCCTGCTGAGCCAGATGAGGTTATAATGAACTCAGGAGTGATTTATATACTTAGCAAGAAGAAAAAAAGAAAACAAAAAACTCAACTTCTCCATTTCCTGCAACTTCATTTGCAAGTTCTAAATACAGCTCAGTAAAGGGTGGAGTCTTGCTTGCCCTAAGAAGTGGTGGAGATAATTATTGATTTCAAAACTATGGAACACTTTATTCCCAAATCTGCAAAGCAGAAAATAACTA
Organism: Antilocapra americana; assembly: GCA_007570785.1. Taxonomy (NCBI): domain Eukaryota; kingdom Metazoa; phylum Chordata; class Mammalia; order Artiodactyla; family Antilocapridae; genus Antilocapra; species Antilocapra americana. The sequence continues at coordinate 13,396,270 of ML661883.1, read as the reverse complement.
CGAGCAAACATCTGAGTGCATGTAAGTCAGGCATGGTGCAAAGCCCTTTACAAGTACAATCTCCTTTCAGAATACCCCCAACGACATTGTAAAGATGAGTACTTTATGAGACCCATTTCACAGAAGAGTAAAATAAGGCTCAAAGAGATGAAGAAATTGGCCCACAGGATCTAAAGCCAGATCTCTCTGCTACTTCCTTCTCCCCCTGGAGAAGGTAATGGCAACCCACTCCAGTATTCTAGCCTGGAGAATCCCATGGACTGCAGACTGCCAAGTTCCTCTGCCCATGGGGTCGCAAGAGTTAGACATGATTTAGCGACTAAACCACCTCTCTGCCTCCAAGCTTAGCAGTAGCTCCAGAATTTCCATAGAAGGGGTTTAGGGGCAATGGTGTGGCTAGAAGGAATAGGATGTGGGCAGGGAGCTGTGCTGCTGAGCAAACACTGTTTTCACTTGGATACCATGTTATAGATCTGTGCCGTCTAATACGGTAGCCACTAGCCGCATAAGACTATTGAAACAAACTGAATGTAAATAAAATTTAAAAATCAGTTCCTCGATTGCACAAGCCACACTTCAAGTGCTCAAGAGTCACATGAGGCTAGTGCTTAGTGTATCTCACAATTTCCATGATAGTATAAAATCGTACTGGACAGGACTAATACAGATCAACTAAAAACACCCAAGGATTCTAAAGATGATTTTTTTCTGTTGCTATTTTTAAAAATTTATTCACTTTAATATTGTTTCACTGTAAATTTATTTTTATTAATTGTAGTAAATACACATAATATTGACCATCCCGAAGCCTGGTAGTGTTAAGCATATTCTCATTGTTCTGCCACCATGGAAAGACACTTTTACTCAGACAAGGTTGAGAAAACACATCGAGGGTGCTCAGACTGTGTATAGCTGGAGGTACTTTTAAAAATCCTAAAGCCCAGTGTGTACCCCAGAGGCACTAAATCAGACCCTCTGGGGAGTAGGGTCCCAGGTATCAGCATCTTATGGCTCCCAGGGAATCCAATGCATTCATCGCTGTAACCATGTCTGTTCTACCAAGAGGGGCACAGAATCGCCTCTTCCTCCTCCAACCAGGCCCTCTGGCCCCCTGGACACCCCTGCCTGGGGGAGGTGGCCGGGAAGTGAGGCCCAGGCAAAACCCACCATCCACCTCTAGGACTTGGGAGGTGGCTGGTGCTGACCCAGCTAATACTTTCACTGCTGTCCAAATTCTTCAAGAGAAAGAAAGCAAATAAAAAGACACAGAGCTCAAAAGGCACTCCATTGATTTTTTTTTCTTCCACCCACTTAAACTAGACAGGAAAAGAAAAACCACTTAGACACTATGATGGAGGTCATATATGCCAAAAAGCTGGCACAGAAGGGAGGTTTTCTTGGTGAATTCCATCGACTTCCCCCTCTTGCCATGGCTCGACTGACTCAACCCAACTAGAGGGTGACAGGGAAATAACTCAATACAGAAAGTTCTTTTACAAGAGAGTTCCAGGGCTGGACACAAAGTGAATTCAAGGCAAGGTGTTTTCATTGAGGAGTTACTGAACTTTGGGTGAATTGACTTAATTCATGTAATTGAGGGTACCAACAACCATAGTCACCCAACCTCAGGGACCAGTGGACTCCATGGACATATAAAGGCGGCCCTCTGGCCAGTCATGGAGAAGACCATAGGGGCTTTGTATGGGGACAAGGACAGAAGCCAAGGTTGGCAGTGACTTTCCCTTCTAGGAAGCCAGGAGGAGGAGAGGAGAGAGAAAGATAGGTTGTATCAGGGAAGACTGGTAAGTAGGAGGAGTAGGGAAGCCACAACATGTTGATATAAATTAAACCATTTCCACAAAAGTGACAGCCAGATGGGAGCCTCCCACCCCCATCTCCACTCCCCTCGCCCTGAGTCCTCCTGGCGTCTCAGTTCAGGTTCACACCCCCAGGCTGGGCTCTGGGCTACAGGAGCTGCGGTGTGACCACGATTCCTTGCTAGGGTCTCCTTTGGGACTCAGGCAAGTGAAACGCTGCTTCTAGAAACTAATCCACAGCCCCTTCTCTACCTTAAGCATGCTCTAAAGAGCTCCAGCTTTAGGGTCAAATAGACCAAGGTCTGAATGCCAGTCTACCTCACCAGGGCATTAAACAAATGATCAACTCAAAGCCTCAGTTTTCTCAACTGTAAAGTGGGGGTGATGTGAGGATGACAGGAAATCCTGGCACATAATAGATTCTCATCGAGTCCCTTCCAACCCCCTGTTGACTACATGCAACAAACACAGTTGCTGTTATTTAGTGGCTAAGTCATGTCCATCTCTTTTGTGACCTTATAGACTGCAGCCCCGCCAGGCTCCTCTGACCATGGGATTTCTCAGACAAGAATACTGGAGTGGGCTGCCATTTCCTTCTCCAGGGTATCTTCCAGACCCAGGAATCAAACCTGAGTCTCCTGATTGGCAGGAGGATTCTTTACCACTGAGCCACTAGGGGAGCCCAAATAAATACAGAGGACCTGTATACCAAGTGGCAGCCCAGACCATCTTAAACCGGGAAGCAGCAAATGACACAGCCCCATGCCAAGGTCTTCCTTGGGCTAAGAGATAGGAAACATTGATAATGTGGTGATGGAGGGGTTGCTTTGGGAGGGGTTGTAACATGCATGTGTGTGTGTGAGAGAGAGACACAGATGAATCCTTCCACAATATCCAGCTCATTCAAGGAAAAACCTTGGCAGTCAAATACAACGGGCTTCCTCAGTGCTCATCCAATTAATTTATTCCATTTGTCTCTCTAGTTTGCTACTTAATAAGGACATATCAGCAGTGCAATCTGAAAATCTGAGTTAAACAGCTTCAGGCATCACAGTTCCCTTTCAGGGTCCCAAATGTGTCCTGTCTGCTGTCCTAGGCAGCAGAATCTGCCCTGTAGCTTTTGTTTGGCTCCGGGAGAGGTATTTCTCTGTTTTTGCAAAGGTGTGGGTTTTAGGGGAAAGTATCCTGAAGGCAGTTCCAAGAAGTAATGGCAAACTCAAAATGATCTCATTTTCCCATATCCAATCTGAATATCTAAATGATCTCGCTATAGAAGGAATCTGGCCAACTCTTGCCCATCCCTGAGAAGACGGAAAAGGCCTAGATGAAAATTACAGATAAAGAGCCTAATGAATCAATAGTTTCAACCTTTTCACCCTCCAAGCACTTTAAAGACGTCAAGGTGGCCAAATTGACTCTCTTTTAGTTTTCTCCTTCTCTCTACCCCAAGAGGCAAAAAGTTTGAAGGCTAAAAGGTCAGCAGCAGAATATGCGTGGGACATACTTGTACCAAAAAATTGTTCAACGTCTCTCTGAAATAGAAACTGAACTAGGGACCCTGTATCTTTACTTGCTGAAAATACAGCATCAAGCTCAACACTTGTGATGACACCAATGCTTGATCAATATTGTAGGACTGTGAGTACATATTATTCTCATAAGAACTAAATGATGGGACTTTCCTGGCAGTTCAGTGGTTAAATCTCCACACTTCCACTTAGGGGACATTGATCCCTTGTCAAGAATATCCAGCATACCACATGCCATGGCCATAAAATAAATAAAATTACTCTCTTAAAAAAATATAAATAAAAATCGGAAAAAAGAAAGAACTAAGGGATAGATGAACTGGGCAAAATTCAAACTTAGCCTACCTTCCATGCAAACTGTGACTAGGAATGACCTTCTCTCAATTGGGGCATTATCAACTAGGATCTCAGAATATTAAGGTTCACAGAATTAAACAAGTTCTAAACAGTCTGGTTAAATATGATGTATAAGGGATTCTCCCCACAGAGACACTCAAGCCAAGACCAAAAAAAAAAAAAAATAGACTTCTTCCCAAACTGGGACAAGAAAAATTGCACCTAAAAACCCTCACAGACTGATCTACAGAGAGCAGACCCTGTATCTCTGAACAGGAACCATTCCGGGAAGTTCCCTGCTGCCGGTTTTATGACATCTTCTCTTCCTTCTCCCAGAGGCCTCCACTGAGGAAGCTGTAAAAGCCTGGGCAAACACAGCCATTTGCTAAGAGAAAAAGCAATGTGGGGCCCATCGGTACTTACTTTATAAGGGCTTGGCTTGTTTGTCTTTGCATGTCACCTGGCCATTGGCGGAGGCCTTGGCTGGATTTTCAGTATCTTTCTAGAGAAAACTTTTTTTTCTTCTTTTAAAAGAGTCAAAAGGAAGTCCGGCAGGGGCTGGCCAATGTCCTTCCCCAGGCTAGACTACCAGACCCTCCTTCACGGCCACCATGTTGAACTGAACTGGACAAGCAGCTCTCCAAGGCCGGCCTTGGCTCCTCACCGCCCAGCAAAAGGCCTCCCACCCAGCAGACCTTCAACAAACACTGAGGAAGTGAAACTCTTGTCTGACAGCAACCCCAAAACAAAACAGTAAGGGCGGGGGGGAGGTAGAGAAAACCCTGAAATCATTATCCAGCCCTGGATTCACTCCTCACATTCTTGATCTTGTGATAAGTAAGGGAAAATATCATGATGTGTCTTCGAACCACAAAAGATTTCCATGGAATTCAAGAAGTCCCTTTAGCAGGTCTAATTTTAGGTAGAATTTAGGAGGGAGGATACTGGTGGCAAACAGAGGTAGGGGGCAGTGGAAGAAAACTGAACAAGGCCCCTATTCTGCTCAGCGCAGGTGCTGGTAACAGGACACCCTTGTCTAAAGTGAGACGTGGGGTGGGGAATTCAAGGTGGGGTTGGGTATTCTTTCACCCCCCAGTCACATTATATAACCCCAAACACACTCTCCAACCCAGTACAAAGTTCTCCCTGCATTCGGGCCCCACACAGCTCCTAACATGCTGACTCTTGAGCAACAAGGCAGAGGAAAATATGTGATTTTAGCATCCAACTCCTTGTTTTTTTAACTAAGTTAATTATTAAAAGAAGACAGACATCAACAGGGTGAACTGACCTCAAGTTTGGCCAGGGTCTCCTGGTCTTAGAAGCTCTCCAAACATCACCGAATTCTACATGCCGGTTCAATTACTCAACTAAAAAGATTTTCAAATTCAAATTTCAGATCAGTAATGTTGTACACCTGAAACGAATGTTATGTGTCACAGCTCAATTTTAAGGAAAGTAATGGCACAGATCTGTTGTTTGAAGCATTAGCTGTGTTTCTTGGGACTTGGGAAGAAATTCCAAAAAGATTTCAGGATCAACTAATATGGTCAAGAGGGTTGAAACACCAGAAGTCAGTCATCTGGCCTTCGACAGTCACTTCCAAGAATCAGTTCCCCTAGACGAACCACCGATGGGCCCATGCCTCCAGCCACATGCATCCTGTCTCTCCTTCCCTCCGGGACCAGCTCACACGGGACGACATGATTTATGTGGAAAGGCAGCCAGTGAGCGATTTTGCACACCACCATTCATTCCACCACCACAGTAGGTGGAAGAAAGGGAAAAAACACAAGGTTTCCTCTCATCAAAGAACCAGTAAGTTATTTAACAGCTGCTGTGGAATCCCAGTGGAAGAAAACTAAGGGTTTCTTCACTGCTCCCATCCCCCTGAAAAGGATAAAACACACACCGTGACAGCCTAGGACTTAGCCAGATGAAGGATTGTTAGAAGAAAGCATAAAGAAGCCTCCCCAGCTTTTCCATGTCTTGAGGTTCTTTGGTTTGGGAAGATGGATGGGGCTAAGCCTTGAAATTACTCCATTTTTTGTTGTTTTCTTTTTTTTTTTCCTCCAAAGAGGAAATTGACTCCCTTCCTGTGTTGCTGTACATTTTGGAGAATCGAATGCTACTTTAAAACAAATTTTTTTTTCCCTTACCCTTTTCTCACCCCACTTCAACATCACTTCTGAGAAAATAACCTTAAAATGTTCTCAAGATGGCATTCCAAATGCACTTCCAACGCGTACATGCGTCCTTCACAGCAAACAGAAAGGGGACCACATGTGTCATAAACCTATCGCGGGAGTTCAAGAAAAAAGAAGGATAAGCAGGTCCTTAGAAAGACAGCCCACTTCAGATATTAAAAAGTGACTTTTATTGCTGACAACTTCGTGCATAAGCATACCACACAATGCTACATGCCCAAATTTTAAAATTCCCCTTTAAAATCTCACTGCCTTCTAATCCACGAAAAAGTCTTTTCCAAAGAAAACTCCATGAAAAACACTCTGCAACTGTCTTAGGCATAAACAATCATGGAAATTAGACACATATCCCCTCTTTTTCCCTTATATCTCTACTCCTCAAAAGTCTGAGATTCTGCAGATCTCAAGGCATGTTTCGTCTTCCACTCCACTTCACTTTGAAAACCTTTGACTGCCAAAACAAAATAAACCTTTAAAATAAATGCCTTCCCAACAGGATGTTGAACAAACCTGACTCAATTCAGAGAAAGAGCTCAGGAACCACAAACTATAGATCTAGCACTCAAAGGGTATTAACTCTTTATTTTTAACTGGAATCTTGTGGAAGGAGAATCACGCCACCTTAGCACCCACAAATCGGACTCCCCGGCCAGAAAGCACTGCAGGGCAGCCAGGAGACACCAGGTGGAAAGCATGGGTGCCCTCCCTGAAGTGGGTTACTTTCTGAAGGGCTTCGGGTTCCAACCAGTAAGAACTGAGCCTGGATTCTGGATTAATGAACAAAGAGTAAGGAGAAAAAAATCAGGTGTGAACACACAGAGACTGCAGTGGGGACATGGGTTAGGTCACTGGAGCCTGGTTATACAGAGGGACTAGAAACATCCATTTCTCTCCTCCAAAAAACACAAGTTCTCCCAACCCATCTCAAATTCTTCCCCTGGTGATCAGAATCCACGTGTGCCTCCAATCAAATCTTGTTTGATTACAAGGCCTGTAGATTTCACTTAACAAGAAATATTCCAGTCTACAGAGGGAACCAAGCTTTGTCTCAGTTATTCAATGGGGGTTGGGGGCAAAGGAATGAAAGGGCTGTCTTTGAACAGGACATAATCCATCTAATTCCAAAGGGCTGGATTAGAGGCATTCCTGGGCAAGCGGGGTCGCTGAACAGAATGCTCCACGAATGTCAATTTCTGACAAAAGGCACAGGCTCTGCAGGAGGATTTCAAAATGGAACAGACCAGGACGCAGGCACCTTGGCAAAGTTCACCCTGGGTGAGGTGGCAGTTGGTGCTAAGAGGAGAAAACAGGTCATGACAGCTGAGCAATCCTTCCCAAAGTCCATCTCCCAGGGGGAACCCTCTCCAAACCTTACATTTCAACAGACAAAAGCACCTCCAGGCGCGCAGGCAGCGGCTGAAGAGGGGCTGTCCACACCCACTCGCTGCACAGCTTTCCAAACCTGCCCACTCGTTTTGGATGCCGAGCTTTTAATTAAACACCACCTCCCCGGATCTGTTGAGGCAAACTGGAGCTGGGCTAGAGCCAAAGAGAAGCTCCCTAAATACACATAAAAAAAAAAAATCCCCCCACCGCCCCCAATTCCCACCTCCAGCCAGCTCGCGCGGCTGGTTATATTTCCTTTAGATTAGTAACACAGGGCCCTGGTCTATCTCTATGCACAGAAAATCCACATTCAAGGATCAGGTTATCCCCAGTACCACCCTTCGCAGGAAAAAGCCTGGGTGTTGTTCCCCGCCCCCATCACACACACTCACGCGCGCGCGGGCGGGCACGCGCGCACACACACTCACACACACAGTCTTCACAATCCTTCCAAGAGAAAACCTAGTGTCTGTGTGTGTTGGGCGGGTGAGGGACACAGTTGTTTAAGGTGCCCCAGTCCCGCTTTCGGTCTGGGAGCCTCAGTCTGGGGACGTGGGGTCCCCGCAAGACTGCTCTGGGAACTTCTGCTCCACGCCCCTGGGGAGGGCCGAGGGGAGGCACGCAAACCCTTACCAGCTTTGGAAGAGCCTAATTAATACCTAATTTGCTCTGATCGCCCCCAGGTGGACCTGAAAGCCCACGAGGCAGAGGGGGGTCTCCCAGTCTCCCGGGCTGGGGGGCTCCTTCTCACAGCTGGGCAGAGCCCCTCCCCTCTCCCCCCCACCGCTCCAGGCGCCCCCATCCTGTACCCCGGGGAATCAGGTGTCCACCCAAGCATCCACCCCCTGCGGGTCGCAGACACTCAGACCAGCGACAGACAATGGAAAACTTGGAGCCAGGGATTCGGGACCCCAGGGAAATGAGATGATGCGGTCCCCTGGGACAATGAGCAGGAGACGGCAGGGACCAGCAGATACCGCCCCCCACCCCCAAGAGAAGCCGCCAGCTCGGTGACCCAGCAGAACCCGGAGCAGAGCCCCGGGTGAGCGGGTGACACCCGGGCCAGAGCGCTCTCGCAGGTGGCCGGCGGCCACAGCGCAGGCAAGGGCCGGGCGGCTGGCCCGGGGCGGAGGCGAAGCCGCGCGGCGAGGTCAGAGCGCAGCGGCGGCCGCAGCCGCTCACCCAGCGTCCTACCTTCATGTCGCTAATGATGGTCTGGAAGAGGCCTCCGAGCGCGCTGCATTCCTTCTCAATCACAGCCTCCATTTTCCGGGCGCGGGCAGGGGCAGGACACACACACTCGGAGCCGCCTGGACTGTGCGCGGAGCCGGGGTTCGCTCACCCCGGGAGGAATTTCACCCTCCGAGCGACCCACCTCCGACTCGCAGCCTCTTCTGCAAAGAGGACGAAATGCCCTGGGTCGACTGTTCTCTGCCCAAAATAATACTAAAAATTTTAAAAAGCCCAACCGCTCTGTAGGGCGCCTACAGGCAGCGCTGAGCTCCTGGCCTTAAAAATGCCCGGAGAAGACTGACAATCAGGCCACCACTGGTGCCCACGACAGAAACGGCAAAGCCCATCTCGAAGCAGAGAGAATCGCCCGCTGACCCGGGGCCAGCGCCATTTCAAAATGCGAGATTTTCTAATTTAACCGATGTTTCTGAAATGAAACAAAAAAATTGCCCAAGAGCAGAGCGGGTCTGCTCGCGGAGCCCGGATCCGCTGCTCGCAGCAGCGGCCGCCGCCTCCTTTTCTGTCCTGCGCGCCCAGCCCCGGCGCTCTCGACAGCTCGGCTCCCGGGGACGGCCGCAA
>ML661883.1:13027446-13386783 GCA_007570785.1 Antilocapra americana | reverse complement strand
CGCGGGCGGGGCCGGGCGCGCGTGCCCGGGCGGCGCGGGGGGCGCCGGCCGCAGGGAGAGCCGGCCGGCGCGCGGGCGGTGCGGAGGAGCTCCAGCCCCGGGGGCGCCTGCTCCGCGGACCCCCCGCCCCACTCCCTTGGGCCGCCGGTCGCGGAGCCGAGAGGGAGTGTCAGCACGCGGCTGGTCGAGCGCCCACACCACAATGGCTGCGAGCGCCCGGCACGGAGGGTGCAGCCGCCCGCCCCGGGGACTGGCACGGTGGCACGATTAGCGCAGTACCTTGCAACTAGGGAGCGCTCGGTAGGGCGGGAAAACTGCCGCTACTGCTGTTGCTGCCGCAGGCTTCCTAGAGGCCCGTTCTCTGCTCTCAGGGCTGCAGAGCCAAGTCACGATTGCAAGCAGCCAAATGCGTAATTAGGAAGAGTTCGGGGGCGTATCCTGCAGCGAGATGCAGAGTTCAATAAGTTGCGGGGTTATGGGAAAGTGGATTGATTTTGCTATTGCAAAATAAATGAATAGCATTGCGCTTCTGTGTCCTGCTCATCAGTTTATGGAGACTGCTGACTGCCCCTGACTTGGACGGTGGTTTTTCAGGCGCGCTGAGGACATCCGGGTGGTGGTGTCACTGCAGAGAGCCCCGCTGGGAGTTTTAACCTGGAAATAGCACCAGTGGACTCCGGTTGGTTTGGGACCTGGTGGTTTGTTTTCCCAGCTCCACCGCCTAACCACGCAATCGGATCTGTCATTTAGATCAACACCAAATAGATAAGGAGGAGAGGAGTCAATTGAAGAGCTTTGCAAAGACCTGAAAACAAGCCCCCAACTCAGGGCTGTTCCCTTGACCCTTGAGCTGATCGTTTGAAGCACAAAGCAGGAGGAAAGGAAAATATATGGGAGAGGGTAACAAAAGAACTGTGTGCAAAATGCTGTACAGACTCCTTTCAGACTCAGAAATAGGAAAAGATCTGGCTTTGAAAACTGCGTGAACTAAAGCGATGCATGGAGCTGAGTATCGCAGCTATGTAAGATGATTTTTCTCTGGGCCACCCTGCCCCATTCTTAGTCATTGACTCCCTCTCCACCCCTGTTCCCCAAGTCATGAGGAGTGTTACTGCTAGAATTAACTGACCCCCTGGATCCTGTCCCCAAGTTCACTTGGATACATTAACTCTCATCTTCACCTTGCCAATAACCTTGACACAGTTTGCTTTTGATCATTATTATGATTTTAATATTATCAGTATTATAGTGATCAGAATCACTGCTTGTAAGGCCAGATTGCCTGGGTTCAAACTCCAGGTAAAAACCTATACATGGGTATGAGCTTTGGCCTTACTAAATTGGCCTCAGTTTCTTCACCTGCAAATGGGGATAAAGGGATCATCAACCTCATAGAGCTGTTCCAAGTTTTACCTGCACTATTGTATGTAAAGCATTTAGACCGGTTCCTGGCCTATAGTAAATCTCATCAACAGAAATAGATTCACTGCAGCACTGTTCGCAATAGCCGAGATGTGGGAACAGCCTAAATGTCCATGGCAGTTAAATGGATAAAGAAAATGTAGTCTATATACACAATGACACATTAACCTTAAAAAGGAAGGAAATCCCAGGATTTCCCTGACTCTACGCTGCCAGTGCAGGGGGTGCAGATTCAATCCCTGGTTGGGGAAATAAGATCCCACATGCCTCGAGGCCAAAAGATAAATACATAAATAAAAATTTTAAAAGAAGGAAATCCTGCATTATGGGACAACATGGATGAAATTGAGGACATTATGCTAATGTCCACAAATACTGCACAATTTCACTCATATGAAGTGTGTAAACTTGTCAAGCTCATCAAATTGGAGAAATAAGAACACTGGTCACCCGGGGCTGGAGGGTGGGGCCATGGGGACTTTCTAATCAATGATCATGAAATCTCAGCTACGCAGGACAAACAACTTCCAGAGGTCTGTTGCACAACACTGCTTATAATTAACCATGCCATATTGTACACTTTAAAATCTGACAGGGGGGTAGATCAAATGTGAAGTGTTCCTACCACAATGAAATAAAATTTGAAAAAGAAGTAGGGACCAGGTCAAGGTTCATTCTCACCTGGTCCCAGAGTGAATGTCGCAAGCCTATAATGTTGGCATGCTGTCCCACTGACATGGCCAAGGGCCTACTGTATACAGTCTAGGTGTTTTACCTGTATTATATCTAATCATCACCACAGCCTTGAGAAGAAGGTGGTCAATCAAGCCTTCATTTTACTGTTGGAAAGTGGCAGATAGGACTCCAGCTGTGGACGGCTGACTCCCATGCCTGAGGGGTTCCTTCTACCCAGTCTCCAACCCTCCTGGGCTAGAGCCCCACGCCTAAGCCCGAGGACCCTGCGGCCAGCTTTCCTGCCACGTGCCTCCATTCAGATGCCCCCAAAGCCCCAACTCTAGCGGTGTTTCCCAAAGCTCACCTCTTTTTCCTCCTTATTCTTTGGCTCAACGCTAGCCTCGGATCTGAGAGGCAGGCCCTTGTCTTTCACAACTAAGTGAAGCATCCCAAATCACCTTGAGAGGGAGTCTGGGAGTCTCCACAGGCTGGAGAGGCCTAGAGGTGAGACGACAATGCTTGGCATTTTTAATAAGGTGAGTCTGAGAAATGGAGGGATTTTGAGCAGGAAAATAACAAAGTCAGACTGACACCCCCTACATGACATGTTTTCCTCCATGTTTGAGCATCCCTCTAATTTTCCTCTCTTCAAAACACCCAACACGCACTGAGCAGGCATCAAGATTTTATTAACATGCAATTTGTCCCACTTGTTTTTTAATAACTCTTAGGAGGAGGAACACAGAGTAATGAATCTACTGGAGGAATTTCAGCCTCCCTGATCTTGGGAAGGAGAGTTGGGAAGGCGAGGAAGTCTTCCCCAAGCAGTGCCCATCACCCTCCTTGTGGACCGTGGACTGGGGTGTGCACCACCATCTCCTGGCTCTGTGACCTCAAAGATACTGTATGATGTCTGCAGCCAGCCTCTTGCGAGTTCCTAACCCATGGGTCTATTACCCTGTAACGCCTCACACAGAAGTAGCCTTCCCTCCCAGACGTGAGTCCTAGCCTTTGGGTGCATGAGCTTCACAAGGGCCTGGCGTGGTTCTCAAACTTGGCAACTGACATGCCCTGGGGGAATTTTAAAACACCCATGCCTGGGCTCCACTCCCACGGGAGCCTGATTTAACTGGTCTGTGGCCTGGGCCTCAGGACTTTTTAAAGTCTCCCAGACAAGTCTAATGTACAGCAAATTTAAGAACCCTCATCTAAGGAAATTGAACAGAAGATACCCATGCCCAGGTCCCACACCTAGATAAACAGAGTCTCTGGGGACTGGGATCCAGAATTTTTTTAATGTATCATATAGATTTCATTCCATCTTCCTAAAAGGATGTATACGTGTGTGTGTATGTGTGTATCTTGTCACTATTTGCTTTACATAAATGAGATCACATCACACACACTCACACGCACATTTCTGGATCTTGTAAGTAACACTTTTATTAGCACCTCTTGCTATCAACAGTTCCTGGAGAAATCCCTCCAGGTCAGTGAATATTGTCCTACTATGTTCTTTAGTTACTTTCACTTTTTTTTAAATGTTGGTGAAACTTTAGAGGTACAGAAGCAGTACAAGAAGAGTGTGGGGCTTCCCCATTACTCTTCACCAGAGGCCCCAGATGATAACCCACTATGCTATTTGCTCCAGGCCTAGGTGTGGTTTACAGTCTTCTCAGCTGATGCTAATGTGTGTGGCTAGATTGTGTGTGAGGCCTCCAGTTTGCTGCGGGACTTCGGGCAATGTTAGTAAAACCCCTGACCCTCGTGAGGGGTCTTTGCATTAGAAGGAGCTGTGCGAGGTGGTTGGGTGGACAGGCTCAGAACCAGTCTGCCTTGCTTTGGATTCAGGCTCTTCCTTGTCCTTTTCTGTCCCTTGGTTTCTTCATCTTTAAAACACATCGTGGAAATACAAGGCATCAAGGCTGTATGAGGCCTGAATGGCATTACTTAGTGTAGTAATTGGTACATAGTAAGTACTCATAAAGGCTAGTTATTAGTATTTTTAAAAATATTTTGGCCATGTAGCATGCAGAATCTTAGTTCCCTGACTAAGAATTGAACCCCAGGCCCCCTACAGTAAAAGCATGAGAGCATAAGCACTAGAGTGCCAAGGAATTTTCGAGTTGTTAACATATATTAATCATTAGCACGGCTCTTCATGAAATAAAATTGGTTTAAGCTCACTCTAATGACCTCTAAGCAGAACTCTTTAGGAGCCCAGAGCCACCAAATCCCTTAAAAAACAGGAGTTGTCAGTACATTAAGGGCTTCCCTGGTGGCTCAGTGGTAAAGAATCCAGCGGCAATGCAAGAGTCGGAGATGTGGATTCAATCCCTGGGTCAGTGAGATCCTCTAGAGGAGGGCATGGCAACCCACTCTAGTAATCTTGCCTAGAGAAACCCATAGACAGAGGAGATCGGCAGGCTACAGTCCATAGGGTCACAAAGAGTCAGATATGACTGAAGCAACTTAGCATGCACGCGGTATATCAAACTGTCTCAAATGTAGAGTCAGAGCCCCTTTTGAAAATGAAATTAGCAGGAGTTAACAAATCATATCTGTGGCAATGACTCACCTTGAGATGTTTGGGATGTGTTTGTGGATGGTGGCCTGGGAGACACTCAAATGTAACCTCAGTGTGCAGAACATGTCACAGGGGCAGGAAACTCATGAAAGAAGGTATCACTTCATGAACTGATTGGCTCCCAGGCCAAATAATGCTGAAACAGTAGGGTCACAAGCCCGTGCCCACAGAGGTCAGGCAGCACACCTGAGTGAAGCGGGCCAGGTGTAAGCTCACCTGGTCAGGGAGACTGTCAAGCTCTGAAAAGCAAGTCCTCCTTCCAAGCCCACCTGCTCCCCAGTCCAAGGCCAAATGGTAAGGTGGGCCCTGAATTTCCACATATTCCAGTCCTTCTGATAGAGCTGAAAGCTTGGACCTTGATGAGAAGTTTGCCCAAATCAAAATATTTTAAAATTTCCCTGTTTTTAGAAGCTCGCCTGGAGACCAGTGTACAGCTTCTGATCATGGGAATCAAATACAGTAATTCCCCTACATATGAACAAGCTCTGTTCCGAGAGCACATTCCTTTTCTTCTTTTTTTTAATATTTTTTTAAATTTATGTTTAACTGAAGAATAATTGCTTTACAATGTTGTGTTCATGAATCAGCCATAGGTTTACCTATGTCCTCTCCCATTTGAACACCCCTCCCACCCCATCTAAGTTCTTACCGAGCCCCATTTGAATCTCCTGAGTCATTTAGCAAATTCCTTTTGGCTATCTATTTTACATAATAATGTATGCAGTTACTCTTTCCATACATCCCACCCTCTCCTTCCTTCCCCCCTACCCATTTGTGTCCATAAGTCTGTACATTCTTAAATCCAACTTGTACATAAATCCAGCAAAATTAGCCTAGGTACCCAATTAACACAATTGGCTCCACAGTACCATATTGCAATAGGCTTGTAATACTTTTCACAAAAATAATATGTCTATAAAAAACAAACAAACATAAAAAATACAAAAAACGCTTTAAATCTTATGGTATAGTACCTTGAAAAATACAATGGTATAGTACAACAACTGGCATATAGGGGCCTCTGACGTCCTTCTCCTTATTTATATTCTCCCAAATGCCTGCTGACTACTAACCTGGCTTCTGAGTAGCCTTGATATTGAGAATGGGGCTCCCAGGGGAGTTGATATCCCCATTGCATTTTTAGAACAAGAGTGTCCCAGACCTGATTGCTTCTTCTTCTGAAGTTTAGCTTTTTCAGTTCCACACAACTCTGATGAGACAAAGGAACGTTTTGTATGTAATATATGAGTTCTGGTTAGAGTAGCAATAAAAGAAGATGAAAAGCATATTATCTGAGAACAACCTACCTTTAACATACCATGCAAAGCAACTGAAAAACCATCTAGTTATTTCTAATCAATCAGAGGCATCTGAGTTGACCTAGAAATGGAAAATATTATACATTATACAAAACCCAACATTTTGTGATGTAAACAGTCTGAAAAGGGGACTTCCAGTTTTTGTAGAGAGGCAGATTATATAATCTGAAAGCCCTCCAGCTATAGCCATGAAGACACTCAAAGTACAATGTAACCAGAATCTTTTCAAATACATGGCAGAGCTGGCATGAAAGAAAGGAAGTCCTCAGAGACTGGAAGCAAAGAGGAAGCTGACAACCAGCAAAGAATATGTGGAGCTGATGCCTCCATTGCCCTGGGAGGAGCCCTTGGTTTCAGTAACCCAAGGGCCCAGATGTTTACCCACAAAGAGGGATCGGAAAAAGAGGCCCTGGAGCCATACATCCTCCATGTATGAAGAATGCATAACTGAGAGCCCTCTGCATAGTCAGGAGGCCCCCTCCCTCCTTCAACCACCCCCCACAATGGTACAGCTTCAAGGATAAGTGGACCAGGAAGCATTGTGCCTAGCAGGACAGGTAGCCAATGCAAAGTGTGAGAGCCTTGGTTCGGGCTCTGGGTAGGGGGCCAAAAAGCGTACACTGAGAATGTGCAACCAGAGGCCTGCATCACAGCTGCATTTGGAGTTTGAATTTGTTTTACCTTGAATAGATCGAAAATGCCCAACATAAGAATTAATGTGAAAACTTGTTACTGGCCAAAAATAACCCTAAGTAACCCAGCAGAAGCAACAGAGAAATGGCTCGGAGGGGACCCACTTTCAATCAAGTCCTCATAGGATTCCCACAAACAAAGGCCCTGGAATGAGTTCAGAATTCAAAATTATATGTTACATAAAGGAATAGATCAAGAGTCAGCAGACAGGGACTTCCCTGGTGGTCGAGTGGTTAAGAATCCACCTTGCAATGCAGGGGACATGGGTTCAGTCCCTGAGTCCGGGAACTAAGATTCCAAATGCCTCAGAGCAACCAAGCCCAAGCGCTGAAACTGCGAGCCCACGTGCCTGCACTAGAGTGTCAGTGTGCCGCAAGGAGAGAGCCCGCATGACGCGGCGAAGCGCCCACCCGCTGCAGCTAACACCAGACACAAAGAAACAGAATTTTAATAACGAGTCAGTGGGCATGACTACTATCAAGATTTAACCCACCAGAGTTAAAGATATTCCAACAGTCTGAGAGAGAAGGATATCTAACATGGTTAAAACAGAGGAGAAAACAAAAGCACAACACGCTGTGAAAAGAGGAAAAGCACTGTGAAAGAATTACGTCGACTGCGTAGTAATAAAAACAAAAATCATTGAAACTACCATGTGTATTTAAACTTTGCATGGACAGGTTAGGATGCCTAATAGACACAGAACTGAAAAGAGAATTTTTGATCAGAAAGATCAGAAGAAAGCACACAGAAATTAAAAAGTAGAAAATAGAAAAAAAGAGGTTGACATAAGGACATAAGGAGAATAAAGCTTAATGTTAGAGAATGAGGGGAGGGGAAAACTGATATTTCAAGAGACACTGGCTGAGAATTTTCCAGAGTTGATGAAATACATAAATCCTCAGATTTAGGTAGCACATCACATTCTGAACAAGATAAACTCAATGAATATATATATATATGCTTATACTGAAACATTATAATTTCTGCTGTATACTCATTTTCTTCAAAGCGGTTTGAAAAAAAAACTTACAATAATAATAAAAAATAAAACTGTTTTTACTGAACATCCTTGCTGCTGGAGAGTGTAGTAAAATCACTTATTATCAGAACTTACTATCAGGATTAACCACCATCTGCAGAAACTGAAGGAGGGTTGGTGCAATGGCTCTTTGGAAGAGACAGTGGTATCACTGTGCTGACCACTCTTTTCCTTGTCAAATTTCTCTTTCAGCCTGTTTATCTGGAGTTTTGTATCAGCAGGGTACTGGCAGGAAACAGATGGCCCAGTGCAACTGAAAATGGAGGAAGTTTAAGAAAGAGACAAGGGCAGGGCTGAAGGAAACCAGTGGGACTGTGCAGTTCCGGGGGCCGAGGCAGGCTGCCATGACCACTCCTGGGACTGAAGGGCAAGGAGGGCTGGAGCCAGGAGCCCAGAGAGGCAGCTGCGCAGAGAGGACCACCTGGTAGGAGCTGTCGGCTTCAGCAGTGTGAGTGTGAGGCAGCCAACCTGCACTGGGGGGACCACACCCCAACAGAACCAGGACACCTGGTTTGCCCAGGAGAGTATGTTCACCTCCATTCTTCCAGTCATAGCAAACACCCCCTTCCAACAACACAAGAGAAGACTCTACACATGGACATCACCAGATGGTCAATACCAAAATCAGATTGATTATTCAGCCAAAGATGGAGAAGCTCTATACAGTCAGCAAAAACAAGACCGGGAGCTGACTATGGCTCAGATCATGAACTCCTTATTGCCAAATTCAGACTGAAATTGAAAAAAGTAGGGAAAACCACTAGACCATTCAGGTAGGACCTAAATCAAATCCCTTATGATTATACAGTGGAAGTGACAAATAGATTCAAGGGATTAGATCTGATAGACAGAGTGCCTGAAGAACTTTGGATGGAGGTTCATGACATTGTACAGGAGGCAGGGATCAAGACCACCCCCAAGAAAAAGAAATGTAAAAAGAAAAAATGTTTGTCTAAGAAGGCCTCACAAATAGCTGAGAAAAGAAGAGTAGCTAAAGGCAAAGAAGAAAAGATATACCCATTTGAATACAGAGTTCCAAAGAAGAGCAAGGAGAGATAAGAAAGCCTTCCTCAGTGCTCAGTGCAAAGAAATAGAGGAAAATAATAGAATGGGAAAGACTAGCGATCTCTTCAAGAAAATCAGAGATACCATGGGAACATTTCATGCCAAGATGAGCACAATAAAGGACAGAAATGGTATGGACCTAACAGAAGCAGAAGATATTAAGAAGAGGTGGCAAGAATACACAAAACTATACAAAACTAGACAAAAAAGATCTTCACTACCCAGATCACCATGATGGTATGAGCCATCTAGAGCCAGATATCCTGGAAAAGTCAAATGGGCCCTAGGAAGCATCACTATGAACAAAGCTAGTGGAGGTGATGGAATTCCAGTTGAGCTATTTCAAATCCTAAAAGATGATGCTGTGAAAGTGCTGCACTCAATATGTCAGCAAATTTGGAAAATGCAGCAGTGGCCACAGGACTGGAAAAGGTCAGTTTTCATTCCAATCCCAAAAAAAGGCGATGCCAAAGAATGCTCGAACTACCGCACAACTGCACTCATCTCACACGCTAGTAAAGTAATGCTCAAAATTCTCCAAGACAGGCTTCAACAGTACATTAACCGTGAACTTCCATATGTTCACGCTGGATTTAGAAAAGGCAGAGGAACCAGAGATCAAATGGCCAACATCAGTTGGATCATTGAGAAAGTAAGAGAGTTCCATAAAAACATCTACTTCTGCTTATTGACTCACCAAAGCCTTTGACTGTATGGATCACAACAAACTGCAGAAAATTCATCAAGAGATGGGAATACCAGACCACCTGACCTGCCTCCTGAGAAATCCGTATGCAGGTCAAAAAGCAGCAGTTAGAACTGGATTTGGAACAACAGACTGGTTCCAAATCAGGAAAGGAGTATGTCAAGGCTGCATGTTGTCACCCTGCTTATTTAACTTATATGCAGAGTACATCATGAGAAATGCTGGGCTGGATGAAGCACAAGCTGGAATCTAAATTGCCAGGAGGAATATCAATAACATCAGATACACAGACACCACCACCCTTATGTCAGAAAGTGAAGAAGAACTAAAGAACCTCTTGATGAAAGTGAAAGAGGAGAGTGAAAAAGTTGGCTTAAAACTCAACATTCAGAAAACTAAGTTCGTGGCATCCGATCCAATCACTTCATGGCATATAGATGGGGAAACAATGGAAACAGTGACAGACTTTATTTTGGAGGGGCTCCAAAATCACTGCAGATGTTGACTGAAACCATGAAATTAAAAGACTCTTGCTCCTTGGAAGAAAAGCTATGATCAACCTAGATAGCATATTAAAAAGCAGAGACATACTTTGCCAACAAAGGTCCATCTAGTCAAAGCTATGGTTTTTCCAGTAGTCATGCATGGATGTGAGAGGTGGACTATAAAGAAAGCTGAACACTGAAGAATTGATGCTTTTGAACTGTGTTGGAGAAGACTCTTGAGAGTCCCTTGGGCTGCAAGGAGATCCAACAAGTCTATCCCAAAGGAAATCAGTCCTGAATATTCATTGGAAGGGCTGATGCTGAAGCTGAAACTCTAATACTTTGGCCACCTGATGCAAAGAACTGTTGTATTGGAAAAGACCCTGATTCTGGAAAAGATTGAAGGCAGGAGGAGAAGGGGATGACAGAAGCTGAGATGGTTGGATGGTATCACCGACTCAATGGACATGAGTTTGAGCAAGCTCCGGGAGCCTGGCATGCTGCAGTCCATAGGGCTGCAAAGCGTCAGACATGACTGAGCAACTGAACTGACTGACTGATTCTTCTTTCTCAGAAGTGTTCCAGTTTAGACAATAAATTATTTGATGGCTCGCATAAGGGAGCTTGTTGGTACAATCCATAGCATCAGCTTCTTGGAGAACCAGGCAGAGTAGCCAAAGATGGAGAAGCTAGTGAAGGAATGCAGATTGAGCATCTCCTGCTTAGCAGTACATTTCTTTAAGAGCAACTTTATTATTGGACTTCCCTGGTGACACAGTGGATAAGAGACTGCCTGCCAATGGGACACAATGTAAGGATTCAGTCTCTAGTCCAGGAAGATTCCACATGCCACAGAGCAACTGAGCTCTTATGCCATAACTAAAGAGTCCACACTCCAGAGCCTGTGAGCGGCCACTTCTGAAATCCACATGTTTAGAGCCTGTGCTCTGCAACAAGAGAAGCCACCACAATGAGAAGCCCCCACATCTCATGGAGAGTACCCCCTGCTCACTGCAACTAGAGAAAGCCTGCATACAGCAACAAAGGCCCAGTGCAGCCAAAAATGAAATAAAATAGCTTCCTTATTCACAAACCATTAAATGTGCCTTTTTCAAGTATAACATTTCCTGATTTTTAGTATATTTACAGAGTAGGACAACCTTTGCTACAACCAATTTTTGGACATTTTCATCCCTTCTCAAAGTTACTCTCTACCCAATAGCATCACTTTCCATTTCTCCCCAACCTCCCCAAGCCCAGCCTAGGGGACTACTCACCTACTTTTTTGTCTCTATGGGTGTGCCTATTCTACACATTTCATATAAATGTAATCATAAAATATGTGGCTGTTTATGTCTGGCTTCTGTCACGTAGCATATAATGTTTTCAAGGTTTATCCATGTCACAGCACATGTCACTACTACATTCCTTTTGATGGCAGAATAATATTTCATTAAATGGATATACCGCATTTTACTTATTCATTAATCAGTTGATAGATATTGGAATTGTTTCCACCTATTGGCCATTATGAATAAATATACTGTGAATAACTGTGAACAGGTTTTTTGTAGACATATATTTTCAGTTCTCCTGGACATCCCCCTACGGTGGAATTGCTAAATCTTATGGAAAATCCATCTGTAATCTTTTGAAGAATTGTCTGTTTCCCAGTAAGTAGATTTATACTCCGCATAATTCATAAGGTTTTTTCACAATGTGTATTAGCTCTGATGGAGTCATTGTCTACTTATAATGGTGACATCATCCGTCCACATCAAGATAGTCACCTGCTATGTCATCCCCAGCTAGTCATTGATGGGGTAGTAAACTTATTACCCAGCATTTCACTCATAGCAAATTGTTTCCTGAGGTTTCTAGTAGCATAATTTTAGAGATTTAAAAAATTATCTTAGAATAATCCCATTGCTAAAGTGCTTCTAGCACTAAGACTCCCAGGTAAACAGAATTCTACTATAGCCAATTAATATTCTATTTATACATCTGTCTCTTATCAGTTTGGTTAATGGGAGTCTATCACTAAGTCAGTTAATTCTAGATTCACTGGCAAGGCCAAGATGCTGGATCTATAAATCTCATTCTGATGTGTTTGGACAGCAGAATACATAAAGTGGCACAAGAATTAGGCAGGCCTGGAAGTAACAGGCTGAGCCCTAGGACTTTAGCATCAACAGTCTCTGTTCCACCCACTTCACACATTTAAGTGGTCCAGGGCTCCCCCTCCCTGGCAACCCCTGGCAATTTCAGGAGGTTTTGCCAGGGCAGACATCAGTTTCCTTCTCCTATGCCTGGAACTTTTCTTTGAAATCAACACAGGAGACCTGTCTTTAATGTGGTGACATGCTAGGATTGAATGGGTATGGGTTCTGGAGTCACAGAGATTCAAGTTCAAACCCTCACGGCTTTGTATTTCACAGCTGTGTCCACGAACAAATTACTTAACCTGTCCATACCATCATTGGCAAAACACAAAATATAACGCCAACTACTAAGTCTTAAGGACTGGAGATAATGTGGTTCTTGAGCCTAACCTGTAACAGACACTTGGAAGAGGGGGCACTCTCCTCAACAAGACACTGCTGGTATTCCCCCCTTCAGAGTGCAATAAAGGAGGCTTTGTTTGGGGTAACAGAGGTGAATTTCAGCCTCTGAGCTGGGAGACATTTATTCAATTGTTGCAAAGCAGTTCTGCCTGTTTACTTTTAATAATGGGTGTGTTTGCTTTTAATAATAAGAACCAGATCCAACCCTCCTATTTTCTGAAGCTTGTGAGCAAATGGATGCTTGTGAGCTGAAATCTTTGCAGCCGCAAGTGGCCAGTGGCCGTGAGCAACAAGTGAAAACAGGTTGTGTATAGGGAAACATTTCATTTGCAGAGGTAATGATATTTACCACTGATCCTATCCAGCAGCTTCAAAGGTGGTGGCAAGCATTACCCAACTAATGAGCTCAGCAGCCCCGGCTCCCTGTCCCCAAGGCAGGAATGATGCTCCATAGTAATCTCCCCAGTGATGCCCATCAGGAGACAGATTTAGAAGGGAGGACTTTGTGATCCCGGGGGAGTCACAGATCCTCTCTGGGTCTCAATGCCCCCATTTGAAAAGGAGAGATTTGGTGGCTCAGATGGTACAGAATCTGCCTGCAATGCAGAAGACCCAGGTTTGATCGCTGTGTCGGGAAGATCCCCTGGAGTAGGAAATGGCTACCCACTCCAGTATTCTTGTCTGGAGAATTCCATGGACAGAGGAGCCTGGTGAGCTACAGTCCACGGGGTCTCAAAGAGTCGGATATGACTGGGTGACTAACACTACTACTGCTGCTGGTCCCTTCCAGGTGAGGTGAAAGGTGTCTGCCATGTGAATGGCAGACCGAACTTAGGCTCTCTTTGGATTCTGTGTCTGCCTTAGATATAGGTATAAATGTCTATCTCTGTGGATATGTGTCTTTCTGTTTGGGAAACAGCTGGAAAAAGAGATTAGGGAAAGGATGGGGGCTGTTTGCTCCAGACAGTGACTCAGTGAAAGAAGAAAATGACTTCTGAGTCTCAAGGCTTCCCCTGCCCCCACCTTGTTGTAAGTATAAATGCAAACATCTGGAGTCCACCCATCACTGGACAAAGCAGGATAAGGGCTACCCATCACCTCATCTTCCCTACCACTGGGGCACTTCCCCCCTCCATTGCTTTGATGCATTTTACCCTAAAGCTATTTTAACCTAAACAGATTGAAGTAGGAGAGGACTGCCCATCTCACATCTCCTTTATCTATGTTTTCTAGAATAAATTCCAACCCAATCATCAAATGAAAACACATTTCCACTAAGTTATTCTCTATAATCTAAATTTTTTTCCTGATTGGAAGTTAATACTGTACAATGGCAAGCCCTTCCCTTGTTGGTCATAGCTATTTGAAATGTTTCCTTTACCCTGAGTTGGAATCTTTTCCCCTTATTGAAACGAACCTCTTAGGGACTTATAATCAAGGCACTACCTTTCCTTAAACATTGTCTCTCAGAGGAGAAACTTAAATAGACACACAATTCATGTACTCTTTGGCCACTGTCTCAATAGCTGTTATTATTATAAAATTAAATTCAGTATGTTACATAGAATAAACCATCTTTTATGTATATATCTACATATTCTATAATTTCTGTTTATCCTTTAATATACATTATAACATATAATAATAATAATTTGAAAGCTAGATTATAAAATTCAAATTTACAGAAAGCAGTTCTATCAGGGGACTCATTCATGAAAATGGAAAGATCCTTTATCAAGTAATTCCCCCCAGGGGCCCTTAAATAGCAATCTCCCCCCCATCCCCACCCTGCATCTCCATTCGATCTGTAGCAATCTCATTTAGCTAGTTGCATTACTGGACCCCCTCATTGTGTAAAGGAAGGTAAATTGTGTTGGTAACAATTTGGCTCTCTCTTTTTTTTCCAACTTGCAACTAATTCATTTGGCCATTAACAGGGCTTTCCCCCGGAGGCCATTTGATCTGTTTGGAGGATGAACAGGGAGTTAGGACCCCCTTCTCCAGTTGCTATGCTTTCCAGAAGCAGACAATCCAATGGGACATGGTTGATATGACAGAAATGATTAATTGAATATCTCACTTGAAAATTGTGTATTGCTTAAAAGACCTAATAGCTGATCAAGTAGGACTCCACGCTGTAGCCTGACTGAGAACAATGACAGAAGGGGAAAAAAAAAAAATTCTTGAAAGAATCCCGTTAATGGATTCCTTAAAATGCTGGAAAGATGATTTCAGGCAATAACATTTCTATCATCTTGATAATATTCACTTACATTTGCATAACTCTGCACAGTTTATGAAGCATTTTCCCAAATGGTGTTGCTAGGAGGATGGCTGTGAAAGAACTAACCTGGACTCCAGAAGTGGACATGGGCTTGGAACTGTTGACTTCCCAAAGGCCCAGGGGTAAGAAGAGGCAGGAGTTACACCAGAACCCAGGGCTTCTAATTCAGAACCTCCTCCCATGGCACAACAAACCATCTCCCTGAGTGCCACAGCTAAAACCACCTTGTTGAACTCTCACCCGGGAGAGAAGGACATGCCGACTGAGTACTCTGCTCCAAGCCTGGGAAACATCTGGTCTTTGTGGGGGCACAAACTTACAGACAAGATTGCTACCCACAAAAAGGCAACTAAGTCCCAGGATACATGCCAAAAATATTTTTTGACATTTTAGAGCTATAGATTCCTTTTATGGCCCATGAATTTACTGCAAGGAGGCCATACATCCATATGAACCACCAAGCCTCAT
Organism: Antilocapra americana; assembly: GCA_007570785.1. Classification (NCBI taxonomy): domain Eukaryota; kingdom Metazoa; phylum Chordata; class Mammalia; order Artiodactyla; family Antilocapridae; genus Antilocapra; species Antilocapra americana. The sequence continues at coordinate 13,371,473 of ML661883.1, read as the reverse complement.
GTATTGAGAGATTGAATATATAAACAATGGTCAGAGCACATAAAAAATATGTATATAACTTTGACCTGCAACCTGCCCAGGAACCCAACCCTTTATCTACAATAAATGACTCAGGTAGTCAGCCTGTTAGAAGTCAGACTTTTGCAGGCAGCCAGTTTGCTCTTTCCAGTGACAATCCAGGAAGCTAAACACTAATTCTGTAAAAATCAGCCCCAACTGCCAAGGGCTTGATTAATAAATGACAGCTTCTGTAATTTTTTGTCTGCTTCCAACTCAGGACCAACCAGAGAAAGCTACATATGTACCCCTAACATATAGGATAGACTGCTTCCAGTTAGCCTGGAACTGCCCCAAGCCAATAGTCTCCAATCAGGGCACACCTGAAGCCCTCCAGCTCCTTCCACCAGAAAGCTCTTCCACTCTTCTGCCTGCCTTGCAGCTTCTGCAAAACACAAGTGACCATGTTGTCTCTCCCTTGTTGTAAACAGCCTTTGCTTTTCTCATTTGGTTGGTCTTCCTTAATTTCCAGAGATACAATGTGGCTCATTTGTACACATATCACACACTTCCAATCCTGTAGCTGCTGTTGGGACATGCAAAGCACAGATGCATTTAGAATGCACAATGCCTAATATGAAGAGTCTCTGAAATGCTATGTAAAAAGATGAAGTCTGTCTGTCAGTACTAGCTTGAAAAAATACTAAGTCTACAAGCAAGTTGCAGAACAGTGTGTATGTTATGATCCAAATTTGCAGACATAATAAAAACTGAATGATTAAGAAATGTCCACAGTAAATTGAACCTGAAATTTAACAACAGCAGCAACAATAAAGGCTATTTTTGAACATCCAGCCCTCACAATAACCCCACAATGTGGGTTCTATCACTAACCTTACTTAACAGGGAAAAGAACCTGTGGATCCCTGTACCAAGGTTAGAGGACAGAAATCTCTGGAACTGACCAAGCCCCATGGCAACTGTTGCCATGAGCCTCCGGATCTAAACCGGCCAGTTCCCTGACCATATTACATGAAGTGAAAGTGAAAGTCACTCAGTCGTGTCTGACTCTTTGCAACCCCACGGGCTTTAGAGTCCATGGAATTCTCCAGGCCAGAATACTGGAGTGGGTAGCCTTTCCCTTCTCCAGGGGATCATCCTAACCCAGGGATCGAACCTAGGTCTCCTGTATTGCAGGTGGACCCTTTACCAGCTGAGCCACAAGGGAATGTATTTTATATTACATAAAATACCCACCCAGTTACCCATCCTATAGCATCTTAACCAGTCACCTAACGCCACCATTCCAGTAGGAATTTTCTCTATCATTAGGCTATAAAAATTGGATACTAGACCATGTATCCCACTGTAATAAACTTTATTCTCCTCTCATTCTGCCTCATGTCTGGAAATTCTTTTCCAACCTGTGCACAAACCTTGACAGAATAAAGTTTAGGAGAAGCCAAGTAGTCCCCTTATGTTCATGAAACCAGCAAGTGGTGGACCTAGGGAGTGAGTCCTGGTCCACTGGACTTTACAGTTTCCCTTCTGACTCATTGATTTTTAGTTCTGGTTGCTGTTTGCCCCTGTAAACCTTTGTGCTGCTTGTCCATGCTATGTCTGACTCTTTGTGACCCCAGGCTCCTCTGTCCATGGGATTCTCCAGGAAAAGGTACTAGAGTGGGTTGCCATTTTCTACTCCAGGGGATCTTCCCACCCCAGGGATCAAACCTGTGTCTCTTCTGTCTCCTGCATTGGCAGGCGGGTTCTTTATTGCTAGCACCACCTGGGAAGCCCGACCATGCTATAGGTGAGACTAATGTCTGTTACAGTAGTGCACTGGCTTTTGTATTTTAGTTTGAGGATCACAGTCCCATTGTAGTTGTGGTCTGAGTAAGTTTCCATCAGGAGTAAAGAAGCTCAATCAGAACCTGGGAGCCTGGGTCCTAGTCTAGACTCAGCTACCAACTGCACATCCACCTCCTAGATCGGTTTCTCTCGCTGTTTCCAATACCTGCAGCCCTACCCCTCTCCTTCCTAGTTCTCAGGCATTTGTCATTACTTGCCCAAGGTTAGCCTGCTCAGCCCATCTGCCAGCAGTAATAAAAACAATCAAAACAGCTAAAGCATGCTGACTGGCAGGCAATGTTCTGAGTATATCATGGCTATTATCTCATTTGAGCCTCACCCTGACCCCCTGAGCTAGATGCCAGTAGCACTTCCTTTTTGTAGAAGGGGAAAGTGAGGTATGGCAGTGTTAGGGTAACCTTGTTCAGGATCATGCAGCTGGTGAGATGGAACCAGGACTTTTCACAGGCGATCTGAACCTGTACTGCTCAAGCTTACAATTCTACCCTTTGCAGCATCAACTTTATATGGATGGGACTTCGCTGGTAGTGGTCCAGGGGCTAAGATTCTGTGCTCCCAATGCAGAGGGCCCAGGTTCAATCCCTGGTCAGGGAGCTAAACCCCACATGTCACAGCCAGGAGTTCTCATGCCATGAGGAAGATCAAAGATTCTGCATGCCTTGACTAAGACCCATCACAGCCAAATACATAAATTAATAAATAAATATTTTGATAATCATATGTGGGTAGAGGCCACAGCCATCTGTGCCCTACTGAAGTCCCAGCATCTACCTCAAAACTGAGTGCCTAGCTGGTCTTCATGGAATGAATGAAGATCGAATGGATGGCTTCTATTAATATTTCACCTGTACAGGGCCTACCACAACATCCCGTATACAATGGGAGTTAATACTATTCAGTGTCCCTGATTCAGTTCATTCCAAGTTATCATCAACAGTCTAAGAGAAAGATTCTACTATACACAGTCGTTTGTTCACCCTGCCCCCACCAGACTTATGTTTGTGTTTACCTACTGTATAATCATGCCTTTTGTTATATTTGGATGTCCTGTAGGATGAAAAGGTACATTTGTTTCAACAGGTGCTAGGAAAAAAAAAAGTAAAGAAAGATCATTTGCTTACTTCCCACTCAGACCTATATTCACTCCTCTTTCCCTTTGGGTGTGTTGCTTTTATTTCCCCTTCTAAGTGACTCTGTTGAGAATGCTTCCAAATAGCCATCGCCTAAAGGTCCCCTTCGCTACCCTCTCTCTGAAGATCACCCACTTCTCCTTGACACCATTTACAGGCAGCAGTGCTAAGTTTACAGGCTTGTGAACAAGCTGCTCTAGGAACCCAGCTCGCACACAGTGAATGCTGCGGGATCCTGTTCATTGCTGGAAGCTTTTTTTGGATTGCTCATTTCTCCAGCATGGCTATAATAGCTTTTACAGATATCTCCGGGGATGTGGACTATTTTGCATTTGTAAGCCACCTTTATGGAAAGGGCCTCCAGGTTCGAAGTGTCCTGTGACCACTTACTCAGTTGGAGATGTGTCAAGGCTACATTCATCACAAAGTGAAAGCGTGAGGCCAGTGTGACATTGCAAGTGTCCTTGGGGTACTGGATATTCACATGGGACTTTGGTGGGGCTGAAATAATGTTGGAGAAAAAAATTGAATTTTTTTTCCCCCTGCTATTGCTTTAAAGCAGGGAAAGGGGTTAAAGAGAAGTACAATTGTTTGAGGGCTGGTTCAGAATAGAGGAAAGGAAGGAAGTGTGAGGTCTGAAGGCTGGAAGATTTTGCCCTTCCAAAGCCAGGGATCCGCCCAAATCCCAGTGACCATTCTGGTGCCTCTGTCTGGATAGCTGGGATGACAGGCAGAGATGTCTCTGAACTATCATTTGGGCCCCTTCTTTAAGCTACGCACTCTTTCATTATTTAATTTTCAGAAGATTACTATGAGAACATTGTTATTCATTTACTTTGTAGTTGGAGGAACTCAAGGACATGACTTGGCAATGCCATATTGCTAAGTGACTGAATCACTGCTCAAGTTCAAGGTTGCCTGATGCCAAAGCCAGGCTTTTCCCTCTGTGCCACCCAAGTACTGACTTGTAAAGCAAACAAATCATGACATAAGGGCCTGTTACATTTCTTCAGTCTATTAGATGTCCCTCTTCTTGTTGTTTTGGGGGTTCTCCAGGCTGTATCCCCTTGGTGTCTAGTAGTAAAAACCCCTCTCCAACAACAAGGACTAGTGCTTTCTCTTGTGGGAAACTGAATTCTCTGCAACAGATAACCTTGGTGCAGAAGGATGCCCCAGAAGATAAAGCAGTTGATGGAAGGTACTATAAAAGAAAAGTCCCTTGTGGGGAGGAAAAGCAGCAGCAAGAGGAACTGGCCAGACACTTGAGTCATCCGGGTGCTTAACCTCGGAAAAACCTGAGGGGGCCCTGTGTTTGTTTGTTTCCATGACTCCCCACCCACCCCTGGCGGAATTAATTTCCTCCGGGTTGCTCCTTTATGCTTTGGGCATTCCTTTCACTTGTCAAATATTTGTTGAGTGTTTCCATGGGTTAGCACACAGATAAGATTACGTACTACTGCATATAGTAATAGAAACATACGTGGTAGCTTGCACAAGACAGAAGTTTATTTCTCTTGTGTTCAGATCTATACGTTGGCCGTGCAGGACAAGTATGGAGGCTCTGTGGTGTCATCGGGGTCTCAGGTCCCTATCTTTCTGCTCCTCCCTCCTAGCTTGTGGCTTCTTCCTCAAGGCCATCTCACGGTCCAGGACAGCTGCTGGAGCCCTTCATAGGATGGAAGAAGGAGGATGGTCCAGGGGAGCAGAAAGAGGCCCTTCCCAAATGAATCAGTCCTTTGAAACAGCCTTTCAAGAGATCCCAAAAAATGCTTCCACCTGCATCTCATTTGCTAGAACCTATTCACATGGCCACATGTGGCTATAGGGGAGGCTGGGAAGTATCGCTGTGTTTTGGAGATGGTTGAACAGCAATGTGCATGGCTAAAAGTGAGGACTTACCAATGGAAGAATGGCTATTATAATCGACCAGGACTCAGCAAACTACAGGCCTTGCCCAGTAGCTCAGCAGTAAAGAGTCTGCCTGCCAATGCAGGAGACGTGGGTTTGATCCCTAGGTCAGGAAGATTCCTTGGAGAAGGAAATGGCAAACACTCCAATATTCTTGTGTGGGAAATCCTGTGGACAGAGGAACCTGGTGGGCTATAGTCCATGGGGTCTAAAAGAGTCAAACATGGCTTAGCGACTAAACAACAACATCAAACTATGGCCCATAGCCAAATCTGGCCTACTACCTCATTTTGAAAATACAGTTTTGCTGGAACACATGTTCAACCTTCTACATATTGTCTATGGCTATTTTTGTGCTACAACAATAGAATTTAGGAGTCATGGTAAGACATGACCTGCAAAGCCTAAAATATTTACTTTCTGACACTTGACAGAAGTTTGCTGACTCCTGGAATAGACAAATAGCAAAGAGGAATAGTGGACAAATAGCCTACAGCCGGGCACTGGGTTCTGCACACAGATGTGGGTTCTGTTCTCAAGCAGCTTTCTAGGGAATTTGAAAGCCAGGTAAGTCCCAAATTATGGTACGATGTGGTGAGTGGAATAGAATTCTCTTCAGGGTGCTATGGGACCACAGAGAAAGAGCATCTAAAATGGACCATGGAGATGGAGGTCAGGCTAGGTCTGCCAGAGGATGAACAGCTTGCAAAGAGAGAGAGAGAAAGGACTTCTGAGCAGAGGGCATGCAGGAGCAAAGCCTGGAGGGGTGAAATCCCCATTATTAGGCATTCATCGCACTGCAGGTCAAACTTGCCATGAGTCTGTTGACTTAGCTCTGTGCTACATCTTTGCTGCGTGTTGCATAGGTGTGTGTAGTGCCTTGCAGGGGCCTCCAAATGCTCTTCAGTTGGCTGCTTATATCTGTATCACCTGTGACCCTGTTAAACTAATTCCTGGGGGCCCTGGCCCGCTGAACCAGAATTTACCATGGGTGAGGGCAGGGTGGAGAGACACTGTGTTCCGTTTCCAAGACTGGCAATCACTAGGTAAAAGCAAGTTGTTCCGATTAAAATCCCAGCTCCACCCCTCCCGAACTTGCTTGGACCTGGACAAGTTGTTGAGCTTTTCAGAGCTTCCTTCTTCATCCATAAGAGCAGGGACAACATCGCGAATTTGTAAGGGGTTTTCTTCCTTGGCTCTGTGGACATTCTGAGCAGGATCACTCTTTCCTGTGAGGGATTATCTGGTGCATCAGAGGGTGTCTGGTAGCATCCATGACCCCTCACACACTGGGTGCCTGTAGCACTCCTCGAGTTGTGACAACTAAAACTGTCTCCAGACATTGCCCAGTGTTCCGTAAGGAGGCAAAACTGTCTCTACTGAAGACCTGATGAGCTGACATAATGATTAAATGAGATAATGTATGTAGTATGTGTAAGTAGTTAGGAGGCATGATCACTATTACCTTTACTGTCATCGGTGCTCAGAAAACATTAGTTGAAGAAAAGGTTGGTCTCAGGTTAAAAAAAGAAAGAAAAGAAAATATTAGTTGAAAGAACGAATGCACGCCATGGAAGAAGAACAAAAATCTCACAGAAACTGTGTCTGGTTTTAGGTTAGCAAATGCAGAAGAGGACTTCTGAGCCATGACTAACAAGCTTTTCTGTGAAACCCACCTGTTGTGAATCCATGTTATTTTAGGGAATGTTGGCCGAGAGGCATTTTCAAGTGAGCTGTCAGGGACATCTGTTGTTTTGTTGCCTCTTTCCCCAGTTGCTTGATTTAGTTTCAGGGGAAATACCCACTCCCACTGTCGGCCACATGCTTTGCATGGAGTTGACCCTCCAGCCATGAATCACGGGGAAGATCACTCTCCTGGCCAAAGGGTTTGGTCCAGAAGTGGGAACAGGACTCAAGCCAAGGCCCGATCAGAGACATCACCACCACCCCCAACCCCCGCCCCATCAGGAGTTTGCTTGGACAACTGCAAAGATGTGGTCTCCAGTTCCCATTGGACTTGACCATGAGAGATCCTAAGAGCTAGATTGCAACTGGGAAGGAAGTTGATGTCTGAGGACAAGGCTGTCACGTGGAAGAGGGCAGAGCTGAGCAGAGGAATTCGGAGAAACTGATCTCCATGATTTTGTCTGAACTCCTGTATTCAGCTATGCCTGAAGCCTAGTTTCTTCACTGACTGTGCTCTTAAGCTAATACATTCTATCCCTGCTTGTTAGTTTGGGCTAGTTTTTCTGTCCTTGAAACCAGAGGACCCCTCCTTTCCCAACGGATACTTGACCTTGATTATATTAGGAGCAAAACACTTTGTGAGTTTATCTGTACATTTTGAAAAACAAACTTCGAATCAGCTGGAATGCTTTGGGTGACAAAAGAAAACCCAACTCTAAATGGCTAAAGCAATCAAGGCAATTCATTGGTTTGGCCTTAAAGACGCCCAGAAGTGTGTAGGCTGCCGACCTGGGCTCCAGCTCCATGTCTCTGCCGCTCTCTTGGCTTGGCGGTCCTCCTTGAGCTGTCTTGCTTTAGGCTAGCTTCCCCAGGAGCAAAAATGTGGTGGAGGTTCCCGGCCTTGCAGATTAGTGTCACCAGAAAAAGACAGAGGAAGAGTCTTCTCAGCTCGAAACCAGCAAACAGAAGTCCCGGCTTTACTGTGGTTAGATCAGCACAGATTGCGCGCTCAGCTTTAAACCGGCTCGATGGGCAGGGGATCTCCCAGATCTGAGGCCAGGGCCTGAAGCTAGACCTGGGGATTGGATCAGCACCAACCAGAACTCAGAGCTGTTACCCAGTGGGGAAGGGTCGTGGGTGCTGGGAGGCACCCCCACTGCTCGATTTGAAACAAGAAAATAATATTACATGTTAACTAACATCATCTTTTAGTGACACCTTTCAGTTTTATCCTTGAATATCAGCATTCCTTCTTCTGGGCTCTTTCAAGATTTGCTTGTTGATATATTAGCAATTATATCACTGCTGTTAGAGTTGCTTGTCTATTTTCCCCCCAGACAGTTTGGGCAGGGACCAAATTCAACATCGTTTTTTTTCAGTGCAACCCTGTACTCAGTGGAGGTTGTTTTTTCTCTCTCATAAGCTTTGGCTTTATTTTATTTGCCAGTTCCAGGAAGAATGTGTCAGTAGTGATCTTCGTGGCACCAAGGGGCTCTCTTCTGAATCAAATCCACAGCTGATAGTTGGCCCAGTAATGGAAGCTGTAGTTTGCAAGAAAGAACTCTTTGATTAGCAATACAACTAACCTGTCTTCAATCATCTGTCCAGTCCAGATACTGAAAGTCTAGACCTGAAATAAGGGAGAAGTGTATAAAGTTAGTCCACTAATTGCTTTCATTTAACAGGTGTTTTGTTTGTTGTTTCTATTTTTCTCAATCCAATTAAATTTGCTCCTCCACACAGCAAGGACAAAGAGTTTCAAGCTCAGCTTGCCAAGAGTCTAGGATCTCTGAATTGTAATTCCATGACTAAAGTTCGAATCTCTCCTCCACACTTCTAGTTGTATGACCTTGGACAAGTTTTCAACCTGACCAAACCTCAGTTTTCTCATCTGTAAAATGGGGATAATAGTATTGCCGCCTTATAGAGTTATTTGGAAACATAAATAAAGTAATATGGGTAAAAGTGCCTAGTGCAGGCCTAACTCATGAGAAGAGCTCATACTGGTGGCTGTTAATTTACTGGTAACTGTTGGCTTTTTCTTTTTTTCTAAATCATTGGGTGTGTGAGTTTGGGCAAATCAGACAAATCTACCATGGCAGCAGTTTCTTCATTGGGGAAACTAGTACAAGCACCCCTTGTTACAAGGCTGTTGTAAAGAGCATACAGTAGGTGTTAACTAAACATTCTCCCCAAGTCACTTCTAGCCATGCCGAAAAGGAAAGAGCATGCCCTGCCTTCCTCCCAACCCTCCCATCAGTGGAAGAAGCATTTGAGAACCTAGAGGTTTGTTTTACAAATAATTAGGAATCTAGGGCAAAGAAACCCTGCCTGGTTTAGAGCGACATTATGGTTGAGATCTGATAGTCACGGACTGAGCAATCCAGCCTCTGTGGTTCCTGTTTCAACCGCTGTCAACCCCACTGGGCTTTCAGACAAACCTGCAGACAGTAAGACCGAAACTTCAATTGGAACAGGAGAGGGAAATGTATATGGGCAGCTGCAGAATGTTCTGACTTACGTCCACGAAACACAATGCTAGTCCCTGCAGGGAAAGCCTGCTGCCTTTTTTTTCTAAGTTAATGAGTTTCTTCTCCCTTTTGGAAGCTTCCCATTACCTAAGTGGGCTTATTTTTCCTAGGACGCAGACCACAGTAGAAGATGGCAGTTGGTGCATTTGGAACCTACTGGCCCAAAAAAAGATTCCCAGCCTGAAATACCGCTTGGTTTCCAGATAGTGGTTAGTGCACTAGTGGGTGTGTTTGAGGATGAGGATGGGGGGGGGGGTTCTATTCTCTCCCGTTATTCTTTTCCATATTCCAAGCCCCTAGCGCAGTACCTGACACAGAGGCTGGGCTTAGTAGATGTTTGATGAGTGAGTCAGAGGAGGAAGTCAGGGACTAAGCAGGTCAATGTACAAGCAGTGAATTCTAACCAAGGGTGTTTATAGCCTATTGATGACTAAGAATTTCTAGGTTGGCCAGAGGCTTGTTTTGACATTTACTGACTTGTGTTTACAACAAGACCAAGGGGGAACCTGTTAGGGCCTGTTGGTCCTAGCTTTCAGTTAGGATCAAGGGCAGTGTCAGCCCAGGCAGAATGACCTATGAGCTTTGGGTGTGATTGGTGAGGGTCCAGAGCCAGCTGGTTCAGCTCAGGGACAGAGCCTCAAAACCACTGCTGCCAAGTGCCCGTAAGATCACTACACTCAGGTCTGGGATCATGACATTATTTCCTGGCCTTCTAATCATCCCCTGCTCAGCAGAACTTCCGTCTGCTACAGCATCTCGGGTATAGGTTCAGAGGAGGTTGCACCTGGAAGGGACCAGTGTTTTATCGACGGGCCTGCTGATTACAAGCATCAGAATTACCTGGTATACTGATTCATTTTACATGAGAAAAATGAAGCCCAGAGAGGGTGAGTAATTTCCCCAAGGTCACACAGCTAGTTTACAAAAGATGATTACACTGTGGTATCATTAGAGGTGTATTCTGTTTTATATGTCATCACAAAGTGTTTTCATCTCTATTCTCCTATTTGGTTTTCTCACCTACCCTCCATATGAGAAAATGGAATGATTTGCTTTCACGTTAGAAGGAAATGCAGTTTTTATTTATGTTTCTGTGTCAGTAGCCAGACACGACCTTCTCAAGGAAGGTGCCACTAGCCTGTATAGCACCTTTCTGCAATGGCATGGGTCTGACCCATGAGTGCAGGCTGGACTTGAGCCCCTACTCTCTCTTGGTTAAATGGCTTGGACAGTTTCCAACCTGCACAACTGTGCATGGCAGTCCTGCTCTCCAGGAGAGGAACTTGTCTTCTATTTTGCTTTGAACTCTGCAGTGTCTAGCACAGAGCTGGGCTTATACAAAGTGAAGAAAGGTGGCTGATTTGCTCAAGGCTGCCTGCTTGATCAGTAGCAGGATTGGAACCTCTGATTCTAGCCATGGCCTCAAGCGGTGTCATACAGGACAGAGTAGACATTAAGCTGGTGTGCTGCCTGTATTCCATCTCTCCGGGAAACAGCCGGTATAATTCAGTTCACCAGAAATAAAGCACCTTGGGGTTGACCCCTGAAAACCACTGCAGAGGCCGGATTTATTGTGCCCCACCCCAGATGTGGGTATTGGGAAGGGTACTCAGAAAGCGACTCATGCCCTCAACCCCTCAAGAATTCAAACCCTATCCTCTATGTTTGGAAGAAGCTAAGAAAAATGTCCATATCAGGAGCAAAGCCTCCCCCAGCCCTCCATTCCTGTCTCCACCCTCTTAAATTGTGTAAACACCTGGGGAAGGCTCCTGGGTGGCCCCGCCTGGCCCATAATCGTGGTAGCAATAAGCATACCCTCCTTAGCCTTTACACTGCTCCATGTGTCACAGAGAGGTGACCAGTCTCCTCCCCAGGCTGTCCCTGGAGAGAACCTTTCCGTGGCCCAGGAATGGAACCTTCTCTGCTTCGGCTATACATAGCAGCAGTCGCCAACTTTTATCAATTGCGTCTCAGGGCCCAGCCATGGGTTCAGGGCTTTCCTGGGTCATCTATCTCATGCCCACAATTGCCCTGTGAAGTAGGCATTATGATGCCCATTTTACAGATGAGGAAACGGAGAGTCAGAGGAGTTAAGTAACCTGCCCAAGGTCACACAGCGAGGAAGTGGTGAAGCCAGGACTTGAACTCACACCCCAAGGTGTCTGCTGACCCTAGTGAGACACTGCCCTCAGTCTTGTTTGATTGTGTACCATCCTAGGGTGCTGGGGAGGACCCTGTCCTTTGTGGGTGTGTGTTTGCTTGGCTACATTTATTGGTGCCTTTTGTATGCCCAACACCATGCTAAATAGCGCTTGTGGATTTACATACTTTTCCTTTTAATCCTCAAAGCAAATCTATGAGTAAGTATCATTGCCCCCACTTTCCTTGCGAGGTCAAGTTATTCATTCAAAGGAAAGGTGGAATTCCAGGTCTACTTAACTCTAAAGCATGTTCTCACTCAAAAGGCTAATGGATCTTGAAATGCTGTCTATGAGCCAGCATCATCTAAATCTGGTGGGGAGGGGAATGCATGCAGAAATGCAGATTCCTAGGCCACATGCTAGGCCTACAGAACCAGGATCCCTGACAGTGGGGCCCGGAAATCTGCATTCCCACAAAGTACCCCAGGGTTGTTTTTTTTCCCCTTAATTTTTATTTTTTAATTGTTTGGCTGGTGCACATGGCTTGTGGGATCTCAGTTTCCCACCCAGGTCCTCAGCTGTGAAAGCACAGAGTCCTAACCACTAGGCCACCAGGGAATACCCCCGCCACAGAGGTTTCTTATGGACATCTACATTCAAAACGGGTTTCCCTATCTCGGTGCTGTTAACATGTTCACCTTCGAAAATTCATGGAGGGACTGCCTGGGTGGTCCAGTGGTTAAGTATTCCCCTTTCAATGCAAGGGATTCAGGTTCTATCCCTTGTTGGGAAATTAAGATCCCATGTGCCTTAGGGTAGCTAAACCCATAGCTACTGAGCCTGCGCACTCTGGAGCCCTTGGGTCACAACTAGAGAAGGCCTGCAATACAATGAAGACACAGTGCAACCAATAATTACATAAATAAACCATTCACCCTTTAAATAGAAAATTCATGGAGTTGTATGTTTCTGATTTATCACTTTTCTCTATGTCTGTTATCTCTCAACAAAAAATTTACTTAAAATAATCCCCTCCGGTCTAAGATCTCATCTCTTTTCTGTGAGCACTTTGTCACCTCTACTTGTCCATCTCACACATTGTCACGTTGTCATATTTTCAACATTGATTCCCATGGGGTCCCTTGGCACACTGGGCCTGAGAAATCAGGCTACAAGTGTCCTGGAATCACCCCTTCCTGCCTAAGGCCATCACACAAAGGTTACCAGGCAGTTCTCATTTTCTTCTCTCCAGATAATTCCTCCAAAATAGATCACCCAAGTGCCTCACTCTGAAAACTCCATCATGTTCCTTCAACCCCGAAACCCAAATCAGTACAAGCTGGTCCCCTGGGGCCTCCTGCTGCCTAATAACGTTTCCACCACCAGGTCAAGGTGGGAAGAGGGTCCTGAGACATCTCTTTGGGGGCTTATTCTGTGTGAGTCACTCTGAGACTAACATGCTCATCTGTTCTTTTTCCCTTAAGACTGGGTGAGGGTTTTTTCTTGTCCGGGTCTCCACTGTCTTCTGGTTCCTTGACCAAACCCCTGGTCAGAAATTTTCTTAGTCTTCAACCTCTATTCATTGATTCATTTATTCTCGCATTTACTAGCTTATTTCTAGATCTTTATTAAGCATCCATGGCCTTCCCTGGTGGCTCAGACGGTAAAGAATCTGTCTGCAGTGCAGGAGGACCCAGGTTTGATCCCTGGATTGGAAAGATCCCTTGGAAGAAGGAATGGCAACCCACCCCAGTATTCTTGCCTGGAGAATCCCATGAACAGAGGAGCCTGGTGGGCTACAGTCCATGGGGCCGCAAAGAGTCGGACACTCCTGTGCAACTGACACTTTCACTTTCAAGCACCCATACATACCAGGAAATCTGCTAGGGATGAGAATTTGGAAAACCAACAAGACAGGGTCTCTTTCCTCACGGAGTGTAAAGAGATTCCAACTCACTTCTGGCAGATTCTTCTGGAGCTTCTTTTAATAATACTAATAGATGATGAGGACATTGATGCTAAGAGGGGTGGGGGCAGGAGGATGGTGGTTTTTGAAACTTTTCTCCATGGCAGATCCGCTCACAATCATTTTGGATGTATTGCTTAATTCCTTCCACACCCCTATGAGGTTGATACCATTCTTACTTTCACTTTACAGGTGAAGATATGTAAGTCCAGAGAAGTTGAGTAATTTTCTCAAGGTCACACAGTTTGCAAAGGCTAAATCAGAGCTAATCTGAATTCTGACCCCAGAGACAGGCCTCTCTGATAACCTCTCTGGGACCTCAAAGCCATGAAATGAGAAGTAACAGAAGTGTAAGGAAAATGGGCTGAAAGCAAGAAGCCGAAGGAGAGATGAGAAACTGGAACCCAGTAGGAGCATCATTTCACTCTGGTTGGCTTGGGACTGTGGGATTCTGAAATGTATGTTGGCTGTAGAAGCATGGGCCCCAGTGGTCCTGGATCTGTCCTGTCCAAAAGATGGCATTTTCCCCAAATCACAGAGCCGTAAAATCTCAGGGCTGGGGGACTTCCCTGGTGGACCACTGGTTAAGACTCCATGCTTCCACTTCAGGAGGCACAGGTTTGATCCCTGGTTGGGGAACCATATACCATGTAGTGCTGCCAAGAAAATTAAGAAATAAATAAAAATCTTCAGGGCTGGGAGGGATGTTGATGTGGGGTCATCAAACCCCATTAGAGGCCAAATCCTTTTAGTTTTGTCAGCAGGTGCTCATTCTGTCTGTCCAGAACACCTCCAGGGATGGAGACATCACTCCCTCCTGAGATAGCTTCGTCTGTTCATTGTGCGTGCTAAGTCGCTTCTGTCATGTCCAACTCTGTGTGACCCTATGGATGGTAGTCCCCAGACTCCTCTGTCCATGGGATTCTCCGGGCAAGAATACTGAAGTGGGTTGCCATGTCCTCCTCCAGGGGATCTTCCTGACTCAGGGATCAAACCCACATCTCCTATGTCTCCTACATTGGCAGATGGATTCTTTACCACTAGTGCCACCTGGGAAGCCCTTCCATTCATTGTATGTTTTTTAAAAATAATTTTATTTGTTTGGCTGTGCTGGGTCCTTGTTGCTGCTCGGGCTTTCTCTAATTGCAGCGAGCAGGGGTTACTCTCTAGTCGTGGTGTGAGGGCTTCTCCCTGCAGGGGCTTCTCTTGTTTCAGAGCGCAGGATATAGTGTGTTCAGGCTTCAGCAATTGCATCTCCCGGGCTCTAGAGCAGAGGCTCAGTAGTTGCAGCATATGGGCTTAGATGTCCCACAGCATGTGGGGTCTTTCCAGGCCAGAGATTGAACCCGTGTCTCCTGGATAGGCAGGCAGATTTTTCACCACTCAGCCACCAGGGAAGCCCTCCATTCATTATAAATGCATGTAATGAATGGCTTGGTTTTACCTGCTCTACATCCCTTCCTCCTTTGGTAACAGCATCCCAAATTTCCTTCGGGCATCTCCCAACACCATTTCAAGTGATTTTACTAGAGGCTGTCAGTCAGTAAGAGGATGGGTATATGATCCCCAACTAGGCCAGTTTGACTGCTTCTCATTGGAATCTGTGCCTGGTACCAAGAGACACAGGGCTGGAAAACTGATGAAGCTGTCACAGCAAAGAGAAGCCACCTACGAGGGCTCCAGGCAGTCCCAGGGCTCCTGACCTTCTTCAGCCTTCCCTTCATTTCTGTGAGCAACTGCATCCTTCCATTAAATCCCTTTTTTCCCTTGTTCCATTTAGAAGCCAGAGTTGGATTTTGATGCTTGCACCAAAATGCCTTAGCTGGTAAATCCGCTTGATTTTCCTTTCTGTTATGTTGCATTATTAGATTAGTTTCTTCATCATAAATGTAATCCATGCCCTTGGTTTAAAAGCATTTCCAAATGCAAACAAGGCTAATTTCAAATGGTGCATCCTACGGGTCCCTCCTCCCTGGAGGTAGTTCAGTTCAGTTCAGTTGCTCAGTTGTATCTAACTCTTTGCAAACCCATGGACTGAAGCATGCCAGGCTTCCCTGTCCATCACCAACTCCTAGAGCTTGCTCAAACTTGTCCATCAAGTTGGTGATGGCCATACCCTGGAGGTAACCACTGCCCAAAGCTTCTTGTGCTCCCTCCAAAATTTCTGTTTGATTTATTAGCAGCTCTGACTGTTGGACAGTTCTTCCTTGGACTGACTTGAAATCTGTCAGCCTGAGGTGTCCATTCATTTGTGCACCTGCTGGGTTTGGGGAACCACAGAACAGGTTTCACCAACAACCTTTTGGGTGGCTGGTGATTCTCAGACCACCAGCCCCAAGTCTCACCTGGAACCAGATACTCTCAGTGCCTTTAGCCATCAGCCATGGAGCACCATCAACAGGACCCTTAGCATCCTTGCCCCTCCTCTTCACAGTTCACACACACTTTGCTGGATCTTTCCAGAACTAGCACACCCAGAACTACCTATGCTTCTCCGCAGTGTTCTGATTCAGGAGAGCCGAACTCCCGATGCTGCCCTCGGCTTGTTTGTTCTCCTGTTAGAGGCAGCCTGAGATGCCCCTGAGATGCCCCAAGTTACTTCTGCCTCAGCCTTGTTACCCCATCGACCTTACTGTCCCCTAACACAGACACACACTAGCTAAATCACATCTTGGTTATGAATTTCTACTATTTGTTTTTTGAACCCAAGTACTGGAAGCAATACATATCCACATTCAATTCTCTCTACTGTTTAGATGCATGTTAAAATTGTAGGTACTTGCCCTATTTTTATCAAGAGTTTTTTTGATGCAGATCATTTCTAAAGTCTTTACTGAATGTGTTACAATATTGTTTCTGTTTTATATTTCATTCTTTTTGGCCACGAGGAATTGGAGTCTTAGCTCCCTGACTAGGGATTGAACCTGTACCCTCTGCTCTGGAAGGAGGCATCTTAATCACTGGACCACCAGGGAAGTCCCAGGTCCTCAGTCTGTGATGTATTCCTGATAAGGCCCCTGTCCCCAAGAGACTCTATCCTGAAAGCACAGTCTCACTCTGCGTAAGCTGAACCTCTGCGCAATGAGATACAGCACCAACATCAATGTGGGAAACAAAAGCCTTAGGTTTCCGCATACCTTGTGGCTCACCAAGTCTGCTGGGAGGTTCTTTGAAATATTGTTCAAAAAGTAACCCCAAGCTGCAAACCCACAAATAGGGACTTCATTAAATAAACTGAAAGATGATCATATGATGAAATACCATGTGGTTATTAAAGATCATACGATGATAATGTTAGAAGTCATTGATTCTGTATCGTTAAGTTTTTAAAAAGATTATAAATCTCTTGGGTTGATACAGTCCCATTTTTCTAGTTATTTAAATGCATAGAACAAAGACTGAAAGGATAAACAAAAAAGTGTTAAACATCTGTGGGTAAAGAGATTCGGACTGATTTCTGTTTTCTTTTTGTCTTATCTGCAAATAGTTTCTATTATCAATACTACTTTTATTAAAAAATTGTTTTATAAGGAGAAGCATGGCATTGACACTGTATAGAATGATCCAGGTACTCCAGGGAAGGCCCTAGATTTCCCCCTTTTGATGCCTCTGACAACAAAGCTTATTTGTTGAAGGTATATGCTCAAGTGTGTAATCCTTAAATACATTTGAAAGTAGTAAAAGAGCAAGTTTATGAAAAATTGATTCTTTTTTGGAATTGATTTATTTTTTTTATTGAAGGATAATTGCTTCACAGAATTTTGCTGTTTTCTGTCAAACTTCAATATGAATCAGCCATAGGTATACATATATCCCCTCCCTTTCGAACCTCCCTCCCATCTACCTCCCCATCTCACCCCTGTGGGTTGATACAGAGCCCGTTTGAGTTTCTTGAGCCATACAGCAAATTCTCATTGGCTATCTATTTTACATGTGGTAATGTAAGTTTCCATGTTACTCTTTCCATACATCTCACCCTCTCCTTCTCTCTCCCCATGTCTATAAGTCTATTCTCTATGTCTATTTCTCCACTGCTACCCTGTAAATAAATTCTTCAGTATTATTTTTCTAGATTCCATATATATGTGTTAGAATACGATATTCATCTTTCTCTTTCTGACTTACTTCACTCTGTATAATAGATTCTAGGTTCATCCATATCATCAGAACTGACTCAAATGCATTCCTTTTTATGACTGAGTAATATTCCACAGTGTATATGTTCCACAGCTTCTTTATCCATTCATCTGTCGATGGACATCTAGGTTGCTATTGTTCTAGCTATTGTAAATAGTGCTGCAGTGAACAATGGGATACTTGTGTCTTTTTCAATTTTGGTTTCCTTCGGGTATATGCCTAGGAGTGGGATTGCTGGGTCATATGGTGGTTTTATCCCTAGTTTTTTAAGGAATCTCCATACCATCTTCCATAGTGGCTGTATCAATTTACATTCTCACCAACAGTGCAAGAGCATTCCCTTTTCTCCATGCCCCTCTCCAGCATTTATTGTTTGTAGACTTTTTGAGGATGGCCATCCTGACCGATGTGAGGTGATATCTCATTGTGTTTTGATTTGCATTTCTCTAATAGTGAGCAATGTTTAGCATCTTTTCATGTGTTTGTTAGCCATCTTTGGAGAAATGTCTGTTTGGAAAATTGATTTTTATAACAGTAATTATTTTCTTTGTATACTGTGTCTATAATTTTTACCTAAGTAGTAATCTTGCAGTTCATGGGGTCGTAAAGAATCGGACACGACTGAGAGACTGAACTGAACTGAAACCTTACTGATTATGTGACCATCAACGTAGAGTTGACGATACTGTAGAATGGTTGGAGTCATCAGTAGGGACAGTAGGCATTCAAATCTTTCAAGCTGTGTGACCTTGAGAAGGTAGTTAACCTTCATGGGCCTCTCTTAGTATGTATCTCCCTGATGGCTCAGATGCTAAAGAATCTGCCCGCAATGCAGGAGACCTGGGTTCAGTCCCCGGGTTGGGGAGATCCCATGGAGAAAGGAATGGCAACCAACTTCAGTATTCTTGCCTGGAGAATTCCATGGATAGAGAAGACAGTCCATTGGGTCAAAACAGTCAGACATGACTGAAAGACTAACACTTTCACTTTCTCATTTGTAAAATGAGAGCATCTTGAAGATTCTTTCAAGAAAGAACAGAAAAAGAGCTCTTTAAATCCAAGCCTTCGTTGTTCTCAGAACTGCAGGTAAATCTGTGCTGTCCCCCAAGGAGGTCATTCTGGTCACTGTCATCTAAGGGTCAATGCAATAGTTACCATTCCGGGTTGGCTAACGGCTGTAATACGTTCTGAGAATGGAGCTGCTGCTGCTGCTAAGTCGCTCAGTCGTGTCCGACTCTGTGTGACCCCAGCCCACCAGGCTCCCCCGTCCCTGGGACTCTCCAGGCAAGAACACTGGGGTGGGTTGCCATTTCCTTCTCCAATGCAGGAAAGTAAAAAGTGAAAGTGAAGCCGCTCAGTCGTGTCCGACTCTTTGTGACCCCATGGACTGTAGCCCACCAGGCTCCTCCGTCCATGGGATTTTCCAGGCAAGAGTACTGGAGTGGGGTGCCATTGCCTTCTCCCTGAGAATGGAGAATACAAGATAAAAGTGCTTTACCTGCTCAAAAAAAAATTACATTTCTTTAGATGAAATTTGGAGACATGACCTGTCAAAACAAACCTCCTCAGAAATATCCTACAAATACTACATCTTCATCTCCATCAACATGACCTCAGCCTAAACCTTCTTGCTGATTATCCATCCTTTAGGTTCTCCTCTCTCAGAGGTGTCCTCCCAAAATACACTGAGCACCTCATTCTCTTGACGGAAAACCAGTGAGTGCCTGGTGCCTGCAGGATCAAGGTGGACACCTTGGCCTGACCTTCACAGAAGGCGACATTATCTCCTGTCTTCTTCCACCAGAGACCCTGTGCTCAGCCAGAGAACTCCTTATTGCTGTGCAAGGAAGCCATACCCTCTCGTCACTGTGCATTTCCAAATGTTGCTCCCTTTGCATGGACTGTTTATTCTCATCTTGGCAACCCACAATCATCTTTCTAAGTCCTGGGGACTTGATGGTATATTTAAGAGAGAAGTTGTTCCTGTCCGAACACTACCTGCTCTGTGCCTGACAAATGGCCATAAGAAGGTTCTCAATGAATGTTATTTTAATGGAAGGATGGATGAATAAATGAGTAAATAAATGGATGAGCCTTTGAATAAATGCATGAACCAATGAGTGACTGAATCAATAAGTAGATGGTTGGCAGGATGGATGAAAGAATGAATGAAGAAGAGGTGAATGAATAAATATACAAATGTAGGTAATTAACTCATAGAGTTTTAACAAAATCAGGCTCAGAGGTCAGAAAAGAAGACAGACGTGGAAGACAAGTTAAAGCCAGGGGCTGGTAGCTGCCGCTCTCTTCTGTTTCTCTGCAACTACTGATGCTGCCTTTGCTTCTCTCTGGCCTCAAGCTCAACTCTCCTTCTGTCCTAGGTGCCCTTGCCCTTGGCAGTCTGAGAGGAAGCCAGCCCTTTTCCTGGACATGTCCTGCTCTCCCCTCCACGATGTTCTCAGGACCAGCATGAGAGCACTTGCCTGCTGTGACTCTTGCAGGAGGGAGCAAGGAGGAAGATGCTGGGGAGATGAGTTCCGGGGTCTCACACTGACAAACAGAAGAAAGGCAGTTGGTTTTCTTTCCTATTAATATTTTGAAATATTAATTTCAAAATTAATCCCTTGCAGCCACTCCAAGGGAGCCAAGGAAGCTTGGGATGTCATCCTGCTGGTCCCTGGAAGGGTTTCTTCACTGATAGCCTGTTCTCACCACAGGAGGCTCCAAGCCTGTGTGCATTTTCACACTTGCCTGCATTTGCAGCTTAAACTTGAACCCATTCCCTATCATGACCCTAATCACTGGCATTTATTGAGTGCTGAGCATTTCCCGTTTATCATTTTATTTAGTCTTTACAACCTCCTATGCAGTAGGGACTCTCATTTTCATTATATAGGTGCAGAAATTATAGTTCAAAGAGTTAAAGAAAGGGCCTGCAATCAGTGACCTGTATGTACTGAAGCGAAGATGCAAATACAGTTTTGTTTGACTCCAAAGTCCATATTGTTAAGTGGTATATTGTACAGCTATTAAGATTTCTTCAAGGGTGTATCTGAGGATCCCAGCATGAAACAGACGCATGCTCTAAAGGAGTTACAGGACTATTTGTATGTACTGTCTTTTCTCTTTAAACAATTTTTAGACAGGGTCACATTTTCTTCTTTATGTGTACCAATTAATTTTCGATAGTATACTTGACATTGTGACTGACATTTTAGAAACTCTGGATTTCTTTGTGGTTTCTTTTTAGCCATCAATGACTGGGCAGAGGTTATGCTCAGACACCTGAAGTCTATGAGCCTCCCACTCTCTGTTGCGCCCTGTATTCACTGGGTCAAAGTCAGTTCTCAAGATTCCTTGGCTTTTATTTCAGCCTTTCAGAGTTCTTACATACCTCTTGTAGAAGCATAAAGTTGAATTTTGTTTTTCTTTTTATCAAAATCTGAAAATCTTTGCATTTTAATTGGAATGTTTAATCCTTTTTCTTTTAATATGAGGCACTCATGATTAAATCTATCATGCTTTTCCTTTCTGCCAGGTTGGCTCTCCTCTCCTTCAGGTAGGAGTAGCTCCTCATTTGGTCAGGGATGTCTGGAGACCTTATCTCAGCTCTTCTCTAACCCCCTTGTTTCCAGGCTCTCCCCTACTAAACCTCTAGCTGCTCCATTGCTTGTCTTGAGCTGAGACAATAAAGCTGTGGGTTTTCCCAGCCCACTTCCACCCAATCCCACAACTTTCAGTTGGGAAAGCATTGCCTCCTCATTCAAATCCATCCTCTGCTGACATCAAAATTGCTGGTTTCTGTGGCTAGTTCTGGGGTGATAAAGCTGTGGAAGTGAAAGTGAAAGTCGCTCAGTCCTGTCCAACTCTTGTGACCCCATGGACTATACACCCCATGGAATTCTCCAGGCCAGAGTACTGGAGTGGGTAGCCTTTCCCTTCTCCAGGGAATTTTCCCAACCCAGGGATCGAGCCCAGGTCTCCCGCATTAGAGGCAGATTCTTTACCAGCTGAACCACAAGGGAAGCCCAAGAATACTGGAGTGGGTAGCCTATCCCTTCTCCAGCATATCTTCCTGACCCAGGAATTGAACTGGACTCTCCTGCATTGCAGGAGGATTCTTTATCAACTGAGCTATCAGGGAAGCCCTGACAAAGCTATATTTTCCCCCTACTGAGCTGAAAGTGTCTTGAATAGGAGTAGCCAGGGTAAGAAGGCCAGAGACTTTTACCATTTTCATTTGTAGTGCTAGTAGTTTTTCAAGAATAAATACTGCTCAACATTTTGTTTTTGCCTTTAGTCACCTTCCAGTGCCCCCAAATGGTTGTTTTTCCCCCCATAATTTTGCCCAGTTTATTATTGCTCCTGTGTAGAGGGGATTGCTTCCTTACTCTTATTAGAAGTCCTCGCTCTCTTTAATAACACATTTGTATCTGAAGTCTCCTTTGCATTGCTCCAGATTTCCTTAGTTATATCTTCTCCAATCCATTTCCTTTCAACTTTTTAGCATTCTTACACACCTCGTGCTCATTCATTCAGTCACGTCCACCTCCTGGTGATCCCGTGGACTGTAGCCCGCCAGGCTCCTCCATCCATGGGATTTCCCAGACAAGAATACTGGAGTGGGTGTCCATTCCCTTCTCCAGGGGATCTTCCTGACCCAGGGATCAAACCTGGGTCTCCAGCATTGCAGGCAGATTCTTTACCATCTGAGCCACCATGGAAGCCCTCATAGTAGCATAGAGTTGAATTTTGTTTTTCTTTTTATCCAGCCTGAAAGTCTTTGCATTTTAATTGATATATTTAACCCATTTCTTTTAATATGGTTCCTGATGTGTTCAGTTTTAAATCTATTATGCTATTATTTGTTTTCTGGTGTCATATTTTCAGGTTTTTCCTCTCCTTTCTTCTTTATTTCTTCATTTTCCCTCTATATCAGCTTGTTCCATTATGTATATTTTTACCATTCTTTTCACAGTTACCCTAGATATTTCAATGTCTATCTTTGACTTATTAATGTTAATATAAAGAACACTTTCACATAATGCACCTTTTACCACTTCCCAGAAAACACAAAGACCTTAAAGCACTTGATTTCCATTTCCCACCCACCCCCACCTTTGTGTTCATATTATTCCATCAACATATATGTATATGACCCAGAGCATATGCGTGTGCTTAGTCACTCAGCCTCTCAGACCCCATGGACTATAGCCTGCCAGGCTCCTCTGTCCATGGGGTTCTCCAGACAAGAATACTGGAGTGGGTTGCCATTTCCTTCTGCAGGGGATTTTCCCAACCCAGGGATCGAATCCATGTCTCCTGCATTGGCAGGCACACTCTTTACCACTGAGCCACCTGGGAAGCCCATGACGGAGAGAGGGCATATACCAAAAAAGTTAACATATTGCCTCTGGGTGGGGATTGGGGGAGATAGATTTTTTTATATGTATATTTTGCTTTCTCAACAATAAACCTGCATTTCTGTCAAAAAAAATTTAAGAAGAATATTTGTCATGTAGTCGCATTACGCCAGAGCGCTTGCTCAGCTGCTTAGCAGACTCCCTTGTCTCCACCGAACAGCACGGTGAATCAGAAGCGGGTTGGGCTGTGAGTGAGGGGAAAGCCTTCGGGCCTGTGAGGTTGAGCAGTTCAGTCAGGATGAGGAGTCGGCGCGATCCAGTCGAGGCTTGCTCACCAGAGCTTATCAGCACGGGTCACTAGACCCAGGGTGATGAGCAGCCTCTGGTCGTGGATGTGACAGGATGTTGTGCAACGACTGGGCAAACCCAGAGCCCTCTTTCCTCAGAGCCAGTGAATGCTGCCAGCAGGGTTTGGGCCCGTATGAAAGAGGGAATCAGGCACAAATCCACAGGAGCCTCCTTTTCTTCACACTGCCTTCACAGCCCTGGCTTTGGTCCAAGTCACGAGCAGGCCAAGCTCAGGGCTCCAGACCTCCCCTGCCTGCTTCTGATTTCCAGCGTCCATCCTCTCAAAACCCAGCTGTCTTCAGGTCTCAGTTAGTTATGCAGAGCTCCACTCTGTGCTAGTTGACAAGGGGTTGAAGAACTGAGAACGTTGCTTTGTGTATCTCAAATGCTTTTGAAGTACTTCCATCCTAATTATATTTTCTGAGTCGTACCACAAGAGAATATAGAAAACACCATATGTGAATGCTTTGAGCTCTGTACCATCACACTTTTAAAAGGATTTGCATCTGTACCCCTCCTCTATTTCCTTCTTGGCATCACAGAGGAAGGATCTCTTCTGTGAGAACTTATGAGCTCTGGATCCTCTCCTTGCTGATCTTCTCAAGAATCTACTACATTTACCTTCACCTTCATTGTTCTCTCCACTTCCTTTGGCTGGATCCTTTTACTCAGCATTCAGTTATTGTAGTATCTCCAGTGTTTAAAAGCAAGCCCCATCAACTAATCAAAAGGCAGAAATTGTCAGATGGGACTTAAAGAAAAAAGAATATTCAGTGATATGTTGCGTATAGGAGACAAACATTAGTTCAACATAAATGCTGAAAGAAAAGGAGGGAAAAAGATATATTATGTCAGCAATAATCATA
Source organism: Antilocapra americana (assembly GCA_007570785.1). Taxonomy (NCBI): domain Eukaryota; kingdom Metazoa; phylum Chordata; class Mammalia; order Artiodactyla; family Antilocapridae; genus Antilocapra; species Antilocapra americana. The sequence goes on along the minus strand of ML661883.1, from coordinate 13,347,531 downwards.
AAAGACCTGGAATGGCTATACTGATATCAGACAAAATAGCCTTTAAAAAAATGTCACTGGAAGAGGGAACTTTCATAATGATAAAAGGGATGGTACTCAATAAACTTATTCAATAAATGAATATACATGACAGAATGGAATCTCCTTTCAGAGGTGAGAAAAACAGAGGTCCAGAGAAGCCTGGCAGATGTTGCGGTGCCAATGGATAATTATTTGGTGATCCAGGTCTTGGACTTGGATCCTTTTCCTTTCCACTAGGCTGCCTCTCTAGCAACAGTGATGATTACGAAAATAACCCTGTACTGGTATTATGTGATTTTAATGTATTAATGCATTTAATCCTCAGAATTAGTCCACAAAAATATATGGGGAGGGTACTGTTATCTCCATTTGCTATTTGAAGAAATAAGAGCAAAGAGGGTTGAGTAACCTGCTCAATATCACCCAGCTAGTAAGAGGCAGAACCTAGATTTGAACCCAAGCAATCTGATTCTAGAATCTATTGATTAATCTACCATACAATACTGTGTCAATAAATTAATCCTGTTAATAGGTTAGCTCAATAGTGTATAATTACCTCTCAGAGAATGACATCCAGCTCAGCTCAAGATCATGAGTCATGAGTCATCATTTAGTCTCTGTGTCAAGTCCGACTTTTTTTTGGACCCCATGGACTGTAGCCTACCAGACTCCTCTATCCTTGGGATTTCTCAGGCAAGAATACCGGAGTGGGTTGCCATTTCCTTCTCCAGGGGATTTCAGAGAAGGTAACATTTAGGCAAAGTCCTAAGGATTGGTTGGAATTAGCCAGCCAAAGAGAGAATTGTATGTGTAAAAACTTGGACAAAAGACACAGCAGGATATATTTGAGGAACCAAAAGGAGAACGGGGCATGAAAGCATTGAGATCAAGTGGTAAGACACCGCATGACAGGGCAAGGAGGCACCGTGTATGAAGGCCCCAGGGTGTGGGTAACCATCAGAATGCTTTTGCTGCCGCAGGTTACAAAAGCTAAGCCTAAACTGACTTAAATAATAAAGTTTCTGATCTAACATTGTGAGAGCTTCAAAGTTGGGTGGCTTCTGAGTTGGTTAATTCAGTGGAGCCAGAATCTGGAGCTCATCGCTCTGTCGTTCTCTGCCTGTTTCTCCTCATGGGGTCACAAAGTGACTGCCAGCAGTGACGGAAGCAACAGACTCCCCTACTGATTAAGGACCATTGTTAACTACCAGAGATTGCCATGCACTGGAGGATCATACAGTTCAAATCCCCTCTGAAATTAGGACTTCAGTGTTTACATGAACAAGTAGAGGTGTTGCTGGGAAGGGGAGAATGGATATTATTTAATATGTAAGCAACAAATACTATCCACTACACGATATTTGGGATTTTGGAATTCTTGTTTGGAATTTTTCCTACACTCAGTGGAAAGCTACTGGAGGATTTTGAGCAAATCTTTGCTCTGTGATGGGGTGGTGGAAGGAAAGATAGTTTCCTGATTTTCTCACTTGTAGGGACAAACCTGCTGTTTCTCTCTTCCTCTCCTCCCCTGCCCTCTCCTTTACTTTCTCTAAACGAACAGTTGTTGTCATTTAGTCAGTAAGTCACAGCTGACTCTTATGTGACCCCATGGATTGTAGCCCAGCAGGCTCCTCTGTCCATGGGATTTCCCAGGCAAGAATACTGAAATGGGTTGCCATTTCCTTCTCCCAGGGGGTTTTCCCGACCCAGGGACCAAACCCAGTCTCCTACATTGGCAGGTGAATTCTTTACTACTGAGCCATGAGGGAAGCCCAAATGGATGGTTAAGTTATGTGAACTCTCCTCTTTTCTTAAAGATTCAGAGCCAGATTTCCCTATTGGCTTTTTACTCAGTTAAGAAATATTGCATTTCCTTCAAATTTGGAAGTACTATAACTCTGAAAATCTCATGACTCTTATGTTACAGCTTTAGTACCAAAAATATTAATTTGAAACTTTTAAAAATGTGTTGCCCTTGCACTTTAAGTATGCTTTGTTAAATGCCCGACATGTGGTATATGCTCAATAATGAATGAAGACAATGAAATTGTGCTACAGTCTTGTCATCCTAGCTGCAGGATATATGCTTTCTGTAAGGCTTAAGATGGTAGCATTAAGGCATTCTCATCAAGTCCAGAAAATTCATATTAATTAAAACATTTCATTCCTTGTTTAATAAAATATTTCTCTCTCAAAAATCACTAGACAGGCAAAGTTTAAACAAGCACTATAACATTCTTAAGGACTTGAAAATATGACTAGTGAGACACATATTTCAATCTCTTACCAGTATCTCTAATTCTCATAATTCTTTGCTTTTGCCCTCTTTTATACCCATAAAATGATAATTAGCTTTGCTATGTGCCCTGTACTGTCTATGTATGATCTTTTCCCTAGGAGATCTCCCATGAAGTAAGTTCTAATAAGATCTCCCTTCATAGACACAGGAACTAGGACTTCTACATGAAATAAATGGCTTTTCCAACATCTTACAGCTAAAGAGTGGAAGATCCAGCCTTGGAACCCCAGGTCACACTCAATCATTTCTCTTTACTTCCTTGGTTTATTTATTATAGAAACTGTGTACAGACCCTTCACTTACCAATTAAATTTTGGTCAAAAATAAATTTTCAATGATTTGCCTTTAATCTCATCCAAGTACAATAGCAATGCATTGAGTAGCAACTGAGTACAAAGCATTGTGCCAGATATTATGGTGCAGAGGGCATATAAAATGCAAGAACTGGGCTCTTTCCTGCAAAGTCTCTAGAAAGAAGCTGACGATGGTATGAAAATGGTCTATATCACTCTAATGCAAGACAAAATGAACCAAGATAGAAATTAAGAGCAGGTGAACATTCTACTATGTGCCAGGAGCTGTGAATACTTTATTTGCATGATCTCATTTAATTTCCTGATTAAAGACTCAGACTCCTTGATAATTTACCCAAGGAACACATGTAGAAAGTGGGAGACCCCAACAAACCAGGGTTTGAAAAAATCTTTGTTTCTAACTCCTACCTCAAGAAAAAAATGGAAGCTGCAAGAAATGAAAAGGCCCTTGAATTTTAGGGGATGAGCAAAATCACAACTGAAGAAGAAATGACCTTCGGAATCGTTCTTAAGGGAAGGGAAGACTGATAAGGGCATCAAGGAGAGAAGGCACAGCAGTGGAGGGAATAATGATGTGAGAAAAGGAAAGAGTAGGACTCAGGCTATGCGTTTGAAGGGTGGCACGTGGTCCATTGAAGCGAAGATGTGATGTGCAGATGAAGGAAAATGCTTAAGAAGGTGGATTGGGTTCCATTAGGAGGACTTTCTCTTGACAGGTGTTGAGGAGATGAAGGCGTGGGCAGATTAGTGATGTTAGAGCTGCGTTTTCAGAACATTAACTTTATGAGCTTCAGGCTGACTCATAGCTGATGTTACTTCTGCTATTCTGGCCCCCAAGCTGCTTTTTCTCAGCTTCTCTTTCTCCCAAGCAGGAAAAGGAAGAAACCTCCAAGGATGAAAACAAATGCTGTTCAGCGTGGATCCCCACTGCTCCCCCCTTGAACAGTGTCTGTCTCTCATTCTCCCTTTTAAGTTGAGGAAGGAACATCCTTCCCTAGGGAAAATGGCTAATGAATGTACCAAAAAATGTTTAGATCCACTAGTAATAGAGAAATGCTAATTAAAATCAAGCAAGTTAGCACCAAATTGCTAATGGCTTTTAAAGCTGATAATACTCAGTTTTGTGAAGATGTGAGGTGGATGCTAGCATGCCATGCTTGGCAGGGTGTAGATTGATGGACATTGTCTGAGAATTCTACTTGTAGGAATTCACGCAAAGGGAATCACCAAACATTAAGACAAAGATTTGTACCCAGAGAGGTTCATCACAAAAGTATTAAAAATAGTTAAGAATTTGACACAATACTTTTTTGATTTTGGCTGTGCCATGCAGCATGCAGGATCTTGGTTCCTTTTCCAGGGATCGAACCTGGGCTCCCTGCATCAGTAGCATGAAGTCTTAACCATTGAACCACCAGGGGAGTCCCTAGAATTTGACACAATTCTGATGTCTGATCTGAAAAGAAAGTTCAGTAAAATAAGGTGCCACCACATAAAATTAAACAATATAATGACGACTACAGAAGAATTTGGAGAAGGAAATGGCAACCCACTCCAGTATTCTTGCCTGGAAAATCTCATGGACAGAGGAGCACGAGGTCACAAAGAGTTGGACATAACTGAGCAGCTGAGCACATAATAAAGTTTAACTGAAAAATAATTTCGATTATGTATGTTATACTTAAAAACTTACATTTCTCTCTCTCCTTTCAACTTGAGCATTGATGGTATAGCTACTGTCCCCTGTTTTCCTACATCTATCTCTTTCTTCCTCCTCTCCAGAGTAACCACTACTTTGAGTTTGAAGTGTGTCCGTCAGAGCTTTGCAAAAACTTTCCATGTGTGCATAGAAAATACACATCATTATTTTCAGTACTGTTTTTCCTGGTATTAGGCTAAATATGTAACGCTGCAACTTGCTTCCCTTCCTGATAATGTATTTTTAATTATGTGGGAAAACACCTGTGGCATACCAAGTGGTAAACCAAAGGATGGTATTATTCAAAAAGCACAATCTCAAGGATCTACACCTGAAGTCCTGCTTAAAGAAGAGACTAAAGAGAACGTGCCAAAAATACTGGTAGTTTATTATCTAGCAGGCAGTTGGGACTTAGAGAAATTGTTTTTTTCTTTATATTGGTCTGTCTTCTTCCCTCAAATTTAGCACAGATTAATTTTATAATCAGAATAAAGTTATGAAAAACACTTTAGTGTTGCTGTTGTTTAGTCACTAATTAACGTCAGACTCTTTTGTGGGCTCATGGGCTACAGCCCACCAGGCTCCTCTGTCCCTGTGATTTCACAAGCAAGAATACTGCAGTGGATTGCTTTTCCTTCTCCAAGAGATCTTCTCAGACCGGGGATAGACCTCACATCTCCTGTGTTGGCAGGTGGATTCTTTACCACTGAGCCACCAGGGAAATCCCATGAAAAAACTATATAATGGATCAAAAATGTTCCTTTACTTGGGAAGTACCAGCCACCCCATCTCCCTCACATTCAAGGAAGAATTTTTCTAGTTTATATTCAAGAAAAGTTGGAAATATAAAACATGATGCCACAAAACTCCTAGAAGAGATTATAGGCAAAACATTTTCTGACATATAGCAATTTTTTTTTAGGTCAGTCCCCTGAGGCAGGAGATATAAAAACAAAAATAAGCAAATAGGATCTAATCAAACCTACAAGCTCTTGCACAGCAAAGGAAACTATAAATAAAACAAAAAGATGATCTACAGGATGGGAGAAAATATTTGCAAAGGATATAAATGACAAGGGTTTAATTTCCAACATTTACAAACAACTTTAAAACTCAACAATAAGAAAACCGAGCAACTCAATTGAAAAATGAGCAGAAGACTTAAATAGACATTTCTCTAAAGGTGCAATACAGACGGCCAATGGGCACATGAAAAGATGCTCAACGTTGCTAATCATTAGAAAAATGCAAATGAAAACTGCAGTGAGGTACTACTTCACACCTTTCGGAATGCCATCATTAAAAAGTTTACAGATAGGGACTTCCCTGGTGGTTCAGTGGCTAAGACTCTGAGCTCCCAATGCAAGGGAGCCAGGTTTGATTCCTGGTCAGGGAACTAGACCCCACATGCCCCAACTAAGACCCAACGCAGCCAAATAAATAAATAAAAATAATTAAAAAAAAAGTTTACAGATAACGAATGCTGGAGAGGGTGTGGAGAAAATGAACCCTCCCACACTGTTGGTGGGGAGATAAGTTGGTGCAGCCATTTTGGAAAGCAACATGGAGGTTCCTCAGAAACTAGAAATAGTATTACCATGATCAGCAATCCCACTTCTGGGCAGATTTCCAGGCAAAACTACAATTCAAAAAGATACATGCACTCTTATGTTCACTGTAACACAATTTAAAATAGCCAAGACATGGAAACAACCTAAATGTCCATCAAGAAATGAATGGATAAAGATGTGGTACATATATACAATGGAATACTACTCAACCAGCAGAGACATTACTGACAAAGGTCCGTCTAGTCAAAGCTATAGTTTTTCTAGTAGTCACGTGTGGATGTGAGGGTTGGGCTGTAAAGAAAGCTGAGCACTGAAGAACTGATGCTTTTGAACTGTGGTGTTGGAGAAGACTCTTGAGAGTCCCGTGGACTGCAAGGAGATCAAACCAGTCAATTCTAAAGGAAATCAGTCTTGAATATTCATTGGAAGAACTGATGCTGAACCTGAAACTCCAATATTTTGGCCACCTGATGTGAAGAACTGACTCATTGGAAAGATTGAAGGCAGGAGGAGAAGGGATGACAGAGGATGAGATGGTTGGATGGCATCACCGACTCAATGGACATGAGTTTGAACAAACTCCGGGAGCTGATGATGGACAGGGAGCCTGGTGTGCTGCAGTCCATGGGGTTGCAAAGAGTCAGACAAGACTGAGTGACTGAACTGAACTACTCAGTCAGAGAAAAGAATGAATAAAGCCATTTGCAGCAACATGGATGCAAATAGATCATCAAACTAAACCAAGTATCAGTCAGAAAGAGAAAGACAAATACCATATAATATCACTTATATGTGGAATCTAAAACACGACAAAAATGAATCTATCTATGGAATAGAAAGAGAATCACACACACAGAGAACAGACTGGTGGTTGCCAAAGGGGATGGGGTTGGGGGAGAGATGGAGTTGGAGATGGGGATTAGCAGATGTAAGCTTTTAGAAATAGAATGGATAAACAACAAGGTCCTACTGTATAGCATAGGAAACTATATTCAATATCCTATGATAAACCATACTGGAAAAGAATATTTTAAAAAGAGTGTGTGTGTGTGTGTGTGTGTGTGTGTGTGTGTGTGTGTGTGTGTGTGTGTGTATCTCAATCACTTCATTGTATAAAAGAAATTAATACAACATGGTAAATCAACTATACTTTAATCAAAATATTTTAAAAAGTATTTAAAGGAGGGACCCTCCCTTCCCCCATTTTCCTCCATGTATCTCATAGATGGTGGCACAGATTTATAAGCCTTTTACTTAGAAGAGCTTTAGCATTTTTGCTGTGAGAATTTCAACTAATCGTGTTTGAATAGAACATCCTGAACTAGAAATCACCACGCTGGATGCCACTGTGTAAACAGTGCTTATGTTTAGCCAACCTCCCAAGTAGTTTTAAAAGACGTAGGTTCCTGGTCCCAAGCCAAGGCAGATAGGGCTCAGAGCATGAAGATGCACATCCTCCCGTGCCCACAGGCCTCCAGGTCTCTTCTGACACCCTCCATTGGTGATCTCATTGGGACCGGGTACCCGAGTCGTGTCCGTATTCCTAGTGTCCAGGACAGTGTGCAGCTCACAGTAGGTACTCAGGGATGAAAACAGGAAGATAATAGGGAAAACTGAGAGAAAAAGAGAAAGACCTTGAAGTTATTACTATCCCCAGAAGGCTTTTAGGAAAAGGTGTGTCTGAATTTTAAAGGGCATTTGTAAGATGGGCAAAAAACAAGGCCTTGAAAGCAGAACCTACACCTTCAAAAGGAGTGCAGAGTGCCCACCGTGTGCCTCTGGCTGTGCCAGGGCTGGGGTAGAGCGGTGAGCAGGGGCAGGTTCCCTGTGCTGTTATGGAGCAGCTGAGGGAGAGGGGCCAGGGTGGGGGCGACAGAGGACAAGCAAGTCAACAGATGACATAGCAGACAGTGAGAAATGCCGTGGAGAAAACCAAGCGGGGTGCTGTGCTAGTAATCGGGGGGCAGGAGCCAGGGGGTGGTCTGGAGCAGGCGGTCAGCCGCTGCTCTGCTCAGAGCAACTCCCTGAATCCCAGTATGCCATTCGGCCTCTGTCTGCCTTGGTCAGCCTCAACTGCACCGTCTTGACTTCTCTCAGTCATTCATCATTCTAGGGTTCCTTGAACTCTGTTGTCAGAGACCACGCTTGGTGCTGAGGCTGCAAGAATGAAACAGCATTCATTCTGGTCTCTGGTCTCCTGAGCTCACAGAGAGGCAAGGTGACACCCGATGGCAAAGTCATGTGACCTGAGCTATAAGGCCAGGCAGAGTGACGAAGGTGGAGAGTCTGGGGTAGGAGGAAGCCTGCAGTGAAGGTTTTCATGCAGGAAATGTGGTTCTGAGGCTGAGTTCATGATATAATGAAAAAAGAAAAAAAAAAAGAGAGAGAGAGAAAGTGGCTAGGAATTGCTTTTCTTCTCAAAGGATCTAGAAAGAGGAGCAGTCACCCAGAGAGCAGTCCCCTCTTTGACTCCCCCCAGGCTGAGAATGCAGGATGCTCCCTGCCCAGCTCCCACATACACGAGTTCTTTGTACTATTCTTGCAACTTTCCTGTAAGTTAGAAACTATTTCAATATAGTATGCTTTTTAAATTTTATGACCAAAAATAAATAACATTGGAATTATCTATTTTGGAGTAATTAGACCTCAGCTACAAAGAAAAGACACCTGCAACTTTATTACTCTCAGGTGATTCTTGCTTATACCATGGTGGCTATCAGTACAGAATTGTTTTTTGAAATACACCTAAGCCATCAAAGAAAATAATCAGATTTAAGCAAAGATTTGTTAGTAAAGCAAAGTATCATAATGCTTTTCCTTGATACACATATGCAATTTATAATTAATCATAATTATTAACATATTTATCATTATTTTCTATGATTCAATTATATAAAAGTGCCTCAGTTCTTTAATCAATAGCTGCCAGATGCAGGTTGCATCCAGTTTCCCCTATTATTGAGTTACATGAACATATTTCATCACATCTAAGGACACATGACTTGTAAAATATATCACCATTATTTTAGGGGTCATTTAAGAAAGAAAACCACATCCCAATTTCTGAGATGTTAGGATTTGTGAAGTAAGTCCTTTTTCTTAAATGCCAAGGAGAACTGTGATCTGATGGCTCAGATTCAGGTCAGAAAATGAGGCTGCCTGGGGCCCTGGGTGATGGGTGAGTTACTTAACCTTCCAGCATGATTCGCAAGTTCTTTGGGATTTTTCAAAACCTAAGAGTCATTATTAAATGAAGATAATAATACCTTTCCCGACCAACTTGTTTTTCACTTTTACTAATGTTTACTAACCACTAAGGTTCTGTGTCATTCACGGTGTCTGCACAAGAGAAGTTTGCATTTTAATGGGGAGACAAGCAAATAATTGCTCTGCCTGGGGAAATCAGATCTGACTGAGGGAGAGGAAGGAGGGTGGTGAGAGGGAGAAAGAGGATGCTGAGGAAAGGAGTGGGGTGGGGGCTGGGGAGAGAGAGAAAATTTATTTTGAGGGATTTATTCATTGAGCAAACATTTCTTCATCTTCTAACTATGCCAGATGCTGGGGTAGAGTAGGAATTCATAAGACAGGTATGAGAAAGGGGCATCCCAGGCAAAGAGAGCATCGGGAATGGTGAGGCAAAAGGATGAGAATAGAAGTGTCTGGTGTGTTTCAGAAACAGGAAGCGATCCATAGGTTGTGTGTGCCTGCTCAGTTGTGTCCGACTCCCTGCGACCCCGTGGATTGTAGGAGCCCTGTCAGGCTCCTCTGGCCAGGGTGTTATCCTGGCAAGAATACTGGAGTGGGTTGCCATTTCCTCTTCCAGGGGATCTTCCCAACCCAGGGATCGAACTTGCATCTCCCGCATTGGCAGGGGGTTCTCTACCACTGAGCCACCTGGGAAGCCCCTATAGAATGTGGGTTGCTGGTGCAGGACAGAAAGCAGGAGATAGGATATTATTTTCCCTATTTGGTTGGTGAGGAAACAATTTCAGAGAAGGCATGCAATGTTCTAGGGTCACTCAGCCAGAATGCTGCATTGTGTTGAATTTATCTGTTTGTCTGGATAAACCATCTTTCCCCAGTGATGGGCTCCTTAAGAGAAGGAGGCATCATTGTTTTTTCTAAGTTCCTAGCGCAATGAAGTCCCATCATGGATGTTCAATATCTATTTGTTGAATGAATGAATGAGTGAATGAATACGTGAACTACACAGAATGGATGACAAACCGCTTCCCACAGCCCTTGGGGCTGGGTGAGTCTAGCCTCCTGGAACTGTTTATAGCATTTCTGTCCAGAATGAGGTGTTTTCTAAAAACCTCACTGCCCAGTCGCCCACCCCTCCTTGCCAAGATTGTGCAAGGAGGTGGCTTCACTGATCTAACCACTCTCGCTCTCGATCAGAACCTGCCTCTGGGAAGACAACCTGAGTGGAAAGGACAGCCAGTGCCTCCTCGGAGCTCAGGGTAAGCACAGGCAGCCATGCTCCTGGAAGTGCCCCCTCCTGCCAAGACTTCTCGAGCAGTGGCTCTGGGAAGCTGGTCCAACCATGTAGGCAAATCTTGTTTCCAAGGCCATCTGCTAAAGGAGAAGGATGAGTAAGGGCTTTATGAACTGTAAAAGCCTGTGCAAACAGGAGGGGTTACCAGCTGGCTTCACTACTGGTCTCATGGAAAGAGAGTTTTAATCAGTACCTTAGTCATCGTGTCATCTGTCCCCTGTCCTCCCATTCACACATGAGGCCAGCACAGCCCAGAGAGAAGTGATTTGGCCAAAGTCACCCAGGGGCAAGGAGATGCAGGAGAGGTGGCACATGGGGGAAAAGCTCAGATGCCAGGCTAGCCCAGCTGGGTCAAATTGCCAATTATTAGTTAGGGTGGCTGGGGGCGGGGCGTGGGCAAGTGAACTGACTCCTCTAAGCATTGGATTCTCCCTCTGTAAAATGGAGGGATGTGTGTGTTAGTTGCACAGTCATGTCTGACTCTTTGCAACCCAATGGACTGTAGACTGCCAGGCTCCTCTGTCCATGGAATTATCCACTCAAGAATATTGGAGTAGGTAGCCATTCCCATCTCCAGGGGATCTTCCTGTTCCAGGGATTGAACTCAGGTCTCCTGCATTGCAGATAGATTCTAAACCCAACATGGAGGTAAGGATTATTATTTTAAGGGTTGTAGGAAGGACTGAGTTAGGTAACAAATGGCTGAAAAGAGCTTGCACCTACAGCAATGTAGAATTTGGTAAATAAATGTTAGCTCTTATTATGTTATTTGTATCATCATCATTATTACATACTGGCAGAGCTGGGCTAGGGTATAAGACCTTCCAACTTCCACCTGGACTCCTTGAGTTCAGCGAGATATCAGGACCCCACCCCCTAAAGCTTACCCTGGTTTTATATTCATCACATATTGAATGGGCACCTCTTATGTGTTGGTCAAAATGCTCATTGTGGAGTGTACCTGTGTGTGGAGAGGATGGGCCAACGATAGGCAGGGGGTATGAAAATGAAACAAACATAGTCTCTGCTGTCAAAATGAGTGTGGCCTCATTTGGAGGGAGGGGGCTTCAGCGGTGGGAGGGAAAGAAGGAAGAGAGGCTATCTGTTATGCACAGTAGGCGAACAACCTTAGAAGGTGGAACCGATTCTGGAAGGCATTTTTGGAAACTGAGGAGCCATTTGGAAAGCTGGGTGGGTCTAAGATGGCCCAGGATCCCCTGGGGTCACTTCAAACCCCTAAACAAGGACAAAACCTTCATTCACACACACACACATCTATACACACGCATGCACATCTGTGCGCCCAGCTCTGATGGTAGGAAGCCTTGGTCAGCCTGCTTCGTCCTCCAACCCGGGGACTGGCAGACCCAAAGGGTCATGTGTGGGGAACTCAGGGAACCCAGGGCCATCCCCTTGCTGGCTTCAGATCTACGGTGTCACCAACTCTGTGCTTCATTGTACAGAACAGCGGGTGTCCATGGAAGAATCAGATCAAGACAACTCACCTCTGCCTTTGTAAGAAGGGAGATAACGTCTCCCTTCTGTGCAAGGGCTGGAAACAAGATTTTAAGTGAGGGCCCTGGGGCAGGTGTCTAGGAATTCCTGGTCAAAATCAGGTAGCATCCAAGTCAGGGAAGCCTCCAAAAATGAACATGCAGCAGGGTTTGCTAAAAGTGGCAATGAAAAATGACTCAAAATTGAGAGAGATGGAGGGGAAATAGTTTAACAGGCCTAAGACCCAAGAACTTTCATGGACTCATCTAATTTAGCCTTTACCACAATCACATTTTACAGATGAAGACACTCAAACTCAGAAAGAGTAAGAAACCTGCCCCAGATAATTGAGGATGGAACCAACGCTTAAACCAATACCCAGAAGTTAACACACACACAAGGAGTGGGACTTCCCTGGTGGTCCAGTGGCTAAGATTCTCTGCTCCAAATGCAGGGGGCCTGGGTTCCATCCCTGGTCAGGGAACTAGATCCCACAGGCCAAAACGAAGAATTCACATTCTGCAACTAAGACCTGGCACAGCCAAACAAATAAAAATAGTTTGTTTATTTTTTGAAAAAGCAAGGGGTTCTGAGTTGATGACCCAACAAACCAGAATAATGAGAAGGAAAAACAAGTTGTCCACAAATTGAAATCCAGTGGGTGTCACTCAGAAGCCTACTCTAATCTCAATACCTTCTGCATTCAGTGATCAATTAAAGGGAGCTGATTTACAAGAACCCTTTCCTCCCACTCGCAGTGCTGACTCTGCCTCCTGTGTGTTCTTAGGCATCCTCCTCACCCCTCAGCTCACACTCCTTTCCACTCACCCCAGACTTTTCCTAGCGAAATAGCCTGAGCCCAAGTGGTCACTTGGGGACCCCTCCTTGTTGGGGACCTCCTTAAGCCCTGCCCCAGATGAGCAAACTTCCTTTCCCAAAAGGCAAGATGCATGTCTCCTTTGCCGGAGGCTTCTTGTGGCTGATTCTCAGCTCATTGTTCTTAAATGGAGGATCTCTGATGCATATATGAGGCATTCCAACTGCTTTCCCACTAACCGAAGAACCTGGAGGAACAGAAGGGTCAATTTTCAGAAATCAAGGGTCGATTTTCACTGCTGATCCTCCAGTGTTTGCCCGCAGTGTAAAAAAAGTGAGACCCAGCTAAAGTGGCCATCCTAATAGTCAATTAGCCCGCAGGAGACCCAGAGAACAGTGGGCTTTAAACACACACGGTGTACAGCTGCTCTCCCCGCTCCCTGAGATCTTTCACCTAAAAAAGACAGAGAGGACATTCATTCCAACATTAATGTAAGTTGAAAGGTCATGAGTGAATTCTACCTTTTCCTTCCATTGTTTAAAAATCTTTTATACATTTTCTACCATGTCATAATTTCTAATTTTAAAATTAAAAGAAAAAGTAAAAATAAAACTCAGCTTAAAAATATATACAGTTGACCCTTGCACAGCAGGGGTTTGAACTGCCTGAGTCTATCTCGTGAATTTTTTTCCAGTAGTAAACACTGCAGTACTATACAGTGCAAGGACTTCCCTGGTGGCTCAGCGATAAAGAATCTGCTTGTGATGCAAGAGATCGCCTACAATGCAGGAGGCGTGAGTTCGATCCCTGGGTCAGGAAGATCCCCTGGAGAAGGGAACGGCAACCCACTCCAGTGTTCTTGACTGGAAAATTCCATGGACAGAGGAGCCTGGTGGGCTGCAGTCCATGGGGTCGCAAGAGTCGGACATGACTGAGTGACTAAACCGCCGCCACCATCACACTATCCAAGCTTGTTGGATCCAGGGATGAGGAAGGAATTGTAGATGTGGAAGAACCACGTGTATGTGTAAATGCCTGAATTTTTGGCTGTGTGGAGGATGGTGCCCCTAACTCCTGCATTGTTAAAGGGTCAACTGCAAAGAGTTTTACAGAATCATTCCCATATCCTTTAATAATACCTGTTGGGTCCCTGCCATGTACCAGGCCTCTGCTATGAAGGGTGAACAGGTTATAAAACATGGTCCTTGTCCCAAAGGAGATAAGGCAGTGTTAGTAACTATTATAAGTTGTGGAGGCTGAGCCAGAGAGATCTGTAAGCTAGAGGTGACTGACGGTCTCTGTTCAGTTCAGCGAACTTCTACTGAGGAGCTGGGTGCCAGCCCCACACCTAGAGGCTAGCAATATCAAGTCAAAAAAGAAACCATTTTCACCCTCCTGTCACTCAGTCTAAGGGGGTGGGGCAGTAATTTATATGTAATGCACAAAGTACAGAGAGAAAGGCAGGCAGGGGAAAATCTGGGTGCACAGAAGGTGGTGAGTTCTAAGAAGGCTTTCTGGAGGAGGTGACAGTTGAATAGAATTCAACAAAATGAATAGAGTTTGCCAGATGAGAGGAGCAGGGAGGGATGGAGGAAGGTGTTTCAGACAAAGGCCAGGAGGTATGAAGGCCACAGGGTGAGTAGAGAACGAACTGTATTTGATATTCCAAAGCCTTATGAATGCTGTGGGCATCAACAGGGCAGCAGGCACCAAGCCATGAAGGACTTAGTGTGGACTGCCAAGGGCTTGGACTTGGTTTTGATGGCAAAGGAGACTTTAAGGAGTGTGACATGATCATATTTGCATTTCAGTAGCTTTGTTGGGGATGGAATTGCTGGCGGGGGGGGGTGGTGGTGCGCAGGCAACAAGATTGAAGGCAGGGAGGCCAGTTAAGAGCAATCTAGCTCATCAGACTAAGAGATGATAGAGAAGGCCTCAACAGAGCAATGAAAGTATGGAGAGAAAGAAGCAGATCGGAGAATTACTTAAAAGATAAAATATGCAGGATTTAGTGGTGGGCTGGGGCAGTAGTCTCCAAAATTTGTTGTAAATGGCACAGACTTCTTCCTCGTGTTGTTGTTACTGTTGTTTAGTCTCTAAGTTTTGTCCGACTCTTCCACCCCATGGACTCCAGCCCCCAGGCTCCTCTCTCTGTCCATGTCTATGGGATTTCCCAGGCAAGAACACTGGAGTGGGTTGCCATTTCCTTCTACAGGGGATCTTCCTGACCCAGAGATTGAACCCATGTCTCCTGCTTTGGCAGGCAGATTCTTTACCACTGAGCCACCAGTGAAGCCTTCTTTCCCATAGCAAAGGTTTAAAAGAAAGTCAAATATGTGCTTGGTCAGTCTCTTTTGAAGCTAGGTCCTAAATCAGTGACCAATTGATCACTGACCAATGGAGTAAGAAAACTGCTAGGAAATGTACCTCTCCTTCTGTTGTTTGTGACTATTAAAATGTCTACAGTGTGATGTCTGGAACTGTGCAACTGTCTTGCAAACATGAGGTAGAGGTGGTAGGGAAACCTAAGGAAGTCACTATTCTGCAGATGGCTGAATCAAAAGATGGAAATTACATGCCTGGGTCCATGCGACACTGAATTAACTAATTCTAAATGCTTTCCTCAGAATTTCTAGATGCATGCAATAATGCAGTCCTCTGGTTAAATCCCTTTCAGTTAGGTGTTCTTTCCTTGATGCCAACAGATGCAGTGGCTGCACAAGCAGGTTGTTTGACTAAGTGGGTGGTGGGGTTTAGGTGTAGACATATTAAGTGTGAGTTACCCACCAGACACCCAAAGCACAGTTGGGTGTATTAGTCTGCTAGTCAGGGACTATTATGGTAAGAGCTGAAAAGTAGTCATTGGTTCTGATGATTATAAAGTTATTAGTAACTTTTGACAGGACAGCCTCAGGGAGGCAATGGAGGCAGAGAAGCCAGATTGAAGTGGGTTCAAGAGTGAATCAGGAACAAGAAAGCACAGGTGGTAGATACGGACTAATGTTCAAGACAGTTGGTGACTCAGAAGGAGAAAGATGGGGGATAGCTAGAGGGGTTCACACAGGCTCAAGATTTTTTCCCTCTTTATCTAGATGAAATTCACAGGACCTAAAAAAAATTAACCATTTTAGAGTGGGCAGTTCAGTGGTGTTTAGTTCCTTCACAGTGTTGGGCAACCATCACCTCTTTCTAGCTTCAAAACATCTGGATTTCCCCCCACCCCTGCCTTCTGGGTATTGTGAGTAGCGCTACGATGAACATTTGTGTGCAAGTGTTAACCTGTTTTCAATTCTTTTCATATACACCTAGAAGTGGAATCGCTGGGTCACATGGTGATTCTATTATTGACTTTTTGAGGAATCAGATCAAGTTCTTTTCATCTGTTTGTTTTGAAGAATAATGGAAGAGAGTTGAGCATGTTAAGAGGCTGGGGGGCGGGGGCCCTGAAGAGGAGGACACAGAGAGGGGATCTGTTTATGGAGCAGGATCTTGGAGCAAGTGGGATGAAATTAAACTCTAAGTGGGATAAGAGCGCAGGCGGAGAGACTGGACTCACTGGGGAGCTGGGATGGTCATCCCCTGAGACAGGAAAGGAGGTGGCCATGAATGTGGACAGAGATGCCTTCCGCGGCAGGAAGTACAGAAGGCAGATACCTATGGTCTCAGTGCTCTTCGCCAAAGTGAGTGGGTGGAGGTGGCAATAGCAGGGGCTTTAAAGGCTGGCAGACATAGACCTGAACTTTTATCTGCTGCTTGCCCCCTGCCAGCTGCCAGTTAGGGCCCTGAGCCTCAGGTTTCTCTTCTCCAAAACAAGAGACCACGCTCCCCCCTGCTGGGGATTCCTTAAGAAACTGTGGATAAACGTACCTAACAGGCAGGAGGCTCCATGTTGGGCA
Organism: Antilocapra americana; assembly: GCA_007570785.1. NCBI lineage: Eukaryota > Metazoa > Chordata > Mammalia > Artiodactyla > Antilocapridae > Antilocapra > Antilocapra americana. The sequence continues at coordinate 13,330,922 of ML661883.1, read as the reverse complement.
GCTGTCCCTGTTGTTGTTGCAGGGATGAAAAGAATAGAGAAGGGTTGGAACAGACATGGAGGAGGAGGGAAGACTCCGTGACTGTGGATAAATAAAAGGCTCATTGACTGGCACAGAAAAGACCTACCTGGGAGCCATCCTCCACCTGACGAACTCATTGTGAAGACAGGATATAAAACATGGAACTTCAGCCACAGTGAATGCAGCTCTGGGTGCCAGGGTGGTGGGAGGTGTTGCCCATTATTGGCAAGGAAAGGACAGGGGCGGGGGAGACCTTGACTGCCAGGAAGAAGGGTTGGGAGTTCTCTTGTAAAGTAATGGGGAGAACGAAGGTTCTTTCCCTACGGACACAACTTCCGATCCAACAAGAACAATGGAAGTGGAGGGGCTTGAGGAAGCTCAGGTTGGGGCCCCGTGTCTCTCTGCCTGTGTATCCCTGGGGGTGACGCTCTGGGGTCTGCCCCAGGCAGGGAGAGCCTTCCTGGAAGAACACGTCCAGGGCTTTGTTCAAGGGCTGACAGAGGTCACCAGGTGAACCAGAAAAGAGACCGTGATGGCCTGGTCCTCAGTAGGTCTGGGCCTTGGTTTCCCCACCTATACAATGCTGGGCCTCTTCTGGCTCACGGTGATGCTGATGGCTAAGACCCCAAAAAGACATGGCTGGGGCTGGATGCCATGGCTTGCAGAGCGCCCTTACCGCAGTACAGAGCCCAGCATCCACTTTGCTGCCCCCTGCCTTCCACCAGGCTCCTCTCTGAGCCCTGCTCCTCTCCACCTGAATCCTGCTTCCCGCAGCTATCTTGAATTAAATATGCACACTCCACTCACCTTCTCTCCTGCTCCCCTGAAGCCCCCACTGGAGAAATCTTAGCCATGACTAGTGGCTTTATTGCCTCTCCTGAGTTACAGGGTTAAGGTTTACTGGAGTCCTTTGGCAGACATGGTTTAAGGCCTGGGGGTGAATCTCCTGGTGGGAACATGGAAGGAGAGCTAGGTAGGGCAGGCTGACCTAAAATGTGCCCCACATCCATTTCTGTATCTCTGCTTTGATTCCAGCATGAAGGACGACACAGAAACCAAGGAGGGCCTCTCGCTTTTTGAGAGCTTAGGAGGCTCCCCAAGGCACTGTTATCTAATTCGGTCCTCCTGACACCCCCGAAAGGTAGGTCTGGCAGATGCGAGCAGTGGTTATAGGTGTAGCAGATAAGCGGGCTGGCCTTAAGGACACTCAGCTGGACAGGAACCCTGGCCTCACCCCTCACTGTGACCCTTTCTGTGCCTCAGTTAACTCCTCTGTAAAATTAGGTTGATGATGATATTAAGATGCATTTCGCGGGGCTGTTGTATTAGCTGAGTCAGGACATGTAAAGTGCATTCTAAGAACTAGAAGCGTGATTAATATCATCACTATCCTTCTTCTTGCCCAAGTGAGCTTCCCGGTGGTCCTACTGACTGGGTACCCAGGAAGAAGGCTGTACCCACAACCTGGGTGTCTGCTTAGCCCACCTCCACCCTGAGCATTGCTTCTCTTCCCCATGGGGATGGGGTGCATGCCCAGCCGCCCTGCTGGACTCATAGACCCAAGGGCAGCTACGTAACCCAGGCTGGGCCAGCAAGACCTTGTCTTGGGAACTCGGTATTTTCTGGAACAGTCATCAGCCTGGGAAGGTTCTTGAATCCAGAACTTGGGAACTGAGGGCAGAAATGGATGCACAGAAGCAGGGAGAGGGAAATAAAGCCAATGCTTTATTTTACATAAATAAAAAAAACATAAATGGAGAAACATAAAGAGGATATCGCATGGCAAGAGAGAGGGAAAGGCAGGAGGGACGCGCAGGGGCAGAGAAAATGGTACTTTGGCCCTGCCCTTCCTGGTGCCTTATAGGATCCAAGGCTGGTGGGTAAGGGGATGGCTCTAGGGCCAGGAGTCTTTGATTTGAAATTCCCCACCTCTTTCTTTTTGTTAAGAATTTAATCTTGTTCAAGTAAAGTAACCCCCCTGCACCTAGCTTCCGGGTCTGCCTGCAGGTGCCATACAACAAAACCCTACCTTTTAGTCACCATGTCTGCCCTCACTGGTCTGAGTCCCTTGGGTGGGTGTGGCTTGGAGTTATATGAGTTCTCATTGGAATCCCAAGTCTACCTTTCAGTAGCTTTAGGATTCGAGATAGCTCTTTAATCCCTTTAAACCTCACTTTTTGATGGAAATGTAGCAGTCTCATAAGGCTGTCGCGCTGCTGCTAAATGCTTCACCAGCCGTGGGGATAGGGGGGCTCCTGATCTGTAGCATTTGCTGATTTCCATAAATATTCCAACCACAGCTGATTTTAAGATACCAGTGTAACATCTTTGAACGGGGAGTTGGAAAGAGATGTGCTTTGCTATATGATATTTCCACTGTCGAGATACAATAGATATAATAGATACAATAGAGCCTGGAGAATAGGTAAGGTAGTAAAATAAGTAGGAACTGATGAGTCTTCGATTTTTTTTTTATTAGTTTTGCCATACACTGACATGAATCTACCATGGGTATACATAAGCTCCCCCTCCAGAACCCCCCTCCCTCCTCCCTCCCGATTCCCTCCCCCAGGGAAATCTCGGTGCACCAGCCCTGAGCATCAATCCTGGGCTGGCGATTGATTTCACATATGATAATTAACATGTTTCAATGCCATTCTCCCATATCATCCCACCCTTGCCCTCATCCACAGAGTCCACGAGTCTGTTCTATACATCTGCGTTCCTTTTGCTGTCTCACATGCTGGGTTCTTGTTACCATCTTTCTAAATTCCATATATATGCATTAGTATATTGTACTGTTGTTTTTCCTTCTAGCTTACTTCACTCTGGATAATAGGCTCCAGTTCTGTCCACCTGACTAGAACTGACTCAAATGAATTTTTTTTTAATGCTGAGTAATATTCCATTGTGTATACGTACCACAGCTTTCTTATCCATTCGTCAGTTGATGGGCATCTAGGTTGCTTCCATGTCCTGGCTATTGTAAACAATGCAGCGATGAACATTGGGGTACACATGGCTCTTTCAATTCTGGTTTCCTTGGTGTGTATGCCCAGCAGTGGGATTGCTGGGTCATATGGCAGGTCTATTTGCAGTTTTTTAAGGAATCTCCACACTGGCTAACAAACACATGAAAAGATGCTCAACGTCACTCATTATCAGAGAAACGCAAATCAAAACCACAATGAGGTACCACTTTACACCAGTCAGAATGGCTGCAATCCAAAAGTCTACAAGCAATAAATGCTGGAGAGGATGTGGAGAAAAGGGAACTCTCTTACACTGTTGGTGGGAATGGAAACTAGTACAGCCACTATGGAAAACAGTGTGGAGATTCCTTAAAAAACTGCAAATAGAGTCTTCGATTTTTTAGTTCGTTTGTCATTAATGTAAACTTATTTAATAATTATGGGTTAACATATTTAATTTTTAATAATTGTTGTGTTTAGTAGCTGGATTGCAAAAGTCTTGAAAATTTAACAATCAGCCCTTGGAGTGAGTCCAAGCTGCCTTCTCTCCCATGCTTTTAACGAGCTACAGCGCAGAATGGGCTTAGAAGAGAACCCAGCATATAGGAAGTGCTCAATAAATGGTAGCCTGTGTGATTCTTCTCAGTTCTTTTATTATACAACCTAAGATCAGAAAATTTTCTTCTCTGGAAAAATCAGGGAAAACACATTCCAAAAGCACCTTTTGTGAACTGAAGGTCACTTTAATGAAGCAACATAGACTTGAGGTTTGTGTACTGTGAGTTACTCATGAAATGGCTGTACTTGGCATAACTACAGAACTGAGACCAAGAAAAGAACTGACAAATACTGAGTTAAAAAGTTGATGAAAATTCGGATTTATCATGACGTTGGTGTATATGACCACCGGAAGTTGGAGGCAGTTCCTCAGTAGCGGCTCGAGAAGTAAGAGGAGAGATGCCTGGAGCAATGCCGTGTGCAGTTAAAAGCAACAACCTGGAGTGTTTATGGGAATACAAGCCATAGAAACAGTGTTCTGTTAAATGAATAAGAAACAGGGTGAGATCTGGAAGATGGTAATATTCTACGCATTAAATGCATAGGAACACACACATGTACACACAAAGGAACATTCCATAATTTACGATGATACATACATATGTTTATCTACCAAGATCCAGGCAAGAAATAGATGGGCATACACATATTGTATAATAGGGGAGTTAGCACGAGAACAGTTTACAGAGGTGGGACCAGTGTTAGGAAAAGCAATCCTCAATGGTAAAATGTCCAGGAGCTATAAAGAGCCCTGGGACCTCGCTGTGCCCTAGACCTGAGGGGCCAAACGAATTGAGAGAGTTCCCTGGAGAGGAGCGCCCCGCAGGAGCTGTGGGATGCGGCCAACACTTGCTCCCACCAGAGGACCTTAAGGGGGACAAATACTCCAGCTTTTTCCTGCCACCTTCTGGCTCTCCTGATGGTGCTGTTCACTAGCCAAACCCAAAAGCGAAGCAAGGAGGCAAGCAAGCCGTTAATGTTCACCCTACGGATGATTCTCCAGGGGCCTGGAGTGGACGGAGAGAAATGTGGAATGGGTCTGGAGGTGGAAATGGAAGCCGCCCAGCACCACCTTCCAGGATGGATGTGAATGGGGGAAGGAGCCAGGGAGCGGGGACTTGGTGTGTAAAGGAACATAGGAGTTCTCCGTCCTGGTGTTGAGGATAATCATGCCTTGCATGGAGGAGTGTAATTAACTCAACTCTTCACACCTGAGGTCTCAAAGCAAAAGCAAATCTAGCATTTGGGGAAAGGTAACAACCATAATAAAGAAGCCTCTGGAAAACACCCTTTTCCCTGGTGCCATCTGCATTGTAATCCAGACCTTTCCATGTGAACTCAGGGCTGGAGAGAGAATTGACTCCTTGTGTGAAAGAATGAATTGGTTCAGGAAGAGGCCCAGGGCAAGGACTGTGTGATGGAAAACAAAAGCAGAAATGTGTGTGTGGGCAGTAGAATGGGTCTCAAGGGTATTTTTTAAAATTCGTATTTATCAAGAAAAAGGGAGAGAAGACATGGAGGTAATTAGGAAGGCATGGTATTTCTCTTATAAAAAAAAGAAAATATAAATATGTGCAAAAGGAAAATATCTGGCAGGCAGTCCATTCAAATGTAAGCAGTGGATGTTTTGAGGTGTGGATTATGAATCACTTCTTTCCTCTATTTCCTGGTTTTTGTAAAGCAAACCTGAATTATTATGTAATGAGGAAGGAGGTAAGTAGAAAGGGTAATAATATTTTTGCATAAACTTAATAGTTGAGGATTGGGATTGATGATATTTGAAAATTGTGCCACATTTCTTTCCTCTGCTCTCTCTCCTCCTTCCTGAGCCTCTAGGTTCAGTACACAGCTTTCCTGCTTGGGGGAATGGACTGATTCAGCCATTTGCAGGGCAAGATCAGGGAGGTGACTTGGTCAACAGGAGAGTTATCAAAATGATTAAATAATAACTGCCACTTGGGAACATTTCCTGCCTTCTACCAAGACGCTGAGTAGGGATCAAGAGGTAATCCTGCTTAGAATCTGGTCCTTATGTTAGATTCCTGGGGCTGCCCTAACACGTTACCACAAGCTGAGAGACTTAAGACAGCGAAAACGTATGGTCTCACAGTTCAGGAGGCAAGGTGCTTGCCAGGTGGGTTCCTTCCCAGGTGGGATTCTCCCAAGGAGAATCTGTTCCACGCTTTTCTCGTAGCGTCTCGCTAGCAGCAGCACTGTACAGCTGCACAGCTTTAATCTCTCTGCCCCACATGACATGGCCTTCTTCCCTGTGCGTCTGTGTCTCTGAGGCCCCCTCCTCTTTTTTTTTTAAACCTTTATTTATTTGATCGCATCAGGTCTCAGTCGTGGCATGTGGACTTCTCTCGCGTTGTAGTTGCAACTCACAGGCTTAGTTGCCCTGTGGCACGTGGGACCTTAGTTCCCTGACCAGGGATCAAACCTGTGTCCCCTGCATTGGAGGGCAGATTCTTAACCGCTGGGCCACCAGGGAAGTCCTTCCCCTCTTCTTCACCAGTCACTGGATTTTGGGGCCCATCGTTATCCAGTATGACATCATTTAGCTTGGTTACGCCTATAAAGACCCCATTTCCAAATAAAGACCATATTACAGGTAGCCAGAATTAAGATGTCGACATTTCAGTGGGACCCAATTCAACCCAACCCACAATAGTGCGATTTGCCAAAAACCCATAAATTGCCTTAACGGAGAAAATTCATTCTTGGGAACTTTCCTGATGAAATAATCAGGAATATTTTAAAACTCCTCATTGAAGTATAGTATAATACAGGGAAGTACAGAAATCATGTGTTCAGCTCCATGAATTGTCACAAAGCAACACACCCATCTAATCAGCTCCTAGACCAGGAAGCAGCACGTGACCTTCTGCAGAAGTCTCCCTCTCGTCCCCTCCTTTGTCCCCAGCACCATAGAAGCAGTGCGCCTATTTCTGAACTTAATATATGTGAAATAATGTACAGTCTACTGCTTTGGGTCCAGTTTCTTTCACTCTACCTTGTATCTGTGAGATTCATCCATGTGTGTAAGCAATAGTTTGTTCAGTTCTAATGGTTCTGAAGATGCTGTTAGGTGACTGTTCCACAGTTTACTATTGATGGATATTTGGGCTGTTTCTGTTTTGTTTTTTGCTACTGTAAAAGGTGCTGCTGTTAATATTCTTGTACGTGTCTTTCTGTAATCTATGTCCATGCCTCTGCTGACTATCCACCCAGGAGTAGAAGTACTGAATTACAGGGGAAGTGTATACTCAGCTGTTGTAGGTTCTGCCCAAGACTTTCAAAGTAGTTGTATCAATTTACACTTTCATCAGCAGTGTTTGAGTGTTCTGCTTTGCTCTCTCTGATCAGCAATATGTGTGGTATTTTCTCTTTTAACCATTCTAGTGGACGTGGGTATCTTTTAAAATAAAATATTTAATGCAACATGCCAGGCCCATGCCAGGCTGCACTGGGTACCAGGGAGGTGTAACATGAATAAAACATGGCTCCTTCTGAGAGAGGAAGCCCACGGACCAGTGGGAGAGACAGACCCCTGAGCAGGTCATCCTGTCTCCGGATGGAGTGGGAGAAGGCATCAAGGGTAACGATCTTCCTGCTCAGCCCCAATTACTATAAGCAAAACAAGGATAGTGGGACTCTAGCAGCTCCTGGCTTGTGATCCTGAGACAGTTAGTTGACCTCTCTGAGCCAGGGGGTGCAGTGGGTGGTTGGTTTGAGTTTGAAGCTCAGGGTATGGCCCCAGCCCTCTGGTGCCAGTTTAGTTGCTGAGTTGTGCCAGACTGTTGTGACCCCATAGGCTATAGCCTGCCAGGTTCCTCTGTCCTTGGGATTTCCCAGGCAAGAATACTGGAGTGGGTTGCTATTTCCTTCTCCAGGGATCTTTTGATCCAGGGATCGAACCCGTGTCACCTGTACTGTAGGTAGATTTACCACTGAGCCACCAGGGAAGCCCCCCAGCCCTCTAGACCCCATCAATCCATAAAATCTGGAGTCAACTCAGGGTAGCACTCCCGATACTTCATTCAATACTTGTGGAGCCCCTACACTGTCTTGGGTTCAAGGCATAACTTGGAGTCTGTGCCACCAGGACTTATTGACAGATTGGGTGTGGTTTATGAGGAAACAGAGGGATCAAGCCTGACTATTTATGATCTGAATTACTGGGTGAATGATGGTGCCACTAACTGGCAGAGGAACAGGTTTAGGGGAGAAAATCAGGTTTTAAGCCTGATAATTTTGGCCACCTGTTGTGAAGAACTAACTCATTGGAAAAGATCCTGATGCTGGGGAAGATTGAAGGCAGGAGGAGAAGGGGGTGACAGAGAATGAGATGGTTGGATGGCATCACCGACTCAATGGACATGAGTTTGAGCAAGCTCCGGGAGGTGGTGAAGCCTGGCGTGCTGCAGTCCATGGGGTCACAAAGACACGACCGAGTGACTGAACTGAACTTCATGATGAACTTTCAGATGACTATTACTTATTCAAGTGGGGATATCAATAAGCTAAATGGATACATGAGGCTGAACTCGGGGGAGGGATTGGGGCTGGAGAGGACTTGAGAGCTCTCAGAATATGGATGGTGTTTGTAGCTATGGGACCAGAACTTAGGGAGAGTGTGGCTGGACAGGAGAAGGGAGCCTCAGCCTGATCCCCAGGTTCCGCAACATTTAAAAACTGATCAGAGGAAAAGCAAAATCTCAGCAAAGGAGACTGAGAAGTTTGGCTTTCTGTAAAGGAAAAACTTAAAAGTGTTTGGTTCTATGAAAGCCCGAGGAGAAAGTGTTAGGGGAAGAGAATAACCAACTCTGTCAATTTTGTTTTTGAGAGCTTGGGTTTTCAGTGAGAATGAAGAACTGATCCTTGAATCTGGCAACCTTAGGTTGTTGGTCCTTTGATAAGAGCAGGGTTTTGGGTGGTGGGGAGGGTGGGGTGGGAGTGGGAACGATGTCTCAAGTGATGGGAGGCCTGTTGAGAACATGTTGAAGACAGACTTGGAGTAAGGAGCAAGTGGTACCTCTTGGTGGTGGTTTAGTCACTAAGTCGTGTCCGACTCTTGTGACCCCATGGACTGTAGCCTGCCAGGCTCTTCCGCCCATGGGATTCTCCAGGCAAGAATACTGGAGTGGGTTGCCATTTCCTTCTCCAGGGGATCTTCCCAACCCAGGAATCGAACCCGGGTCTTCTGCATTGCAGGTAGATTCTTTACTGACTGAGTTATGAGGGGCATACCTGTGTGTATATTATAATGTAAATCACCTTGTGGTGGCCACGCCTGTCTCCCCTTCCAACCAGGCAGCTCACTACGCCTTATTCATCTCTGCATTTACAGTGCTTCATGCAACACACCTGATATATAGTAGTAGCCTGCATGCATGCCAAGTCCCTTCAGTTGTGTCCGACTCTTTGCGATCCTATGGACTGTAGTCCACCAGGCTCCTCTGTCCACGGGATTGTCCAGGCAAGAATACTGGAGTGGGTTGCCATGGTCTCCTCCAGGAGAACTTACCGACCCAGGGATCAAACCCGTGTCTCCTGCGGCTCCTGCACTGCAGGTGATTCTGTACTGCTGAGCCACTGGGGAAGCCCTGACACATAGTAGATGCTCACTGAATTGCTGAAATAGTGTTTTTAAATACGATTCTGGGTCCAGCTCCCAGACTAGCCAGGTACCGCATAAGTAGCCTGAGCACCTCATTTGAGTCTTACCATTTCATCTATTAATTGGGAAAACTGAGAAAACAATCTTTGTCCCACAGGGTTATTGTGAAGATGGAATAAAATTGCCACATGTGAAAACTTAGAGCTTTGGAAGCTGTGGCTCATCAAACAAACGTGAGTTAGGGTTATTATGAGCAGATGACAGAGAATCCACCAGACTCCAGCTCTCTGAGGCACCTGGCACATTGTCCCCTGAAATTTTACTTGCAAAATCAATTCAAATTGGCTTCAATACAGACACTTTCTCATGAACTGAAAGTCAGCCAAAAGACACAGAACAAAGAGCTGCAGTAATTGTTAGCATCTCACACAACAGGGCCGTGTTTACCGGAGATGCTGGTTTTAGGATCAACCTTCTCAGAGGAGGTCTTTCATGCATCAGTCGGGGAGTTTTACCCCGCAGAACTTAAATAGCATTTCCCTGGGAAACAAAACTGAAGGGATTTGCCAACATCCATTAGAACCAGGAATTTACAAATGGGTTTGAGGGGCTGGACGTCTGTTCATCGAATTTACCCTCCCAGGCCCAGCTATGGGGAGTTTCCCAGGCATTGGTGGTCGTGAGGAAGCCCTCTGTCTCCTACACCTACCCTCTGGGTGGGCTTTAGCCTCATGCTCACCATCGCCATTATCAGAGCAGCATTAATTTATTGAATCCAGGTGTTTCCTCTGGGCTTGACACTTTGCAGACATAATCTTGTTTGCTCTTTAACACTTTACATTGACAGAGGGTCAGTGATGATTCCCACTGTATAAAGAGAGGCTCAGAAAAGTTATCTTGCTCATGTTTCACAGCCAGAAAGTGGCAGAGTAGGGATTGAAATTCAAGTCTTTCTTACAAATTCAATTTCACTACTTGTAATCGGTCTGTTCAAATTGCCTGTTTCTTCTTGATTTACTCTTGGCAGGTTATATGTTTCTAGAAATTTGTCCATTTCTTCTAGTTTATCCAATTTGTTGACATATAAATGTTGGTAGTATTTGCTTACGATTTTTTGTATCCCTGTAGTATGGTTGTCTTTTCTTCTTTTTCATTTCTTATTTTGTTTATTTCGGTCCGCTCTCTTTTCTTCTTGGTAAACCTGGCTAAAGGTTTATCAACTTTGTTGACTGTATGAGTCTACAATCAACAAAAAGCTCCTCCAACACTATGCTAGTACTTTTAGTGGCTGCATCAGCGGGGCAATGGGTGGGACCCATTGTTTTTGGTCCAGATAAGACCATAGCTGATGGCCTCCCAGGAAAAACCAGGAAAATTTTCCAAAGGAATATTTAGAATCACAAAAAGATTGAGACTTGGCCTGAGGTAGAAGGATAAGAGTGGTCTTGCTTAAGGAAGGTCTGTGGGTATGTCTGGAAGATTCCAAATAGGTTAAATGCTGGACCCCCAACAAGAGGCTTTAGGGGTCAGTGTGACAGTGTGACATTAGAAGGTGGGCTTGCCAAGAAAATGGTAGGTAATGTACTAGGACCTTATATTATCTCATTTAATCTTCAAAACAAGAAATTAAAAGAGAAGTCATATTCTCCTTATGTATGTATGTATGTATGCATGTACATATTGAACATGAATTGTGTGAAGACCAAACAAAATACCCTGAGGGGCTTCATGTGTGTGACTTCCAGCATTCACATTTATATGCACAAATGCAAAAAAGACTGGAAAGGAGTATACAAAATTTTAACCATTTAAATTTTATTTTCCTTCCATCTTTTTATTTTCTAAATTCTCTCCATATATTTCTTTTTATGATCAGCAAACTCATATGACTTTTATCTATCTGATCATCCTTTTATCTCCCCATTTAGAAGTTGTGAAAACTGAGGTTCAGAGCATGATTTGCTGGGGTTGCACTATTAGTAAATGGCAGAGCTAGGAATTCATACTCAAGTTGGACCAATTCGCAGCTCCAGGCAGAGTCAGGGCTGGGTGTGAAGCTTTGGTTGGGGCTCAGGGCTTTGTCTGTTTTGGGCACTGGACTCCCTTCCTCTCGCCCCCTATGCACACGTGTCTGCAGGCCTCCCCACCTCTGGTCTCAGACAGAGGGAGTGTCTCATCTTCCTTCCCTCCTTGATGTGAGGACAGTCAGCTATTTGTCCTGGAGCCAAGGACAGCCTATCAAGGGCTGAGATTCATTTTACTTCCTGAGCAGCGAAGTGGCCTAGCTCTGTGGAAACCGTCATTTCAAGGGGGATGAATTGAGCTGCCCTCCCTAGTTGGCAGCGGGGAGGCGGGCAGGGTCCTGTCAGCCAGAGGAGGCAGACCCAGCTCCAAAGGGGCTTTTGTCTGAGGCTGGGCCTGGGCCAGAGTGACATTCTTCGGTGGAGGCTGCCAGGCCACTGCTGAGAGGGGCACCTGCAGGCCAGGGAGGGAAGGAGCGAGAGGCCCGTCTTTCTTCCAGGGAGAGGAGAGCTTGGGGTGAGGATCAGAGGGCAGAATCTGCTGCTTGAGGGCCGCTGGGTGCTGAGGCCATGCTAGCAGGTGCTTCAGGCCTGAGAAGAGAAGCCAAGGACTGGGCTAGACTCCCACTGCCCAGAGACATGGACAATTCACATTTCCCCTCTGTTACGGCTGATTAAAGTCCCAACGAGAGGAAAGAAATCCATTCTTTCCTTAACAGGTTTCATAAAACAAAACAAAACCAAATGAGTTCACGGACCTCTCTAGCAGGAGGAGAGGTCCTGTTTTAGAAGTCTCCTCTTCTACCTCCCCACTCAGTACACAGTCACCATTTGTGGTGGATGCCTGCCCTGATAGTCTTCTCCCTGTTGCTATGAGAGTTGGTGGCTCAGGCTCCCACCTGCCCCCTGCTCTGCAGAATTGCCCTCAGCTGTCCGGGACGGTCTTTCCCTGGAGGTTACCCTCCCCCAGCCCTCCACCCTCCCAGCCACTTGCAGCCAGTGACTGACACAGGGTCTCGAGGGCCCCAGTCTGTGGATCAGTTCATGCTCCAGAGCCCCCTATGGGATCAGGCTGAGGCTGGGCTGACTGAGACCACATCCTTATCCAGCTCCTTCTCTAGCCTCTCTTGCTTCTTTCACCCCCATTCTTCTGAGGGGCCTTCCTTTACAAATCTCATGCATAAGAATCCCAGTATTAAGTTCTAATTCTAGAAAAACCTGAGCTCAGACAACTTTCTCTCATTAGTTTATTTCTGTAAACACGGTACTGAAGATCTACCATGTTATAGAAACATTTGTAGGTGCAGGGAATACAGAGGTAAACCAAAGAAACATGGCTTTGCCTCTGATGAGCTTATATGATCTAGTGATAGGAGACATATACTAAACAATCACACACAAAAAACACAATTATGATTGTAATTAGTATTATGTATCAAAAGTATGAAGGTGAAAGAGGAGAGTAAAAAATCTGGCTTGAAACTCAAAATTAAAAAGACTAAGATTATGACATCTGGTCCCATCACTTCATGGCAAATAGATGGGAAAAAATGTGGAAGATTTTATTTTCTTGGACTCCAAAATCCCCGCAGATGGTGACTATAGCCATGAAATTAAAAGATGCTTGCTCTTTGGGAGCCATGAAAAATCTAGACAGTGTACCAAAAAGCAGATACATAACTTTGCTGACAAAGGTCCATATAGTCAAAGCTATGGTTTTTCTAGTAGTCATGTACAGATGTGAGAGTTGGACCATAAAGAATGCTGAGCACTGAAGAATTGATGCATTTGAATTGTGGTACTGGAGAAGGCCCTTGAGAGTCCCTTGGGCAGCAAGGAGATCAAACAAGTCAATCCCAAAGGAAATCAACCCTGAATATTCAATGAAAGCACTGATGCTGAAGCTGAACCTCCAATACTATGGCCACCTGATGAGAACAGATGACTTATTGGAAAAGAACCTGATGCTGGGAAAGATTGAAGGCAAAAGGAGAAGAGGGCAGCACAGGATGAGAGAGTTAGATAGCGTCACCAACTCAGTGAACATGAATTTGAGCAAATTCAGGGAGATAGTAGAGGACAGAGGAAACTGGCGTGCTGCAGTCCATGGGATCTCAAACAGACACAACTTAGTGACTGTACAACAAAAGTATACAGTTATGAGTAAATATGACAGGAAAGTTCTAGTAATTTACCTACTGTTTCTCAACTCCTATGCTTTGCTCTACGATGCTGGGCCTGGGACTCTGAAATACTGATACATTTCCCAGGTGCCTTGCTCGCTTTCTTTTTGCTAGGTTCAGCTAGTAGAAGGCACCAGGAGGAAACTGGAAGGCAGAATGAATGGAGACAGAATTCACTTCCTGAATGCTCTTGTTCTTGCCAATCTTTGCATCTGGGGAGAGTCCCCCTTTCAGAGGACTGAGTTCTGCAGAGCCTGCTCTCCACTGTAGCAGTAGACGTTCCCCAGGACCAGCCTGCAGGGTCTATTCAGATACACCAGCAGTAGCTCCATGCATCTAGGTTCTGGGAAATTCATCTCTTTCCTGTGATCCCTAGTTCTAAGGTTGACAATTGCTTCCTGCCACTTTTATCCCTGGGCTGCCTCAGTGTCCCTTTTTGCTCTTTCATTCCTGTAACATCTGTATAACTGCACTCCCTGTATTAAATTCCTTCCGGTTGAAATACTGGGATGGTTTCTATCTTCCTACCCAGAATCTGACCTATATATGGAGTACTCAGAAGGAAGCTCAATATGGTTGTCAGGCTGGGAAGAGCAAATGTTTCCAAGAGTTGGCTTGACCAGGGACACAAGAAGCAAATTCCCATGTTGTGTCATTCATTATCTGTCGTCCTGTGGTTACTCATTACGGCCACTTCCCTTTTCCACCTCCTCTGGATCTACACGACACACGAGGAGAAAAATGGATGGTGACTTGGACAGTAAACAGCATTCACTAGCCACCAGCTAGGCTGGGAATGGGAGTTAGCTGTCCACCATCTTTGAACCTGGATATTCTGCGCCGTACAGCCAATTACTCTGCAACCCTCACTTTGTTCATACATTGATTCATTCAACACTATCTTGTGCCAATCTAGTGCTAAGCTTGATGCATGCATGACCTCAGCTCTCCCAACACCACACATCATGGTAGATGCTGTTGTGATCTCCATGGTTACAGCTATATGATCAGGGGTATAGATCACACCTTGTCAGTCGCTGCCCAAGCAGAGCCTGGATTCAAAGCCATGTGTCTGGCCCCAAAGCTAGTGTTTTTCACTGTGATGATGTAATGCTCTTGTTACAAAGATTGTCTGTTGGTTAGTGGTTCTCAACTGTTTGTATCTTCTTTCCCCCCAACAATTTTGTGTGTGTTTGAGGGTGGTGAAGATTAAAAGTGAGATGGAGGCAGGTATGTGGTAAATAACTCGCTCACGGTCATACAGGTAGGAGAGTCAGGTCTCAGCCCAAGCTCTAGCTGATCGCAGAAACCTAAAGCGCATCCTTTTTTGTCACTGTACCACCCTGTGCTGTGCAGCCTGGATACTCATTTAATCAACAGATCTTTCACCAAAGTCCATCTCCTTTGCTTGAAGACAGGATAGATGCTGAAGTGAAATGATATGGGTCAGAATTCCCTGGAGGATCAGGTGGGGCTGTTGAGAGAGAGAGGAAGTTCTGGGTTCGTGAGGAGACAAAGCCTCTGCCCAGGGCTCCATGCAGAGTTGAGCGTGTCATCCACTGCAGGCTCCGGTGTAGACCATCCACTTTGTAGGATGTGTGAACAGCACTCGTGTGACTGTGAATGGCAGCCTGATATCTGCCTCACAGAAATACAGAGGCCGGAGGAGCATTGCAAGTCAGTTATCCATCCACCAGAATGAATGGCCTGGGAGGATGCCCTGGGCCCTGTGGGCACCTCTTGTCTCTGCTTTCAAAGAGGCTTGAGTTCATTTATTAGGGGGAACCGAGCAAAGGAAAGGTAACAGTACAGAAGAACAGGCTGGAGGGGGCATAAGAGAAGGAGCACTGAACTTGAGGTTGGAGTACTGGTCTCACAGGCTGGCTCTGACCCCAACCAGGCTCCTTGGTTTGGGTTCAAGTTTGACGGTTTTCTTGGCTATCCCATCAAACTTGTCTTCTGCCCTCAGCGTGAGCTTCAGCCTGAACTCCATGTAACCTGGGTAGCCCTTTTGGGTCTGTTTCAAGCCCCTTCTCTGACTCTGGCTTTGTACTGGGAGCACCTGAGAAATGGGGAGATATTTTGAAACCCTAAGGTCTTGCTGGTGCCCTGCAATCAAAGCACATTTTCCGGGTTTGGTTGTATGGCCCAGACCCAACTGGGTGGGCCCACACAGGTCACCTTTCCCTCACGATCTTGTAGGTAAAAGGAAAATATCTTAGGTCAGTTTTTTCCAGAAGCAGACCCTGAGCCAAGGACTGCAACCGGTTCATCAGGGAGGAGCTCCCAGGAGAAACGAGAAAGGGAGTGGTGGAAACGGGACAGGAAAGAGGAAGAAGGTAGGAAAGGGTGTGATTTCAGCTAAAGTCCCAGCCTCACCCACATCCCCCAGGGGGACTTGAGCATAAACTACACCTCAGAGTTTGTCCCAGTTACAGAAAAAGGAGCCGTGCCCTTGTGCCCTGATGATGCCCACCCATTACCCTAGGGCAGGGCTGGGAACCCTGTCACAGGTGTGATCAGTTTGCCTACAGGGGTGGGGGATGGGCAGAGAGAGGCTGCCGGCCCACCTGGGGATGCTGGGCAGGGCACCAACAGTGTCCATCGCGGTTTCCATCTGTTAACCTTCTCTTGAAAGGGCCTTCCTGGTGGCTCAGCAGTAAAGAATCCACCTGTCAATGCAGGAGATCGATCCCTGGGTCGGGAAGTTCCCCCCGGAGAAGAAGAAAATGACAACCCACTCCAGTATTCTTGCCTGGGAAATTCCATGGACAGAGGAGGCTGGCAAGCTAGAGTTGATGGGGTCACAAAAAGAGTCAGATGTAATTTAGAAACAAAACAACAACAATCTCTCATTCCAAGAAGTGATCACCAAGAAGTTTCAAAAAGTAGGAGAGCAGGGAATTTAGTTCACTATATGTTTCTTTGCTGTTGTTGTTCAGTTGCTCAGTCATGTCTGGCTCTTTGCAACCCCTGTGGACTGCAACACACCAGGCTTCCCTGTCCTTCACAGTCTCCTGGAGCTTGCTCAAACTCATGTCCAACGAGTCAGTGATGCCATCCAACCATCTCATATTCTGTCATCCCCTTGTCCTCCTGCCTCCAATCTTTCCACAGGATCAGGGTCTTTTCTAATGAGTCAGCTCTTCACATCAGGAGGCCAAAGTTTGACCAATGTTTCTTTGGTAAAATCCAAATTGCTGACCTTCTGTCTTGCTTCTGAATTCCAGATTCTGACCAGCCCAGATGGTTTCCTCTTTCATTTCAGTGTCGAACTGAACAAAACCCAGCTAGATTGATCTACAGCAAAAACAAACTAACACAAAAGCACAGCATGCTTCCCTAAGCCAAATAGAAATGATTTTTGCATAATCTGTTTTTTTTTTTTTCTGGATATTGCCACATCTGCTTCCCTCCAAACCTTGGTAATCAAGTGCTGATTATACAGCAGTTCCATCAGTGGGTCTTTGTTGAATATTTTGAAAGGTACTCCTCACTTCCTCCTCAAAAAGACAGCCTCTCCCTCTTACCGTCAATAGCTGATGCAGGATTCTAAAGAAGGCATGGTTCAGGCATGGACAACTTTTAGGTTAAAATTTTTTAAATGCCATGGCCCATCAGAATTAAACTTTTCAGTGTGGGAGTGCAATTTACAATTTACTCATCAAATATAAATTAACCCTCAAAGGGCCAAATTTTTAGACCAGTGGTTTTCCACTGGGGCAGTTTTGCCCCCCAGGGGACACGTGGCGACACCTGGGGATAGCATGGAGGTGGAGGGGGGGTGTGCTGCAGGCATGAATGGGCAGAGACCAGTGTTGCTGCTGAACAACGCACAGCACAGCTCCCGTGACAGAGAAGAGCCCAGTCCCAAATGTCACCAGTGCTGAGGCTGAGAAACCCTGATTTGAACTGTTTTCTTTATTTCCATTTTTTTTTTTAAGAGACTGAATGTTTCATTTATTTGCTTGTTTTTGGCTGCTCTGGGTCTTTGTTGCTGCCTGGGCTTTCTCCAGCTATGGCGCGAGGGCTTCTCAGTGCAGTGGCTTCTCCTTGTTGAGGAGCATGAGCTGGGCGAGGGGGCTTCAAGAGTTGTGGCGCGTTTGGTTAGCTGGCCCGAGGCATGTAGAATCTTCCCGGACCAAAGATCAGACGTGTGTCCCCTGCATTGGCAGGTGCATTCTTATCCACTGGCCCACGAGGAAGTCCTGGACTATTTCATTTCATGTAAATTTTGCACTGATTCCCTCTAGCTAGGCCTGGTGGTTCAGACAGTAAAGACTCTGCCTGCAATGCGGGAGACCTGGATTCAATCCCTGGTTTGGGAGGATCCCCTGGAGGAGGGCAGGGCAACCCATTCCAGTATTCTTGCCTGGAAAATCCCCATGGACAGAGGAGCCTGGTGGGCTACAGTCCAGGGGGTCGCGAAGAGTCGGACACGACTGAGCGACTACACACAGCACACAGCAGGCCTGTTTTCAGTCATTTTGAGCTTCTCAAATCGCAGTGTTTGAATGTATTTTTGAGCATCAATTATGAGTGAAATGCTATCCCAAGTGCTCTTGTATTGACTTTTGTATGACTGAATTGGTAAAACTGATTCACTTAGCGATGTTGAATTCTCTGCATCTGAGCTTTCTGAATCCCAGGATCGAGGCAGGCTACCAGTGCAATCACACAGGGCCCTGCACCCAGTAGGGCATCCTGTGCTTGGGGCTTAACACTCTGCAGTGGTTGTCTTGAAATTCTTAAAGACTTTTGTCTTGGAATCTGTGTTCTGGTAGTGAAGTCTGATGGGACAATGACACCCTCTGCCCCAGGGTGGAGACTCAGCCCGCACCAGGTCCTGATACCTCGCACCTGCCTGGATGCCAGATCTTCTGACTCCACCTAGTGACCACCGCTGCTCTTTGCCCCTGGTAGGGGATGAGAGTGCATGGAGTTGGGTGGGGTGTGTGCACTCTACACTCCAAGTCAGGGGCAGGACTCCGGGAGCCTGTGAGGATCTGCAATGCCCCAGAATGTGACACACCCAAGAGAATGTGATATTAAATAGCAAATAAGAGCCACCATGTGTTATGGACTGAACATTGGTGTCTTCCCAGAATTCGCATGCTGAATCCCTAATTCCCCCAAGATGGGGTCTTTGGGGGGTAATGAAGTTTCAATGAAGTCATGAGAGTGGGGTCCCCAGGACAGGATTCGTGTCCTTATAAGAAAAGGAAGGGGAACCAGAGATCGCTCACTCTGCCATGTCAGGAAACAGCAAGAACATGTGAGAATCAGGAAGAGGTTCTTACCAGGAACCAGATTTCCTGGCATCTTGATCTTGGACTTCCCAGTTTCCAAATCTGGGAGAAAATACATTCCTATTATTGAAGGCACCCAGTCTATGATATTTTATTGTAATAGGCCTGAGCAGACTAAGAAACAATGACAGGTTGAGAGAGAAAGAGAGCAGGAGAAAGTTAAAAGGTTTTTCTCTTGCCTTTTGAACAAGATGGCCTAGTGTTTTCATTTTACACGAGGTTCCACAAATTATGTGGTTGGCCCTTTCTAGGATGGGTAGTCCCTGCTCAACAGTTTCTTTCTAAGCAAAACCTTCCTAGCGAGTCTGAGAGACAGGCAGTCTTCCCCCAACACTGTGCAAGCAAACCTGATTTTGGAGGAAGCTTCATACCAGATCACTGATACATCTATTACTGAATTTCTTAATATGATAGTTATTAAAGACAAATGAAAAAGTTTTAGCATTAGCAATAGTTCGAGTTTTTTTTCACATCATTGGGGATGCAGAGTAAGCAACTCATTTTGAATCTACTGGGCTTCCGGCTTCTCTTCTTCTTCTTTTTTTTTTTTTTTGCCTTTGGCATCTTTGGAGCAGGCCTTGTGTGCCTTGAAGAGAACTTTCTTGCCTAGGCTTGGTGGAATGCCTAAGGATAGACAAGTTGATCTTCACCATACTTTCAGAAACAGCTGTATTTGGTGCCTGTTTGCTAATTAAGTTTATTTACGGCAGAATGTCGTTTCTTATTGGCTTTCATTGTAACATGCCTCCTCATGGTGAGTTTGTGTTGGAACCATGTAGAGAACCTACCCTCCCTACCCTAGCAGCTTTCTTTCCTGCTTCCTGCTAACTGCTCTAGCTCCGAGGCCATGGCTGCCTAATTCTAAACTAACCGTGGGCTCTCTTGTCCTGAACTTTCTGTGGCCTCTCCTGTCCTCCATGCTTGGTGAGTGTTCTGTCTGGCCTGCATCAGAAGCCTGGTTTTAGCTCTGCAACTCGCTCTATCAGGTGGCACCCGGCTTGGGGAGATGCAGGCCCTGGCCCACCACAGGCCTTGGCTCTTGCCTGTCTAAGCCCCTGGATCCTGCTAACTCTTCTGGAATTTCATTTCCAAGCCCCCTCTGGCTGGTAACCTCCTGGCCACACACTCCATCTCACCGTCCCCATCTCTGTGACTCACCCTCAGAGTGCACCGTGGCCCTGAGTGTGGATGCCCAGGGCACAAGAGCTGTGGCAGAGAATGCCACACTGTGTGGGGAGGTCTCCCACATCTCCCTACCCCCTGACACTCCACGGACCCAGGACCTTTGCTTTGTTGTTTCCGACCCAGGCCTGCTGCTCACAGCCTGTGGTTGGGAAACTATGTAATGCTTTGGGTTTTTGGTTTATAGATTTTAGGAACTAGTGGGAAAACCTCAATTCTCATATGTGAATCACTCAGAGTAAATGTTAAGGCTGAAAACACTTTAAAAAAAAAAAAAAAAAGCAAGTTAAAGAAGTCAACAGTAAAAAATTGAATGTTAGTCTTTTAAATACGTCATCTCGTAGCACCCACCAATGCCTCATAGTATTATAACTATAATGATCCTAAGTTATCACAGTGATAACCAACATGATATTTTACAAGTTACCTATACTGTATTTCATCTGAGCCTCATAGAATACTATTGGCTAATAGTTTCTTTGTGCCAGGTACTATTCTATGACTTTTATGTACGTTAATTCCATACCAACACAGAGACGTTAATAAACTTGCCCACAGTCAGACAGCTTGTGAGTGGCTTAGCTAAGATTGGCACGTAGGCTTCCCAGCTTCAAACTCTGTTTAATGACAAAGCTATAACTGACTCATATCAACCCAGGAAGGTACATTTTAATTATTTTATATGAGGGATCTGAAGATGAAAGAGGTGACGTGACTTGTCTGGGAGAATCACTGCTGCCCTTTTTAAGGTGGTAGCTTGGGATGTATAGGGCACATCATCTGAGTTTTAGTGGTCGTGTTCTTAAGGCCAATGGGGAAATGCCTGAAAGGTTGAAGAGCATCGTGAGAGTGGGTCTGGAAATCCTGGTGGTAATTTCCCAAGTCAAGGAAATCCCATTTCTTGTTCATTTGGCTGGCATTCTGTTGCTTTTCCGAGCATCTATTGAGAAGAAATTAAGTTCATATTAATTGATACTTTTGAAAGTCAGATATTGAACTAGGCATGGAGGATACTGAGATGAATATATCCTGGCCCCTGCCTTCAAGAAGCTCATGGTTTAGTGGGGAAGAGCAAGACACAGAAAATCAGGTCATTATTGATGGTTTACGTGTTCAGTGGAAATTATAAGGAGATGTTGTAACATAATAGATGAGGAGGTGTGAAGAATCAAGAGAGAATGGTGCAGTTGAGGGAACACATTAAGGGGAGATTTTCTAGCAAAGTGGCACTAAGGCTTAAAGGGTGAGTTTGCCAGTGGAAAAGAAGGTGGAAGTATATCTGCTGCCATGCATTTTTAAATGATGTATCAATTCTCCTTCCAAGACTAACTGGAAGTGCTAGATTACAAATCAAGCAACCAAGCAAAAAATGGCTATTCAAAAGGATCAGAGAGCAACCAAGATAACCAGGACTTGAGAGAATGAGATTATAGACAGAAAGGAACTGTAGAGAAACGATTGGCATTCTATACCATTTTTACCCTTAAGGCATTTGCAGTTCATCAGGAAAGTCAATTAGAAGATGAGAGCTAGAGATCTGAAAATCTAAGCAAAATTTTTGTTCATCTTAATACTAAGGAAATTCCAGTTCTGCCAAAACGGAAAGGCACTGGTAAACAGACCAGATTTTTAATGAGACCACTGAAGGTCCATGTCCTAAGAGTAAGGGCAATTGGAAAAAGATCAAGCCTTACAAAAACAAACTCACACTCAAACCAACTCAATTTCTTATTGGATTAAGGTGATTGTTCTATTCTTACTGGATCCAAGAAGGGCAATAAAGCCTCTCTGGAGAAATATAACATCCAGATTCTCTACATGTTTTCAAGAGAATGCCCAATTTTTAATTAAAAAGTTACCAGATATTCCAATAAAAGAGAATCAAAAGGCCAAAGCCTAGAGAAAAAAAATAAGACTAGAGAAATGGACCCACAGAAGATCCAGATATTGAAATTAACAAGCACAGTCTTTAAAATAACTGAAATTATTTCAAGAGAATGATGACAAGGTGAAGAATTAGATCTACAAGAACAGGCAAATAGAAAATCTAGAACTGAAAAGTCCAATGAATGAAATCAAGAACTTAATAGATGCATTTAATAGCAGATTTGATATGACAGACGAGAACCTGCAGAAATAATAGTAGGAAGTATCCAGGCTTAAGCACAAAGGAAAATTATGTAAACTACAGAAAAGAAAGAAAGAAACATATAAGGTGTGATAAAAATATCTAAAATGTAAGCTACTGAAGTACCATAAGAAGGGAGAGAAAAGGGAAAGAAATATTTGAAGATATATAGGCTGAATGATTTTATGGGATGTTAATTACTTTAAGTCCATTATCTCAGTTGATCTTCATGGCAATTTTGTGAAGCTTGCCAAAGGATAGTATTTACTCATTTTACATTTATTATTATATCTCAGAGAGGCTAAGGTTCTTCACTCATTTATTTAAAATGAAGTCATTCATTGACTCAGCAAACATTTATTAACTGGCGTAATTTGTAAGCTTGTTATACAAAGCAGTAAACAGCTTTAGAAATAATAATGCGCAAGTAAATGTCAATGAATTTTTCTTATTTTTAATTAAAAAAGAATAAACCATTTAAAACCAAAACTGCAGATTTCTAAAATACATGTGGAAGCTTCAGTATGACAACAAAAGCATAGAAGACAGAAAGGAGAGAAATGAAAGTATACTCTTATCAGATCCTTACATTATACATGAAGTTTAAACACTATTTAAACACAGAATATAAGTCAAAGATACATAATATAAAAACTAGGCCAACCACACAAAGTATCTTGAATAATCAAAAAAAGCAAGAAAGGAGAAAAAAAGAAACAAAGAACAGATGGAATAAATGGAATATGAATAAGTGTTTGACTTAAACCCACTATATCAATGATTACATTAAGTGTAAATGATCCAAATACTAATTCAAAGGCACACATTATCAGATATAGTTTTAAAAATTCAGCAAAATGGGATAAATTTAAGAGAAAAAAAACCTGACAATTCCAAGTATAGGCAAAAATACTGAGCAGCTAGAATTCTCATCTATAGTCAGCAGGAAGTGGTACCACTCTGGAAAACTGCTTGGCAATACCGATTAAAGCTAACTATATGTATGTCATGCAATCCAGCAATTCTACTCAGCAAAAATGTATACATATGTTCCCCCCAAAATGGTTTTTTTTTTAAAAAAAGCTTATAGCAGCACTTTTGTAATAGCTAAAACCTGGAGCGTATTCATATTTTCTCAACATTAGACTGAATAAATTGTGGAATGTTTACACAATGGAATATTATATGACGATAAAAAACCAAACAGCTTCCACATGCAACAACATGGGTGAATCTCACAAAATGATGTTAAGTGAAAGGAGCCCAGACAGGGCTTCCCTGGTGGCTCAGTGATAAAGAATCCACCTGCCAGTGCGGGAGATGCAGGTTTCATCCCTGATCCAGGAAAAATCCCACATGCTGTGGAGCAACAAAGCCCATGAGTCACAGCTATTGAGCTTGTGCTCTAGACCTCGGGAGCTGCAACTGCTGAGCCCATGTGCTCTAGAGCCCATGTGCTCTGCAGCAAGAGAAGCCACTGCGATGAGAAGTCTGCACACCCCAACTAGAGAATAGCCCCCACTCACTGCAACGAGACCAGAGTAGCCTCTCCTTGCTGCAATTAGAGAAAAGCTCATGCAGCAGCAAAGATCCAGCTCAGCCAAAAGTAAATAAAGGAAATTATATATATATATATATAAAAGAAGAAGAAGCCCAGATAAAGAAGCATATACTGTATGATTCTGTATAAATAAAGTTCAAAACTGGGCAAAATGAATCCATTTGGAATGAAGTCAGAATATTGGCTGCCTTTTAGGGGCTAGGACCTGGGAGAAGGCAGGAGGGAGGCTTCTGCGACCACTAATGATATTCTAACCCCTTTTATGTGCAGTCATTTCTTGAGTATGTCAATTCTGTAAAAATGCATCAAGCTATACAGTTAGAACTTGTCCACTTTTTTGTATTCATAGCATATGTCAATAAAATGTTACCTGTTAAAAAAAAATTGGGATGAATGGCATTCGAGGCAGGGGAGAGAGTGTAAGCAGCCATGTGATGTATGGAAAATTACAGGTGACTGGATGCTGATGGAGCATAAGATGTGAGGTAGGTTATAGCAGGGTTTGCGGAAGATGTTACCAGGGCAGTTTAGTGCCCCGCAAGAGTGTGGACTGTCTTCCAAGCTCAATTAAAGGCTGGAAGAGCCTAAGCAAGAAGTGACATATAAGATTTGGAATTTTTTAAAAATCCTAATGTGAACTGGCAAAGAGGGACAAAAATAGGTACAGGGAGACTAGGTAAGATGCTCTTGCAAAAATCCAGATGAGAGATGACAAAGCACTGAATCAGGGCATGGTGGTGGGGATATAAAGAGGATACGGCTTCAGAACTATTTAAGGGATGATACTAGTAAGCCTTTACTGGATGTAGGGATTGAAGAGAAGTAGACTTGAGGATGATTCCTAAATGTGCAACACACGTGACTGCCTGGATGGTGGCTCCACCCAGTGAGGCAGGGAACATTCAGGAGTTCAGGGCAAGGGCAGAAGACTAGTTTAGACAGTGTGGACAGGTTGACCCGATAAGGCAGCACTCACATTGAAAGGGATTCTTGGGGAGTTATTTTGAGGTCCTCTGCTTCCTGGAATTGATGACCCATTTAAATGCCAGGTCTCTGATGTCCCCTACAATTACCGTTTGGTTTTCTTGCCACGGTCATGGTGCACATTCAAGACACAAAGCCATAGTTGTCAGCAGCAGATCCAGTGGCACGGCCGCCCTGGGGTCTGAAAGACTTCATCTCACTTTCCTCCGCCGCTCCAGACAAAGGCCGTCTTGTGCACCATCTATTTCAGTCATTTTTATGAGTGCCATGGAATATTTTCAAGCTATCCCTTTTAAGCATTATCTCTTGGCAGTTAAGAAAATAGATCCATTGCAAGCACTGGGGTTTCTGAAAGGGGGTTTAAAAATAGCTCAGGGCACCAGACAGCTGCAGCTATTGGGAAACAGAGCCCTTTGCTTGCACTTTTGCCGGTTTCCATTTCAGCCTTGCAGCTGGAAACCGTGAGCTCTTCCTCTGCTGGGAACAGATGGAAAAGGAGGAAGGAATGGACCAGGACCCTCTTTTGACTTGAGGTCACACTTGGCCTCTGTGAATGCTGAGAGGTGCTGGGATCGTGGAGGGTGGGTGGACTAAACTCTTGGGTCTGAAAAAGCCTATTCAATATTACGATATATCTTTATATTTGGAAATGAAAAAGATAAGCCTATTGGTTTTTTCATGTAAATGATGGGAAGCAGATGGGATAAAATCCTCTTGGCCAATAGGGATAGGCAGAAAAGGCATCGGCGGATAATGCTTTATGGGCAGTTCTCTCTGGACATGATGTTGTCACCATTCCCATCTTACAGGTGTGAAAACTGAGGAAAGGAATTGTTGAGGGACCAGTTCCTGATCACAGAGCAGGGAGTGAGGGAGGCAGGGTTGCAACACAGACTCCAGAGCAATGACTCATAGTGCATGCTTAAAAGAAGAAAAAGCCAAGAATTAACATGAATAAATATCTATTCTAAGCATCAGCTCTACCATGATGCCACTCAATAAATGTTTGCTCAGTAAATGCATGCGTTTTAAATAAATGAACGAAGACCCTTAGCCTCTTTGAAACCAATTTTTTCACCTGTAAAATGGATATAATAATATCGTTTGGCTGCCATCACAAAATTGCTGTGAAAAGATCAAATGAGATAATGGGCTACTGAAAGTAGTTTAATACTCTGGAAAATTGTTCAGCAGTTAATTCAACCAGCGGTTACTGAGCACTTACCGTTGAGCAGGTACTGTCATAGGTGCTGAAGTAAGTGCATCAGTGCGTGAAGTCAGTAAAGTCCCTGCTTATTTTCTATCAGGGAGAGATGGGAAATAAACAGGAAACCTAGGAAGCAGGTAAAAATTCCAGGGACTTCCCTGCGGCTCAGTGGTTAAGACTTTGCGCTTCAATACAGGATGCGTGGGTTCTGATAAGGGTCCACGTGGGGTCTCACTGATAAGATGGCTCGTTATGTCGACCTTCCAATGTCCGTTTATGCCACAGCTGGGACATGGACCTGGAGGGGGCCTTGGCTTTAGGCATGAGCAGGCCCAGTGGCCTTCTTTGCCGCATTTGAAGCAGGGCCCAGGTGGCTTCCTGTCTTTGTTGGTTGATGAAGGTGTGGAGCCATGGAGGGTAGTGACGAAAAGGTATTTGGCCTGATCTCATTGGGCCTTCTCTAGCTTTGCCTGTTTTTCCCAGTTATTGAAAATCTAAAAGGCTAAATTTAAAAGGTCTCGTTGAGGGGTTTGAGGGCCTTCTTCTGCCTTTTTTAGTTTCTTTCAGATTTCTGGGGATGACTGGGACATAAAATGGGTGTTAAGGACAATGGTGCCCTCTGCTGAAGTGGGGTCTCCAAAGACAGGAAGCCACCTGGGCCCTGCTTCAGATGCGGCAAAGAAGGCCACTGGGCCCGCACATGCCTAAAGCCAAGGCCCCACCCAGGTCCATGTCCCAGCTGTGGCATAAAGGGACATTGGAAGGTCGACATGATGAGCCATTTTATCAGCGAGACCCCATGATGATCCCTGGTTTGGAAAACTTAAGATCCCACAGACTGTGAGGCACAGCCAGAAAATTGAAAAATTCAAATTCAAAACAGGCTATCATGGTATATACATGTAGGCGATAAGAGCTATGGAAAAAAGAAAAAGTAGAGAGGGGTAGGGGTGATTGGGGTGAAGACAAGTTGCAATTTAAAATCAGGTGTTCAGAGTGGACCTCACTGAAAGGTGACACTGTGTTGACATTTTGAGGTGAAGGCGTTAGCTCTGCAGACTCCTGGGTGACGTGTGTGACGGGTGGTAAAGTGGAGTTGTGCCCGCTGTGCCCCGGGGAAGCCGGGGAAAGCAGTGAGAGAGGTGATTAGGGACTTGATGTGGGGCGGGGCAGGGGAGTCTCAGGGTCTTGTCTGCATGTGGATTTCAACTGTGAAAGAAGTGGGCACGCATGGAGGGACTGACTCAGAGGAGAGACACAACCTGGAGTGGTTTCTAGGGATCACACTGGCTGCTGGGTTGAGAAGGGATGCAGGTGGTAATGGCAGAAGTGGGAATGTGGGGCTAGTTAGCAGGCTATTTCAGTAATCCAGAAGTGAGGCTGGCAGTGTCCCTTTCTGGGTACACCTAGAAGAAATGGAATGAGTGTGTCACAGAAGCCAGGTGGGGAAAGGGGATCAGAGATGAGATGGTGACCATGCCCAGAGAATACTACAGACAGGTCAGTCGGTCCGGCACTGTGACCACCCGTGAGACCTGACAGTGTGGAGGTCCCCAGGGACCTTGACAATGGCTGTCTCAGCGGAGTGATGGGCCTAAAAGTTGACTGGGGTGGCTTGAAGGAAGAATGGGAGAAGAGAAATGTTTCAAAATAAAAAAAAAATTTTAACTATGATAAAATACACAAAACATAAAATTTACCATCTTTTTTTTTTAGTTCCTCAGCCAGAGATCCAACCTGCACTCTCAGCAGTGAAAGCATGGTGTCCTAACCACTGGACCACTGGATAATTGCCCTGAAACTGACCGTTTAAACCATGCTTGAGTGTACTACTCAGGAGGGTTAAGTACGTTCACATTGCTGTGTAGCTGATCTCTAAACTCTTTTCATCTGCATACATGAAACAGCAACTTCCCATTCCACCTGTCTCCCAGCCCCTGGCAACCAGCGTTCTACTTTCTCTATGAATTCAGCCACTCTACATAATCATACAGTATTTGTCTTTTTTTTTTTAATTTTCTTTACATTACAGTATTTGTCTTTAGAATCATATAGTACAGGCTTCTTTCACTTAGCATAATGTCCTCAGTGTTCAGCGGTGTTGTAGTATGAATCAAATTCTTTCCTTTTTAGGGCTGAATAATAGTCCATCAGATTTGTTTATCCTTGCATTCATCAGTGGCCATCTGGGTTGCTTCCACTTTTTGGCTACTGTGAATAATGCTGCTATGAACATGAGTGTGCAAACATCTCTTTGAGACCTTGCTTTCAATTCTTTTGGGTGTATACCCAGAAGTGGAAATGCTGAATGAGGCAGAGAAAAGTTTTGTTGCAAAGGGAAACATAAAAAAAGAAGTGGGGGTGTGTAGCTGGCAGCAGAAGTAGGGTCACAAGAAGAGGTTTATTTTTGTTTTTGGTTTAATATGGGAGAAATAGCAGCATGTTTTCAGTTGATGGGACTGATGCAGTAGAGAGAAAAACTGAAATGGAGAACTGCTGGAGCAGTGTTCTAGGGGCAGTGAAGGGGACTGGATTTCATGTACAAACAGAAAGGCTTGGGGCTACAGGTGGGAAGGCAGAGTCTGTGGAAACAGGTGCAGAAAGGGTAACACACTGGTGGCTGGAGTCTGTGGCCATGCTCTGGTTGCTTCAGTGTTCTCAGTAGATTAGAAACAAGACTGCCAACTGAAAGTAATATATAATAATAGCTACCACCTGTGAGCTGGGCTTCCCTTGTGGCTCAGCTGGTAAAGAACCCACCTGCAACGTGGGTAGACCTGGGTTCGATCCCTGGGTTAGGAAGATCCCCTTGACAAGGGAAAGGCTACCCACTCCAGTATTTTGGCCTGGAGAAATCCATGGACTATATAGTCCGTGCGGTTGCAAAGAGTGGGACATGCCTGAGCGAGCGACTTTCACTTTCACTTTCTTTCACCAACTTTGAGAGTTGAACACTATGCTAGGAGCGTTACTTCAATATCTGTAAACTTCACAGCTAGCTAGCAAACTAACTATTAAAAAAAACAAAACAAAAAAACCCCTCAATTCACAGATGGAGAGAATGGAGATTCAGAGAAGTTAAGAAACTTGCCAAAGTTACACAGCTAATCAGAGAGGCCCCTGTCTTCTCTCCAGGTGTGCTTACTTTGAGGTTCATACTTTCTCTGTTACACAGTCTAAGATGTTGTCATTTTCTAACACTTGTCCTGTCATGAAACTACAATACTGATCTTCAGAGATCCAGGACTCCAGGTTCCCTCCTCAAAGCAGTGACATATTTTTAACTTTTTATTTACTTATTTTTGGCTGTGCTGGGTCTTCCTTGTTGCACATGGACTTTCTTTGATTGTGGAGAGTGGAGGCCACTCTCTAGTCGTGGTGCAGGGGCTGCTCACTGTGGTGGCTCCCCTTGTTGCAGAGCATGGGCTCCGGAGCGCAGGCTCAGTATCTGCGGTGCACAGGCTTAGTTGTCCGGTGGCACGTGAGATCTTTCCGGACCAGGGATCGAACCCATGTCCCCTGCACTGGCTGGCAGATTCTTAACCAGTGGACCATAAGCCAAGTTTCTTGACATGATATTTCAACTAAATATCCATGTGATATTGATTTGTTGGAGGTGGGAAGGTAATGAAGAATAAGCAAAAGAAAAGGGAACAATTCTATTCAGTTCAGTTCAGTTGCTCACTCATGTCTGACTCTTTGCAACCCCACGGACCGCAGTACACCAGGCCTCCCTGTCCATCATCAACTCTCGGAGTTTACCCAAACTCATGTCCATTGAGTCGGTGATGCCATCCAAGCATCTCATCCTCTGTCATCCCCTTCTCCTCCTGCCCTCAACCTTTCCCAGCATCAGGGTCTTCTCAAATGAGTCAGCTCTTTGCATAAGGTGGCCAAAGTATTGGAGTATTGAGACTGAGTATTCAGCCTCAACATTAGTCCTTCCAATGAACACTCAGGACTGATCTCCTTTTGGATGGACTGGTTGGATCTCCTTGCAGTCCAAGAGACTCCCAAGAATCTTCTCCAACACCACAGTTCAAAACCATCAGTTCTTCGGTGCTCAGCTTTCTTTATAGTCCAACTCTCACATCCATACAAGACTACTGGAAAAATCATAGCCTTGACTAGACAGACCTTTGTTGCAAAGTAATGTCTCTGCTTTTTAATATGCTGTCTAGGTTGGTCATAACTTTCCTTCCAAGGAGTAAATGTCTTTTAATTTCATGGCTGCAATCACCATCTGCAGTGATTTTGGAGCCCCCCCAAATAAAGTCTGTCACTGTTTCCACTGTTTCCCCATCTATTTCCCATGAAGTGATGGGACCAGATGCCAAGATCTTAGTTTTCTCAATGTTGAGCTTTAAGCCAACTTTTTTACTCTCCTCTTTCACTTTCATCAAGAGGCTCTTTAGTTCTTCACTTTCTGCCATAAGGGTGGTGTCATCTGCATATCTGAAGTTATTGATATTTCTCCCAGCAGTCTTGATTCCAGCTTGTGCTTCTTCCAGCCCAGTGTTTCTCACGATGTACCCTGCATATAACTTGTATAAGCAGGATGACAATATACAGCCTTGATGTACTCCTTTTCCTATTTTGAACCAGTCTGTTGTTCCATGTCCAGTTCTAACTGTTGCTCCCTGACCTGTATACAGATTTCTCAAGAAGCAGGTCAGATGGTCTGGTATTCCCATCTCTTGAAGAATTTTCCACAGTTTATTGTGATCCACACAGTCAAAGGCTTTTGTATAGTCAATAAAACAGAAATAGATGTTTTTCTGGAACTCTCTTGCTTTTTCGATGATCCATCAGATGTTGGCAATTTGATCTCTGGTTCCTCTGCCTTTTCTAAATCCAGCTTGAACATCTGGAAGTTCATGGTTCACATACTGTTGAAGCCTGGCTTGGAGAATTTTGAGTATTACTTTACTAGTATGTGAGATGAGTGCAACTGTGTGGTAGTTTGACCATTCTTTGGCATTGCCTTTCTTAGAGACTGGAATGAAAACTGACCTTTTGCTGTCCTGTGGTCACTGCTGAGTTTCCAAATTTGCTGGCATATTGAGTGTAACACTTTCACAGCACCATCTTTTAGGATTTGAAGTAGCTCAACTGGAGTCACCTGCACTAGCTTTGTTCATAGTGATGCTTCCTAAGGCCCACTTTGCATTCCAGGATGTCTGGCTCTAGGTGAGTGATCATACCCATTGTGATTATCTGGGTCATGAAGATTTTTTTTTGTACAGTTCTGTGTAATCTTGCCACCTCTTCTTAATATCTTCTGCTTCTGTTAGGTCCATACCATTTCTCTCCTTTATTGAGCCTATCTTTGCAGGAAATGTTCCCTTGGTATCTCTATTTTTTTTTTTTTTAAGAGATCTCTAGTATTTCCCATTCTATTGTTTTCCTCTATTTCTTTGCTTTGATCACTGAGGAAGGCTTTCTTATATCTCATTACTATTCTTTGGAACTCTGCATTCAAGTGCGTATATCTTTCCTTTTCTCCATTGCTTTTTGCTTCTCTTCTTTTCCCAGCTATTTGTAAGGCCTCCTCAGATAGCCATGTTGCTTTTTTGTGTTTCTTTTTCTTGGAGATGGTCTTGATCCCTGTCTCCTTTACAGTGTCGTGAACCTTAGTCAATAGTTCATCAGGCACTCTATCAGATCTAGTCCCATAAATCTATTTCTCATTTCCACTGTATAATCATTAGGGATTTGATTTAGGTCATACCTGAATGGTCTAGTGGTTTTTACCTACTTTCTTCAATTTAAGTCTGAATTTGGCAATTCTATTCTCTTAGAATGAAGTAATTTTAAGGCATCTCTTTTCATTCCCAATCTTGCTCTTTAGAACTGGTTTGGAAACACCAGGTCGCTAAGCCTCAGTGACCCAACTGCTCTCTCATAATGACACTTTGAATCAACTCATCCTTGTTACACACACTAGGAGGTAAATGCTAGTATTATTTCCATCTTACAGATGAGAAACCTGAAACCTAGATTTCTGAGAAAATGCCTTCGGAAAATCACAGAGCTGTAATTTGAATCCAAGTCCCAGCTTCAGACTCTGTGCCCTTAACCTCTCTATTGTTCTGGTGGTGGGACTCTCCCCCCAGGGCTCCTGGGCCAGCCTCCTTCTCTCCGCCCATGTTTAGGCCAGTGGGCTGTAGCCCCTTCACCCCTTCAGTCTCACTGTTTTGGTGACTCAGCCAGGCAGGGGTCTTCTCTTGGAGTGGACGGGCCTGCCATAAGGGGACTGACCCAGGCTGAGGGGACATCCCCACACTGCCAGTCTGGCACGATGACAAGAGCTATGCTCTGGATTTAGTTAAATCCCAGTTGAAATGTCAAGTTGTAAAACAAGGACCATACTTTGTTTTCACAGGGTTGCTGTGGTGATTCTAGATGAAAACTTACAGCTGTTGAAGTTCCTCAAAGAAGGTTCAGAAGGGAAAGCTTCAGACAACATTAAGGTGACTCATTACAACTCAAAGTGAGATCTTCTCTAGACAAATGATCTCATATCTCTCACTTCTAGATATGTCTTCTGAAGAAACACTGGCTCATGGCCCAGAGGTTTTATGTACAAGGAAGTTCATTGCAGTTGTGACTGTGATAGAAAAAGATGGGAAACAACCTGAGTGTCCCAAGACAGACGAATGGCTAAATATTAATACATGTCATGGGACCGTCATACAGTGGAATATTGTGGAGCCAGTGACAAAATGCCAAGGTTCTAGAAGGACCAACAAGAAAAGAGCTCCAAGATACAGGTTAAATGAACAGAGGAGGTCTCAAAACAGTATGATTGGTCTTATATTTATGAATACAGTGATAATAAGGACTTGACACCCATTTGCTAGCATTGGGTGTCCCTGGGGCAGGGAATGGGACTGGGGGGAGGACAAGAAGAAGAAAAGAGAACTCTTATAGACTTTGTAAATACGTTGGTCTTTAAAAACTTTTATAGTGATAATTTATTTGTTTACTACTTGTACACCCAAATAAAGCTATCAAATAGTACCAAAAAAATCACCTAAATGTGAAATTTCAGGCACCAGTAGATGAGTTGGTCTATATCCACTGGGACTGCAGCTCTCTGGGTTCTGTTGGTTCTACCGCTGCCTTGGCCACCAGCTGTGTGACTTTGGACAAACCACTTTGGTTCCCTGGGGCTTAGTCTCCTCTTGTAATGATGAAAGTGAGCTAGAATAACAAGCATTAAACATTTGTATTACTAACTTCCAAGCATCAGACCTCTTTTTGCAAATGCATTCTTGTGTGTAGAAGCCCCAAATATGAAACAACCCAACCATCTGTGTCCCGGATTCTTTTCAGGACTGATGTTCTCTGACTCTGGTTGAATGCAGGGAGCCAAATCCACCCGCCGGACCTGTGCCACCTCTCAAGTGAGTGTAAAATAACTGGGTGATTTGAAGTGACCCATGAAAGCGCACATGTAACTCTAGCAAAATATTTCCCTGAGCCTTAAGCCCACAAGTTGGCAGCTGTATGATAGCTCAGGAACTGTTCTGGCACCAACGAAGCCATTACTGTTTCTAGACAGTTCTGTAAGTACCCCTGGGTCTTTGCAAGAACCATCCATGGTTGTTTTTCAGGGGAATCAAGTCCCAGGTTTCAGTGCCCAGACCCCTCCAGCCCCAGCCCCTGACCCAGAGCTACGGCTTTGAGAGGGCAGCAGGAAGATGAGGCCACAGAAGAAAGGGAAGGGGCGAGAGGAGAGGTCAGGTGCAATACACACCACGCTGTGAAATATGAGGAAGGCTCCTCAGTGTCCTTCCCCAGGTCTGAAAGGCGCCATCTCGACTCTGTGGACTTGACTCCAGCCTCCTCTGGCTGGAACTGGTATGATAAGGATCATTTTGTCTCCTTTGGAAACAAGGCTGGAGCCCTGCAGTTCTCTGCATCATTAGAGTCCAGGGATGGTCCCGTTCATGTCCCGAGTTATAATGAGCGGCTCATCACTCAGAAGAAAGCCTGGGCCTTGTGCTCATGGGATTCTATTCACATCTGGCCTAGGCTTAACCCCAAGTCAGAAGAGGTGGGGACAGAGGGACTGGAGTCCTGGAGGAGGGAAGGACAGATGTGCAGGGCTATTCATTCAGTAGGATTCCTTCCTGGCCCCAGTCTTCTCCGTGGACAGAAGCCAGCGTTTCATACTTGCCCATTTGTGGGATGGAGAGCTAGGCACATGGGTGAATGACCAGTTAAAGCCCAAGTCCCCACTCCCACCAGGGCACACCAGTCTGGGGGTCAGGAGACCTGGATTCATGTCCCAGGTGGATCACAGTCACATATTTTTCCCTGGTTCTCAGTTTCTTTCTTTCTTTCTTTTTTTTTTTTTTTTTTTTTAACAGTGTATTGGATTAGTTACATTTTAAGGTCTCTGCCAGGCCTATCAGTGACTCTAGCTCTATACTGTAAGAACCTTGACAGAGTTCTGCTTACTTAGTAAGAAAAAGGTAGTGAGTTATAATGCTGAAGTGTGTGGTCCCTGGAATCAGACTCCCTGAGTTTAAATCCTGTCACTCCTTTCCACACTGTGACTTTGGAGATAAGGTTTTCAATCTCTCTGAGCCTAAGTTTCCACACTGGCAAAATGAAGGTAAGAATTGTAATTATAATGTTATCATGAGGAATTCAAGAGAGAATCCCCAGGAAGCTCAGAGCTAGGCACTATAAATGTTCAACAATCCTTAGCTTATTATTTTGTATTTTTCTGGTCTATTATGGTACCAAGATCATAGCAGGTATTGGCTAAAATTATTTCTAGATAAAAATATCACATCTTACCTACCAGAGATTCAATTGTGTGTGTGTGTGTGTGTGTGTGTGTGTGTGTGTGTGTGTGTTCAGTTGCTATGCCTTGTCCATCTCACTGTAACCCTATGGACTGCAGCCCACCAGGCTCCTGTGTCCACGTGATTTTCCAGGCAAGAATGGAGCAGGTTGCCATTTCCTTCTCTGGGGGATCTTCTTGACCCAGGGATCAACCCTAATTTCCTGCATTGCAGGAGGATTCTTTACCACTGAGCCACCTGGGAAGTCCCAAGATTCAGTTACACTACAGGCCAAATCAGGTACCCTGTAAAGTTTACTCATTCATTCAATACCAATCCATCAATCAATATTCATTGAATGTCTTAGGTATGGCATCCTGGACTGAGGGTGGGTGCAAAGACATCAAGCTCTTACTCTAGAATTCACTCTGATACAATTGTAACGCAGAACACACCTTACTGAGTAACAAATAACTGTACAGCATTTATGGAGTTCAGAGAACTGTCCTGGTGTCACTGGGGATTCAATACAGTGACTCATTTCCCACCCACAGTTTAGAATTTTGAAGGGAAGGAAAAACACATACTTGTGAAGCAACCTAAAGTGAATTTCAGGGCCTCCTCCTATGATCCCCGGTGGTGACCAGTCGGTACATTTGCGGTAAGTGCTGAGCCTGTGTGTGCTAGGGTCGGGATCTACAGCTTTCCATGCAGGGTCTCGTTCAGCCTCATGAGGCAGTCACTAGGGCTAGCCTCATTTCACAGGGAAAGGAAGAGAGAGAGACTAAGAAACTTCTCAGGGATCACACAGCTGGCAAGAGGCAGAGATTTGACTTCTCTCATCTTATCCATTGGCATCCATTTGTGTCCATTTGCTGGGTCTGTCTTTATTAAGACTTCCCTGGTGGCTCAGCCCGTAAAGAGTCTGCCTGCAATGCAAGAGACCCGGGTTCAATCCCTGGTTTGGGAAGATGCCCTGGAGAAGGAAATGGAAACCCACTCCAGTATTCTTGCCTGGAGAACCCCATGGACAGAGGAGCCTGGCAGGCTACAGCCCACGGGGTTGCAAAGAGTCGGACACGACTGAGAGACTTCCTTTTCACCTTTATAATGTACCACGGTTGGGTCACTTAAACAACAGAAATGTGTGGCCTCAGTTCCGGAGGCTGGAAGGCCAGGATCAAGGGGTCAGTGGGCCTGGTGTCTGAGGCGGGCTGTAAGAATCTGCTCTGTGCTGGAGAGGAAGATCCTGGGAGTGCCAGCCACTCTCCGCGTCGGGATGCATGAGCTGTATGGAGACAGCAGGTCACCTTCTGCGGTTCAAAGTGTAACTGCAACAAGAACGATAAAACTGTGGTTACTGATTGATCAATTATTGTACTCCAGGCACTAAGTATTTTACACACATCTATTTATTCTGCAGAGCGACCTTAGGAGACAGGCATTAGCTTGTCATTTCTTAGATGAAAAAACCTAGATTCATAGAGATTAGGTTCTTGTTCAAAGCCACTGACCCCAACACTTAATCAACATGGTGTCTGGCATTTAACAATTATGAAACATTAGTAAATACTATTTTACTACGTGGCCTCCTTTCCCATGAAGCTTTTTGGGTTTGACTAATACCCTTTTCCCCTTCCCTCTATTCTGGCTGATTTGGAACCCTGCCTGGGCCTGATTAGTTCATACCCTGGGGCTGTGGGTGAATTACAAGGACAGTAACCATAGGCCGTGTGCTTTGGAACAGGGCTGGGCAGGGCCACGGGAGAGGGAGCCTGCACTGGACCGCCGGCCCTGTGCAGTTTTCCCTGAAGCTCTGGGACCTTCACACAATCTGTGCCCTGGCAGGTCTGCAGTGAGCCAAGGTTTTTTTCTGGAGGTTGCTCCTGATGTTGCTGAAGAAAACACCTTTGTTTTAATGGTTCCAGAAAATGGGCTGGGACAACCTTTCCCAGGGACTGAGTCCTCGGGCAGGAACAGAACAGAGGCCAGAGGGCAGCAGGAGGAGGGCCGGGGCTGGAGGGACCCAAGCCAGGGCCCTCGGGCTGCCTCTGGGGCTCTCCAAACGTTCTTCTGATTCAAAAGTACTTTCATCAATGATTAATTTTTAAAACCTATATAAGTGGATTGGAGAAGGAAATGGCAACCTCCTCCAGTATTCTTGCCTGGAGAAGCCCATGGACAGAAGAGCCTGGCGAGCCCCAGTCCATGCAGTCGCAGAGAGTGAGACACGACAGAGCAACTAACACACATACAAGTGTATGAAGGAAAAAACAACAGTTCTCACAATCCTAGTCCTTGTGGCATACGTTTCCACAATTCTGTTCACAAATAAAAATTATATACACCTTGGCCACCTGATAGAACTGACTCACTGGAAAAGACTCTGATGCTGGGAGAGATAGAGGGCAGGAGGAGAAGGGGACGACTGAGGATGAGATGGTTGAATGGCATCACCGACTTGATGGACATGAGTTTGAGCAAGCTACAGGAGTTGGTGATGGATGGAAGCCTAGCGTGCTGCAGTCCATAGGGTCACAAAGAGTTGTACACGAATGAGCAACTGAACTGAACTGATAGTCAATGAAGGGCTTCCCTGGTGACTCAGATGGTAAAGAATCCACTTGCAATGTGGAAGGCCTGGGTTCGATCCCTGGGTCAGGAAAATTCCCTGGAGAAGGGCATGGCAACCTACTCCAGTATTCTTGCCTGCGGAATCCCCATGGACAGAGGAGTCTGGTGGGCTACAGTCCCAGGGGTCACAAAGAGTTGGACATGACTGAGCAACTAAGCACAGCACAGCACAGCACATAGTCCAATAAAAAGGATCGTATCATTCTTCACCTTCTTTGCCATTTAATGGTATGGGTACATTATGCTTTGTCTATATAGAATGCAGTTTGGTTTAATGGCTGTACAGTGATTGTTTCATTGTGTAGAAAAGCGTAGTTTATCTAACTGTAATTTATAGACTTTTATATTGTTACCTATTTGTGATTCTTACTAATAATATTGAAATAAAAATTATTGTGCATTAAGTCTTTGTCTTCTTGCTCAATTATTCTGTTGGGATTAAGTCTTAAAAGTGGAGTTGCTATGTATCCAGAAAAGATGAAAACTCTAATTTAAAAGATACATGCACCCCAATGATCATAAAAGCACTGTTTACGATAGCCAAGACATGGAAGCAACATAAATGTCTACCGACAGATGAATGGATAAAGAAGCTGTGGTATGTATGTGTGTGATGCACAATGGAATACTACTTAGCCATAAAAAGAATAACATAGTTTTATTTTCAGCAACATTAAGTGATTATATCAAGTGAAGTAAGTCAGAAAGAAAAAGACAAATATCACATGATATCACTTACATGTGGAATCTAAAAGAATAATACAAATGAATTTATTTATAAATGATACAAATTTATTTGTAGAAAGCAAAGTTATAGTCACCAAAAGGAAAAGGAGGGAGGAAGGGATAAATTAGGAGTTTGGGATAAACAGATACATACTATTGTATATAAAATAGATAAACAACAAAGACCTACTGTACAGCGCAGGAAACTGCATCAATATCTTGTAATAACCAATAACGCAAAAGAATCTGATAAAGAATACATATCTATATCTGAGTCATTTTGCTGTATACCTGAAACTAACACAATATTATAAATCAACTATACTTTGATTTTTTTTAAAAAAGTGGAGTTTCTGGATCAAAGGATAAACATATTTAAAACAAAAATTTTGATGGGTGAATACCTATTTCCAGGTTGACCTCTGTAAATTTTAGATATGGTAATATACCCACCAACCCGATTTGAGACAACCTGCTTCTTCTCCTCTGCCCACTAAGCATTGTACATTGTACATCTGTGTGGTATTTTAAATTACATTTTTAAAAATCATGAATGAAGTTGACCACATTTTCTTCCTTCCTTTTTTATTCTTAAAATTTTGGCCATCTGTATTTTCCGGTTGTTGCTGGTGATACTGTTTTTCTACTGGGGTATACTCATGGGACCTTGAGGAAATTATAACCTTAGCTTGTATTAAGATGGAGTTTTTTGCTTTGTAGGCTTTCAACTATCTGGGGAAAAGGGAACAGTGACCATAAGATTCAGAGGTCAGTTGTAATCCTTCCTTTATTGATTCAGGGCAATTCATTTATTTACTCTTTCATTCACTTGGAAATTATTTCTGTAGTCATCCATTGCTCTGGTTTACTCATTAATCATTTTTTCAAGTAGATATTGAGCATCTGCTGCCCTTGAAATGCCAGACCCCCTGGGGGAACTCAGGGAAATCTGCTGTGGTGACAATTCTTCATGCCTAATGGCGACATCAGTCCTGTAAATGGTGCCTTAGGAATTCCACACCAGCAGAGTGGAAAGAATGCTGGGAGGGGCTGTAATCTGGGGGGTCCTCCCAGAGGTGGCATTAGAGGATTAGAAGATTGGGTGTGGGGGGATGGAGAAAGGATCCCAGCAGGGAAGCAGAATGAGGGAAGCGAGAACTTCACAGGAGGAAAAAAAACGGGACAAAGACAAAGACAGGAACTTAAGACTGGCCAGAAGGTGGCTGGAGCAAAGGTGCTTCTTAACGGTAATCAGAGGGAGTAATGGGGGATTGGGACAGTGGTGTGTCTGCTGTGCTATTGCATGTGGATTTTGTCCTGTAACCACCACTTGGGAGCTGGGCTAGGTCAGAGCTGTCCTTAGGAAGAGGAATCTGGCAGCTTATGGATGTGACATGTTGTGGGGAAAGAGACAGGGGCAGAAGGCTGTTGCGATATCAAAGGTGAGAGATGAGAGCCTGAATTATCCTGCTATCCTGTATAGCACTGGCCTGGAGGTCAGAAGAAGTGGTCTCCACCTCTCACTCTGCCTCCAGCTTGTCTACTAATATACAGGGAGGGGCTTTCTGAAGGGTCAGAAGACCATCTCTCAGCAGCACTCAACCCAGCGCTGCATCACACCACCAATCCCCAGAGTTTTATGGAACATTCACTGGTTTCAAGGTCCTCCTCCAGTTCATTTGTACTCAGTTGTGTCCAACTCTTTGTGACCCCATGTACTGTAGGGGTCCAGGCTCCTCTGTCCGTGGAATTCTCCAGCAAGAATACTGGAGTGGCTTGTCATTTCCTTCTCCAGGAGATCTTCCCAACCCAGGGATCGAACCTGTGTCTCTTGTGTCTCCTGCATTGCAGGCAGCTTCTTTAACCATTGAGCCACACCTCCTCTAGGTGTGGGGACAGATAGTGAGGAAGGCAGCAGGGGAAATGGCAAGACAGCACACGAAGTACTGTTGGAGAAGAAATGAGCTGTTGAAATATTCTCTTTTTTGCCTTCATTCTTTTTGACAGCTGCCAAGCAATTCCATCTTAGGAGGCCTCCATAATTTGTTTACTTATTTCCTGATGAATGAATATGTGCAAAGTTTTGTTATAAACACTGTTGCCATGGAAGCCTGTGCATTGGATCTTGAGTGCTGGTGAGCACACTTCTGCTTCAGACTGTGATGGCTTTTGCTGAACTGTCCTCCCTGTGGGGTTCTCTTTATTATTCCAAGGACTAAAGTGAGTTGCAGATTCCTTAAACCACAACTAAGGCCTGGTGCAGCTGAATACATAAATAAATATTTTTTTTAAGATAAGAAAAATAAAGTGAGCTGTAGGGAAGTGATGTCACTTGTTCCTAGACTATAGCAATGACAAGATTTTGTCAGAATTTGAGTCTAGGTGGGTCAGTCTTCAAATCTCTGTTCTCTCCATTAGTCTATGCCATCAATGCCTGAAGCGCATTCCATTATGACTCCCCAAGTTTATTTTTTACCCCCTCACCCCAGAGCAACCAGCAAGAAAAAAAATCTTACCATGAAAGACACCTGTTTGGGAGACAGAAAAGAAGTGGGCTGGGGGTAGAGGTGAGAGGGCTGGAGTTCCACGCTAGGGCTGGCATGGGGAGGGGGACAGGGCACCTGCCAGGTGGTAGCGTAAAAAGCGACAAAAGCCAGGGTGGTAGCATAAATATGATGAAGAAATCTGAGTCTGAGATGTGAGGAAGGCACCCAGCCTAAGAGGAGGCCCTGGACAAGTCCATTTGCTGTATTTAAAATGGATAATCAACAAGGACCTGCTGCATAGCACAGGGAACTCTGCTCAGTGTTATGTAACAACCTAAATGGGAGAAGAATTTGAAAAGGAATAGGTACATATATGTGTATTGATATAACTGAATCACTCTGCTGTACACCTAAAACTAACACAACATTGTAATCAATATAAAAGTTTACAAAAGAGAGAGAGAACCCTGGAGGCTTACTGGGAAAACCGAAAGGTCCCTGACATCCGGAACCTTCATCCAGGAAAGGGGCGGTCAGCTCCACCTCCTTCCTATCAGCTGGTTTACCTGGGGTCCTTCTGACATCTCTGCCCAGAGCGGTGGTGATGAGGAACCTAAGCGCTGGTGTCAAAAGCATTTGTCCTGAGTCCCGTGGGTTCAGTTACCCTTCCTGGCTTCTCTCCCTTTCTGCTCCGTTAACCAAGTCCCCCACCCCCACCCAGCCTTCCACATGCCATTCTCATGGAGACGTGGAGTGACGATGCACAACGACGCTGGGGGTTTCCCACAGTGAAGCTGAACCTCCATACGCTGTGTAGTCTGGGATGAGGAGCTGAAGTCAGACAGCCAGGGCTCAAATCCCGGACCTTTGTCTTTGGAATCAAAGGCGAGAGACTCAGCCTCTCATCATCCACAAAATGGGGACAATGGTAAACCTGGTCACAGGATGGCTGTGGGGGTTAAGCGAAATTGTCACTGTTTTTCATGTTCCAGACTCCCCAGGTTGCTGAGGTGACAGCTTCTGACAGTGGGCACAGAGGTAAAAATAAACAGCATTGGAGGGATACGGACCACATGCTAGGCAGAGTTCTAAGTCCTCACGTGGCTTGTATTAGCTTGTATTACTGCTCTGTAACAAATTCCCCCCCAATGCAGCAATGGATATTAGACATTATTTTATTGTATTTCACTCACACAGTTTTTGTGGATTAGGCGTCTGGGAGCAGCTTAGCTGGGTGGCTCTAGCTCAGGGTCTCTCGTGATGTTGCAGCTGGGATGTCAGCTGGGGCTGTGTCATCTGAAGGCCTGACTGGGTCTGGAGGGTCTGTTTCTAAGACAGCTCCCTCCCACCTCTGACTTGTTGGTGCTGGTTGCTGAGGCCTTGGTTCCTTGCCCTGTAGACATCTCCAGAGTTCTGCTCAAGTGTCTTTACCATGTGACATCTGGTTTCCCTAGAACAAGAGCCCCAAGAGAGCTGGAAGCTGGCGTGTCTTTGATGACCTAGTGTTGGGTGTCACACTCTCATTTCTGCAGGATCCTACTGGTTATGCAGTCAGCCCATCCAGCGTGGGATGAGACTAAGGACGTGAATAGTAGGAGGTGAGGATCTCCGGGACCATCTTGGAAAATGGCCGCGCATCTGTTAACTCATTTAACCCCAGAGTTGGGTTCAGGGAGGCTTTGTTAGTTAGAAGAGACAGGTGAAGAAGGAGGTGCTGGGGGGAGGAGACCCAACTTTCAGAGGTCCTAGAGGCAGCACTCCACGCCAGCATCAGCAGGTGAGTGGGGTGACCCTTTGTCCAAGAGTAGCAAGGTCTCCAGTGAAGAGGCCCATCAGGGGTGGTGCATGAATTGTTCCTGGTTATGTCACTTCCAAGCCAGTCTTTCTGGCCCTGCCAGAGATTCTGTGAGCTACTAAATATAATACACTCGACTGCTAAACTAGGTGTAGAGGGTTCTAGGACTTGCACTGACTGTTATAAACAATTCTGAGTGCAGGGAGCATATCATTCTTGTAGGCTGATTATAGTGAGTATGAGGGGACATCAGTGAAAGATGATGACCCCAGTACTGCATCACCTTAGGCTTTATTAGCATAAACACAGCACCCAGAATAAAGGAATTGAGCATCTTTTTCTATTTTGTACTGATCAGAAGACAGTAGGAATATTATGTCTAGAGGCTATTTTTTTTAAAAGAGCGGTAGTCACAAAATTAAACATGCCCAGAGGAGAGATGCCAAGATGGTGGGGGAACATAAACCATATTTCCTGAGGTAGGGGAGATGTTTTCCCTGGAGAGGAGAAAACATTGAGGGGTCATGCAAGCAGTTTCCACATATGTGAAGAGTTCCCTTGTGGTGTCATAGTGCAGAGGGTTGGATAGATTTAGGTTCAAACCCTGGTCACTTCCTCTATGAGACCCTGAACAAGGGCCCTAATTTCCCTGAGTCACTTATGATAATACTTGGCACACAGCAAAAGCTTAACAAGCACAAGCCCCCCGCCTCAGCATCAGTGAAGGTATAAGAAAGCAGATTTACATGAGGTCTGAATGTGGAATACAGGTAGTGAGGACCCTGTTCTTGGAGGAATCCAAGCACAGGCTGGATGCTCTCTGGAGTCTACCCTCACTGAGGCCTTCTGGAAGGCTATGTTCCAAGTTAAGTGTATTA
This sequence comes from Antilocapra americana, assembly GCA_007570785.1. Taxonomy (NCBI): domain Eukaryota; kingdom Metazoa; phylum Chordata; class Mammalia; order Artiodactyla; family Antilocapridae; genus Antilocapra; species Antilocapra americana. The sequence continues at coordinate 13,287,856 of ML661883.1, read as the reverse complement.
GATACATTTTCTCACCCATTCCTATTCGCAGTCTTATGAATTAGGCATCATTACATCCATTTTACTGATGGGGAAACTGAGGCTCATTGAGGTTAAATAGCTTGCCAAGAGGCAGTGTCAGAATTTGAGCCTAGCTTCCTCTGACTGCACAGTTTGTGGTACCATTCTAAGCCTGCTGAAGGTGGAGGAGGGGAGGGAGAGGGTGTAAGAATTGGGGAGGACAAACGGGAGGTGTTGGCGCAGATGCCCTCTAAGTATTTAATTCAGCTTGCAGACGCTTTGGTTTCCTCCAGGCTGTGAAATAAAGTTCGTGGCTCAGGCCAGACTCCCAACCCCCTGCAGAACGTCTGGCACACAGCTTAGACTTCTCGCTTCTGCATGAGTGGGAGAGAGGCAGTGCAACGGCTGAATGCCACGGCAGGCCCTCACAGTGGGGCCCCAGCCGCCAGCACTGTGCAAGCAGGAGAAGCAGGCCCTGGGATCCTTTCTTTTCCAGAGAATTTATGTGCAGGACAAAAGGAGCCATTATCCCCAGGGCTGCCACGGCGGCTGCCCAGGCCTGCGACCCAGGTGTCACATGCTGTCCCCATCTCTCAGTCTGCTTTCTCCCTTTGTGTGCGGGGACACAGAGGCTTGGCCTCTGCTCCCTTCTCTGACACTGCCCCAGCTCCCTTCAGGCTCTGAACCCTGGCCACTGCTTTTCTGCAGTGAACTTGAATCCTCAGGAGACTTGCAGAGACCAGTCATCTGCACAGGTGATGGACTGGCTTCAGTTTTGGGATGCTGCTGCCTCTGGTGCCCCACTCTAGCACATGCCCAAATCTGGATCCCAGTCCTGCAGGGGGATCTGGCACTCTGTACAGTTTTCACCACGCTCCTCCCTTTGCACTTCTACAGCCCCTGGAGTTGACTCACTTCCACTGTTGCACACCACAGGTGGTGTGGTGTGCTGGCTGCAAGAGAGGCCTCTTGGGTCAGCTCCCAACCTTGCCACTTACCAGCGGTGTGGCCTTGGGCAAGTCATCGACCCTCCCTGGGCCTCATCTTACTTGCCTATGAAATGGGGATGATCGGGCTGCTGTCAGGATGGTGTGAGATCACACCTGTGGGCAGTAAAGCCCCTGGCACTGATGAGCACTAAGTAGACATGGCTGTTACCACCATGCAACAAAGCATGATTGCATGCCCTCTGTGTGTTGGCATCTAGCCTTGGTTGCTAGGAGAATAAGAGAGATGCAGTTGTGCTCTTCAGGGAAACATGCAAAACAGGAACCTGGGAGACCTCAGCCCCTGGAGCACAGGAGGTGGGAGAATGAATATCATGAATGAATGCATGAATCCATGTGGCAATTTGTAGCAACGTGGATTGACCAAGAGTGTCATACTGAGCTAAGTAAGTCAGACTGAGAAAAACAAACACCATATGCTATCACTTAAATGTGAAATCTAAAAACATGATAAAAATGAGCTTATTTATGAAACAGAAATAGACTCACAGACATAGATAACAAACTTATGGTTACCAAGTGGGAAAGCAGGAGGGAGGGATAAATTAGGGATTTAGGATTAACAGATACATACTACTATATAAACAACAAAGTCCTACTGCATAGCACAGGGAACTATGTTCAATATCTTGTCATAACCTATAATGGAAAAGAATCTAAAAAAAAGAATATATATAAAAAACTGAATCACTCTGCTGTATACCTGACACATTACAAATCAACTATACTTCAATAACATAATCATAGAATAAGAAATAGACAAACAAACCAAGAACAGAAACTTTCTCTTGAGGCCACACCCATCTATACCCCATGGTCTCCTCTTCCTTTTCTAGAAAGTTTCCTCCAAAGACTGGCCTATCCCCAGACCCTGCCTCTTCTCCTCCCACGTTCGCTTCGACTCTCCAGACTCCTTTCATCCCCACTAAACTAACATAATCAAGTTCCCCATGATCTCCACTTTGCTCAAACCACTGGAAAATTTGCATTCTCATTTCACTAAAGCTTGAATTGTGATTTGACCAGCTGATCACATCCTTACTGTACTGGTTTTCTATGACTACCATAGCAAATCACCACAGACTTAGTGGCTGAAAACAACACCAATGTATTATTTGACAGCTCTGTAGGTTAGAGGTTGGAAGTGTGTTAGTCGCTCAATCGTGTCCAACTCTTTGTGACCCCTATGGACTATAGCCCACCAGGCTTCTCTGTCTATGGAATTCTCCAGGCAAGAATACTGCAGTGGGTAGACATTCTCTTCTCAGGGTTATCTTCCCTATCCAGGGATTGAACCTGGGTCTCCTGTATTGCATATTTACCATATAGGGGGTCTCATTATGCTAAAACACAGTCAGGGCTGCGTACTTGTCTGGAAGAGTTCAGGCAGAATCTGCTTCCTTAACTTTTTCAGATTCTAGAGGCTTCTCTAGGCCCTCATATTCCTTGATTCGTGGCCCCCTTCCTCCATCTCTGAAACTAGCACCACTGAATTTCATCAACCATTCTTCTGAAGCCATATCTCCCTCTGACCTCAGCCAGGAAGGGTTCTCTGCTTTTAAATGCCCACTCCTACAAGAGAGAGTAATCGTTATTGTAATCTCTATCCTACAATAGAGAATAATCTCCCCATCTCAAGGCCAAACCTGAATCACATCTGTAATGTCTCTCTGCCAGGTTAGGAAGTATACTCACAGAATCCAGAGATTAGGATATGGATGTGTGTCTGGAGCCATTATCCTACCTACCAAACTGATCCTTCTCCGTCTTTTGACCATACCACACAGCACGTGGGATCTCAGTTCCTCAACCAGGGATCAAACCCAGGCCCCTGCAGTGGAAGCGCAGAGTCTTAATCACTGGACCACCAGGGGATTCCTGATTCTTAAAAATTATCTTCACTTAACTTCTAAAACTTCACCCTTTCCTTGTTTCTCCCCATGTTGAAGTGATTTCAGCCATCATTATTGGATCTTCCTTCTCAACTCTTCAACGCCTGAGAAGCCCCGGGCTCAGTCCTCAGACCTCTGTCAGATTCACTTTCCAAGGATCTCACTCAGGCTACTTGTTCTCCACATGTCCTCAGCCTCTTACCTCCAATTCTAATCTCTCTCCTGAGTTCCAGATTTGGAGGCTATCAAGATATATGCACGACATCTCCTTTCCTAGCTCAAAAGCACCTCAAACTTAACATATTCCAAGTTCAACTCTAAATTTTTCCCAATTATCTTCTCCCTCCTTAGCATCCTCATCTTAAGAAAAGACATCACCATTTAGCTCAGGCCAAAAGTCAAGAACCATTCTTGAGAAAGTATACTTTCTCGCACTCTTTCTAGGTTAACAGAAAGTCCTATTGACTATTCCTTTTTTTTTTCCCCCTTTACTTTATTGTGTTGGTTTTGCCATACACTGACATGAATCTGCCATGGGTATACATATGTTCCCCTTCCAGAACCCCCCTCCCTCCTCCCTCCCGATTCCCTCTCCCTGGGTCATCCCGGTACACCAGCCCCGAGCATCAAACCTGGTCTGGCAATTGATTTCACATATGATAATTAACATGTTTCAATGCCATTCTCCCATATCATCCCGCCCTTGCCCTCTTCCACAGAGTCCACGACTATTCCTTTAATACAAGGCTGGAGTCCACCCATCTGTCATCACTGTCACCATCAGCTTGCTAGTCTAAGCCACCTCTTCTTACCTGGGTTACTGCAACAAGCTTCTAACTAAGAGCCCTGCTTCCACCCATTTCCCACCACCCCCACCACTGATTCTCCACACAGCATCCAGAGCGAAACTTTTAAAATGGAATAAAAGCATTCTGTTCCTTTACTCAAATCCTCTGGTGGCAATAGCTTCTCATCCCTTCAAATAAAACGCAACATCTTTGGTATCTTCTCATAGTCTGTGTGACATATGACCCCTACATCAGTCTGATCTCTTCTCACATCCATGATCCTCTCATTTTCTGCATCTCAAACTCATCACATATCACCCTGTGTGTTACTGATGCAGAGCCTTTACATGGCTCTTCCTTTGCTTGGAAGGCTCTTCTCTCAAATTCTTATGTGGCTGTTTTATCACTGCATTCAGGCCTCTGCTCAAACATCATCTCCGAGGAGAGGCTTTTCTTGCATTACTTTCTTTGTATCATATGTCCACTATCTCCCTTCTTCACTAGAATATAATCTCAACGAAGGCAGGTGCTCCAATCTCTTACTCAGTTCTGTACTTGCAGCACCTAAAACAGAACCCAGCAGACAGTAGGCACCCAATATGTTTGTTACCTGAGTTAGTGAATGAGTGAAAAGAGAGATTTCCCTTGGGGAGGAATAAGTCACTTGCATGGGGAAGGTTCCCTGTCAACATGCAGAAGTCAGAGATGGAGGCAAGGCCTCTGAAGGAGGCTGTCTCCATGGCAACAGAAGCAGGCTGGTGGCTGCTCTTGGGGGAAGGCCAGATGAGGCTGGCGAGCTGATGGAGTCTGGGGGACCCCAGTGGAAGCAGAAAGTCGGTGCCCAGGCTGGCATCCAGCTCAGACAGCGAGACTCCTTCCCCTTCTGCCTCACTGCTCTGGCCTCGGCAGACCCAGCAGATGGGCTCCCAGAAGGAGCCTGCATCTCAGCATGGCACAGGCTCTGCCCATGCAGGACAACTGCCCCAGCTTCTGCTCTCCTGTAACACAGGTGCCTGCAACCATGTCTAGGGAACCTGTCTAGGGAAGCTCAAAGGAACCCACCATGTAGTCAGGCTATAGTTGAGGGTACAATAACTATGCAGCTGGGATTGGAAACAAGAACAGTCAAATCAGAGCCCCCAGCCGGCCCCTCACTGTCTGCCAGGAGCATTACTTAGCTTACCCCACTCCGGCCTCAAAACAGCAACCCAAGGAGGAAGAGACTACTTATCCTCATTTTAAAAAGGGGACCTGGGGACTTCCCTGGTGGTCCAGTGGCTAAGACTCTGAGCTCCCAATGCAGGGAGCCAGGGTTCAAACCCTGGTCAGGGAACTAGATCCCACATGCTGCAACTAAGACCCAGTGCAGCCAAATAAATAAAATTTAAAAAAATAAATAAATAAATAAAAATGGGACCTGAAGGCCAGAGAGGTGAAGGCACTTCTCCAGAGTCAACCAGGCCAGGAGTGCTGGAACTGGAGCTCAGTGCCCCTTCTCTTCCTGTTCCGCTTTTGTGCCCAGCACACAGATCCCTATGGAGTAATCAGGTAGCGGACCCCACCTGCACCCTCTCCTCAGGCTACTTATAAGGGAAACCGTTTTTTCCCATGCAGCATGTTCCACTTCACACCTTGTCCTTTGTGTGTTGTTGATTCCGGGCCATTTTGGAGTTATATTTTGGTTGTTATTTTGGTAACGAATACACATCATTAATTCTTTTGACAAACGTCCCTGGAGCCCCAACTCTGTGCCAGGTGGGCAGCGATGAATAATAATAAGTCCACTGCTTACTGAGAAGCGTTTTCTCCATGCCAGGCTCTGTTCTATGTGCTCTGCATGTACAGACCCTTTCAGTTCTCACGATGACCTTCTTGGGTAGGAAACATCCTTGTCTCCGTTTTCCAGATGAGGGTACTGGGATGCACTAGGTTAGCGAGTGACAGAGCTGGGACACAAACCAAACCCATCCTAAACTCGTCATCATTGGTCTGTACCAAGTGATAAGGCCTAAGAAAGAGAGGAATGAACACAGGGCTGTGGGGATACGGAGGAGGGAATAACACGTTTAGCCAAGTCCCCATGATGGGGCTTCCCTTAATAGCTCAGTTGGTAAAGGATCCGCCTGCAATGCAGGAGACCTGGGTTCGATTCCTGGGTTGGGAAGATCCCCTGGAGAAGGGATAGGCTACCCATTCCAGTATTTTTGGGCTTCCCTTGTGGCTCAGCTGGTAGGGAATCTGCCCGCAATGCGGAACACTTGGGTTCAATTCCTGGGTTGGGAAGATCCCCTGGAGAAGGGAAAGGCTACCCACTCTAGTATTCTGGCCTGGAGAATTCCGGGGTCCATGGGGTCGCAAAGAGTCCTTGGGGTCGCAGAGTTGGACATGACTGAGCGACTTCCACGTGAGGGGACGACGAAGGATGTGAGGGACTTCACCAGAGACAAGGACATTCAAGGGAAACACAAACGTTCAGACAAACGCACACAGGCCTAAAGGGACCTTCATACACACGATCGCTTGAGAGCTCCTCGGAGGTAAGATGAAGATCTTGGTTACCCTTGTGCTTATCCACTTGGCAAAAAATATTTGTTGAATTTTTAAAAAGTAAGGTTTCCCTCTGGCTTGGCTCCTAGCTTTTGCGAGAGACACCAAAGAGGAAAAGAAGAACCGTGCGTTTGCGGAGCACTGCCTCGGGCCACGCCCCTCCACGAGTGCACGTCACTCAAGCCTCAGGACGCGCATGCGTGGTGAGCAGGAGACGGAGGCACACGCCGGAAGTATAGCGACGTGCCTCCCACTCACTTCCGTCCAGCTCCTGAACCAGCTTATGGCGCGTTTATACCAGGAAGGCCTTTGGAGCTGCATTTGCCTCTTGACGTGGCAGCTGTGTTGCTTTTTCCTCCAGAGCGGTTCCATCCCCTCCCCACCTTCCCCTCGACCCAGCAAGACCCTGATCTCTTAGTAAAGCCACACGGTTCCTCACAGGACTCAGTGATGCTCAGAGAAGAGGAATATAGCTGGAGGCAAAGTAATAGGTAAGAAGTTATTGATTTATTTATATAATTAGGACACTTGTGAAGGAAAGAAGTGGACAGGCAGAGTGCTATGCTCTGAGAACTGAGTGGGCTATACTTTTATAATGAAAATTGGGGAGGGGGAGAAGATCACCTCTTCCTCTCCCTGAGGAAAGATGTTGCAGGAAGATGGGACACCAGAAGATGGTCATGTCTCAGGTCTCAGACAGGTTCCTGGATAGGGCCACCAAGTGAGGAAAGAACATAAGAGCAAGCCATAGTCAAGTGAAAGCAGGTTGATTGAGAGAGATACACATTCCATAGGCAGAATGCAGTGAGTTTCAGAAGGCAATCAGCCCCCAAGTATGATTTGGGGTTAGTTTTTATGGGCTGGGTGATTTCATAAGCTAAGGAGTGGAAAGATTATTCCAACAATATTGCGGAAGGGGAGAGATTTCCAAGACCTGGGACACTGACTGCTTTTTGGCTTTTTATGGTCAACCTTGGAACTGTCATGGCATCTGAAGATGTGTTATTTAACATACACTAATGTATCATAATGAGCATATAATGAGGTTCAAGGTCTATTGGAAATTGAATTTCCTACTATCTTGAGCCTAATCGGCTCTAACCAGTGTTTGTCATATCTAGTTTTTCTCAACAGCTGTGACATTCTTTAGGATTATTCCCGCCCCATTCCTTCCTGTGTCACTGCGACCTAATAGTCCACTTCATTTCAGAGCCATGTGGGTGACAGGACTTTCAAGGGAATAAGCCTTTTTTCCCCAAAAAAGTTTACTTTTCCTTTTATTATTTCAAAGAGTTCTGTTTCATTGTAGAAAAAATTAGAAGATTCAGAAAAGTCCCTTTCTCATAATGTGACTGAAAAGTCCACTTCCCATCATTGCCACATTGGCAATGAGCCTCAGTTTCTAGAAAGTGTCAAAGGGGAATCAAAAATATGTATCTGGAGCGCACAGAGTTTATATAAATACATCTTACTGCAGCTTTGTCTGTTCTTGAGAAATCAGAAATGAATTGCATGTCCATCGATAGGGGATCAGTTAAATTCAGTTTATTCATACAAGGTCCACGAAAAAGTATGATGTGAATCTATATTTGTGGATTTAGAAAATTCTTGGCTTACCATGGAGTGAATAAAAGCAGCGTTATAGTAGATGTAATGGATATTTTCTGCTTGCTTCTTCTGTCTACTCTCTGCTTGTCTCCAACCCGCTCTGTGCCCTGGACTGTTGGCCTCTTTGGGCTGCTGTCAATGTGCTTCCGTGCCTTCTAGCTCTGGCTTGGTGGGCCACTGGGAGCACTGATAGTTGAGGGGTGGTGGGGAGAGGGATCAGGGTATTTATTCCTCTTGCTCCATCTCTGTTGGTTTTCCAGGGCTGACATGTCTATACTGGCAGATTGTTGTTGTTCAGTCCATAAGTTGTGTCTGACACTTTGTTAGACACAACAAAGACCCATGCACTGCAGCACGCCAGGCTTCCCTGTCCTTCACTATCTTCCAGAGTTTACTTAAACTCATTTCCATTGAGTTGACAATGCCATCCAGTCATGTCATCCTCTGTCACTCCCTTCTCCTGCTCTCAATCTTTCCCAGCATCAGGGTCTTTTCCAGTGAGCTGACTCTTCGCATAAGGTGGCCAATGTATTGGAGCTTTAGCTTCAGCTTCAATCCTTCCAATGAATATTCAGGGTCGATTTTCTTTAGGATTGACTGGTTTGATCCTTGCTGTCCAAGGAACTCTCAAGAGTCTTCGCCAGCACAACAGTTGAAAACATCAGTTCTTTGGTGTTCATCCTTCTTTATGGTCCAGTTCTTAAGTCTGTACATGACTACTGGAAAAATCATAGCTTTGACTATACAGACCTTTGCTGGCAAAGTGATATCTCTGCTTTTTAATATGCTGTCTATATTTGTCATAGCTTTTCTTCCAAGGAGCAAGCATCTTTTAATTTTGTGGCTGCAGTCACCTTCTGCAGTAATTTTGGAGACCAAGAAAATAAAATCTGCATCTGTTTCCACTTTTTCCCCATCTATTTTCCATGAAATGATGGGACTGGATGCAATGATCTTAAGTTTTTGAATGTTGAGGTTTAAGCCAGCTTTTCTACTACTCATGGGTACATTTCCTAACAGGCAACCCTCTCCATATAGCTTTGGTTTGCAATAACTAGTCCTTCCCTTGGCCTTCAGACCTAGTGGTGATAATAGGTCTCTCCTATTGCTGGCCATGATATACTATAGTGTTCCTTGCTAGTGGTCTTAACTTCTGTCCCTTTATTAAAAAACTCTCTTCAATTACTCATGTGGATGCTCCATCTATTTCTACCAAGGGCCTAACTAACACAGTAATTTAATCCCATGTAAGTAAAATTATATATCTATACTCCAACATCCATCTATACTCCCAACATCCCTGGTACCTCAGATGGTAAAGAATCTGCTTGCAATGCAGGACACCCAGGTTCGATCTCTGGGTCGGGAAGATGCCTTGGAGAAGGGAATGGCTACCCACTCTGGTATTCTTGCCTGGACTTCCATGGGCAGAGGAGCCTGGCGGGCTGTAGTCCATGGAGTTGCAAAGAGTCAGACACGATTGAGCAACTAATGCTTTCATTTTCATACTACAGTAGGGGAAGTCTGGAAGGAGATCCTTAAAAACACTGTCGTCTCCGTGTGGAGGGATTTTTTCTTCTTTATACTTTTCAGAAAATTTTAAGCTTTTCTAGAATAGACAGGCATTCTCTTTGACTCCAGAGAAACAGATGAGCAAACGAAACAGTTGTCCTAAAGGTCAGATAAGAGCAGAACCTGAAAAATGCTTTGTATGTTGGGAGCTACTGCTCAGTCTTCAAGTCCCGATAAGTGTGACCATGGGTGCAAAGATATCTCGGAGATTTGTGTTGAGACTCAATTTCCTCCAGAGAGAGACAGATTTCCCTCTAGAGACAAGTACTAGAATATGGATAGACCAGGCCAACATCCCTGGATCTTTAATTTTGGAGCATCTCAGCAAACAGTTTTAGAGCAGCTCTTCTCTGCCTCCTCCTGCCCTCAGGTCAGCGACCCACCAGCCTTTCCCTGGCTCCCACTGCATGCAAAGGCAGAGGGAGCCAGATGAAGCCCAGGGCCACGAAATCACAGCAGAATTAGCCCTCTGGTCTCCTGGGTCTGTGTGTCTCTGCCTAAATGAAAGAGAGAGCTTCCAAAGGAATGCCTCCTGTTTTCATAGAACTTGGCAATGAATTAGTCATTGTTCATCCGGGCTGTGTGAGCCTTGGTCCCAGTAATGGTGCTAAGACATAAATCACAACTCTATGCGGATAGGGTTGAAGAGGGGGCCCAGGATAGCTGTGAAGAGCTGTTCTTCCAACCCAGGAAAAAAAAAAATCCTTGTTTTCAAGCGGCTGGGAGGGCATTTTGGGCTATTTATAATCTGCTGCCGAGCTAAGGCATTTTTGCAGCTGGGCCTGGGAGATAATCAGCACAGTTTTCTTCTCAAGCCAGGTCTGCAAAACAGACCCGTTTCTCCTCTGGTAGCCCACCCACCCCATCTGCCCTGGGCCTCCCCAGCCCGGCCTCCCGTTCTCGGCTTCAGTTTCCAAGAAAGCAAAGGAGTGCATTTAAAAGGAAAAAGGCCAGAATACCTTGGCTCAGAGATGAAGGCAAGGCTTGTGACCCGCTGGCAGATGGATTTGCCTAGAACAAGCCTGCGGAATGTCCATGGAGCTTGGCACAAAGGGCCTTTCAAAGCTTTGGGGAAGGGGTACATGCCCCGGACTCTGCTTCCTTCTCCCAGAATTGGCTCCAGATAGAAAAACAGGTTTCTCTAGGGAAAGCAAATTCCAAAGCACTCCCATTGTATGTCTTGGCAGGAGAGTGAGTGTAGAGGCAAAAGTTCGGGAATTGGTCTCAAAAGACCTGCTCCTAGTCCTACCTCCAAGTGACTGCCTGGCGACCCGAGGCAAAGTGCTTCGTGTCCTGAACCCTGGTTACCTCGTCATTAAATAGGGGGCTAGGCTCCATGTTTTTCACACTTTTAAAGAAAGCTCATTTATAAAGCAGTATTGTGTAGAAGTGGAATATATAAGACAGATACAAGCAGGGTAACTGGTTGAAGTGGATGGGGGAGGGGAGGTTGAGACCGGAAGCCCACTCACTTAGCTTCCTTCTCTGTCTGACGTGATGGATGAAGAATGTCAGGAGCTTAGGGTTCCACATGAGTGTGACCATTGCTTGCTTGGTGGTCTCTTACATTGTAAGCTTTGAAACTCACTCATTCATTCATTCTCCACAAATACCTACTGAGCTCCTACAACATAACAGGCTGGACTTAGTGTCAGGGATAAAAAGGTGAATAAGAAAGCCGTGGGACTTCCCTGGTGGTCCAGTGGCTAAGCCTCTACACTCCTCATGCATTTGGCCTGGATTTCATCCCTGGTCAGGCAACTAGATCACATATGCTGCAACTCAGAACTTGCATGCTGCAGCTAAGAGATGCTGCCTGCCGTTGCTAAGACCCAGCACAGCCAAATAAATAAATGTTTTTTAAAAATTAAAAAAAAGAAAGCCATGTTCTTCCTCATGAAGCTTGCGATCTAGTCAGGGAGTTTAGATATTGGTTAATAAAATAATTCAGTCAATATTGATATTGATTAAATATATATGTTTAAGTTATATGTATATACATGTATATGTAATATACAAAATAGATATATATCCAGGGTAGTGTCCTCTTCCCAAAACTGATGTTCCCAGAACCTCTGAATGTGATATCATTTGGAAATAAACTCTTCGCAGATAGAATTGGTTAAGAGGAGATTGTATTGAAGTAGTTTGAGCCCTGAATCCAATATGATCAGTGTCCTTAGAAAAAGAGGGGAGGACACACAGGGTAATGACCTGTGATGACCGAAGTGGAGATGCAGCTGCAAGCCAAGGATTGTTGGCAATCAAGGAACTCTGAAGAGGCAAGAAGGACTCTTCCCTAGAGCCTTGAAGGAGCTGCTGATGCCTTAATTTTGGACCTCTGGTCTCCAGAACTGTAAGAGAATAAAATTTTGTTGTTTTAAGCCACCTGGTTTGTGGAATTTGTTGTAACAGCCCTAAAGAAACTAATACAGATACAGTTGTTCTGTATTCTGTGCGGTAGCTATGTTTTATAAAGTCACCGTAAGTGCCAAATTGGTGAATCCTGAGCCACTGCTCTTGCAGGTGTTGGAGGGGTAGGCTCCTGTGAGTCTCTGGGTCACAACATTTTCTCAGCTAATCAATACATAACCTTTGTTTTATGTGTGCTTCTGTTCAAAGATATCTTATTTTAATAAGTACTGTTGAGTCATTTGGGCTTCCCAGGTGGTGCTAGTGGTAGAGAACTTGCCTTCCAGTTCAGGAGACATAAGAAATGTGGGTTCAGACCCTTGGTCGAGAAGATACTCTGAAAGAGGAAATGGCAACCCGCTCCAGTATTCTTGCCTGGAGAAGTCCATGGACAGAGGAGCCTGGTGCGCTACCATCCCTGGGGTCACAAAGAGTTGGGCACAACTGAAGCGACTTAGCTCTCATGCACACACATCGAGTCACTGACATTGAACTCACACCAATAACAATACAACTCTTAATGAATCTTTTCTAACAGGCATCTTTTTTTTATAAGGCACTTCATGGCCTTCTGTGCTTGGGACACTAGACAGCACTTCGGTATTGTGTTTGGGGGTCATTTTCAACAGGGAAACCACGAGCCCTCAAATGCAAAAACCATGGCACAAAACTGACCGCAGAAAAGACCTATGTTTAGAGTCTAAAGCAAGAAGCAGAGTGCCACCTGGTTGGATTTCAGCTGGAAAGATGTGCACTGGGGGACTCAAAGTTTTTGCTGCTCTGCACATGCCTACAATGATATCAAAAGCACTGGGACTATTGATCTGAGGGTTGCAAATATATTTTAGGAAAAAGGCAAATTTACAAATACAGAATATGCAAATAGGATGGACTGTGAGCACACACAGGCAGATGTGTGCGTGTGTGCTCAGTTGTGTCTGACTCTTCGCAAGCCCATGGACTGTCGCCCGCCAGGCTCCTCTGTCCATGGGATTTCCCAGGCAAGAATACTGGAGTGAGTTGCCATTTCCTCTTCTAGGGGATCTTCCTGACCCAGGGATCAGACCCAAGTCTCCTCCTGCTCCTGCACTGGCAGGTGGATTCTTTACCACTAAGCCACCTGGGAAGCCTGTCCATGGACTATACAGTCCCTGTATTTCTCCAGGCCAGAATACTGTAGTGGGGAGCTGTTCCCTTCTCCAGCAGATCTTCCCAACCCAGGGATTGAACCCAGGTCTCCTGCATTGCAGACAGATTCTTTACCAGCCTAGCCATCAAGAAGCCCAAGAATACTGGAGTGGGTAGCCTGTCCCTTCTCCAGCGGATTTTCCTGACCCAGGACTCAAACTGGGGTCTCCTGCATTGCAGGTGGATTCTTTACCAGCTGAGATACCAGGGAAGCCACACACACACACACACACACATTCAAATTATAAGAAACACTGGAAAAGAAAAGAATAGAGTGTTTGAGAGATTGTGCTTAACTGGCGTAGTCAGATAAGTGGTGACTTTTTAAGCTGAGGCTTGAAGGTCAAGGGGAGCCAGGAGAGAAGGGAAAGATGGACCAGCAGAAGGGGCTGCTGGTAGGAAGTCTTGGGCATGAAAGAGCTCAGTGCATTTGAATGAGGTGGATGCATGAATGTTATGGGCCAAGGGTGGTCCTTGAAGTGCAATGGGCTGCTCTGGGAAGTGTTTTGAACTGAAAAACAAAATGTCCAAGGCAGAGCTAAAGTTCTTTCCAGCTGCTCCACAGATTCACTGAAACAAAATCTGGTTCCCTCCACTGGCTAATCTGAGAAGTAAATTTGTGATGCTCTCAAATCCTTCTCTGGATTTATGCAGGGATATATAAATGCCAAGCAAAGTGTCACAGTGTGGTCAGATCTCAGTTTGTTCTACACATGATGGTATTTAATTTTAACTTCAGATCTACCAGGAATTTTGTGGTGCCTCAAACCAAAGGAGTGAGACTTTATATGACCATTTCGGCTTGCACCACAGGAAAGGGGAGGGAGGTATTTTTAGCAGGGAGACCTCTCAGTGCCCCTAAAACACGTGGGAGGCACTGCCCTGCCCCAGCGTTCAACAGGCCTGGCCTATCAGCTTTAACCCCTGGCAGGGCGCGGGCAGGCCGAGGTCACCCATGCTGCCAGGAATGCCTGACCAGAAGCTGCTCTTGGGTGTGTCCCTGGGATCCCTCCCCTTCCCTTGACCCCAGGACTGCTGGCTTCCTGGCCTTGTGAAATCTAGAAGCGGGAAGGTGCCTTAGCTCAGTGTGAGGCTGCTTGAGTTTGACTCCACGGGTTTGCCACATGCTCTTGAACAACCTGAGTCACCTCGCCAGGCCTCACTTCAGTGTGTCCACCTAACAGGAGTTACCATCCCTTTTGGCCCCCACCAAACCCCATCAGAAGGAACAGGATGACGTTTCCATGGAGACACTTGGAACTCATTGGCACATGGCGCTATGTGAGTGGGAAGCCCCGTGGCCACCGTTTTCTCTTCTCCCTTGAGGAGACAGTCCCCTGTTAGTCATGGAGACAGTCTTTGAGTAAGCAAGTGCCTTGGCATCTGATAACTGAGAAAGCCCCTCGTGTTCTTTCATCACATTTTCTTCCTCTTCTCCGTGGCTTACCAACACTCCCTTCTGTCGGACATGCTGAGGAATGATTATGAGTCAAAAGGAAGAATGACAAATCAGTGACTTTTCTGGTCTGGTATTTAGAGAGAAAATTCAACCCCAAAGTGAGCTATTCCAACCCTTGAAAGGTGAAGGAAAAGTAGGTAAACTTTAAAAAGAAAGGTGAAGAGGCTCTTAGCTAGAAACACTTAGTCTTTTAATAGGAAAATTGTCTGCCTGCTGAGGAGAAACTGCCTCTGTTCCTCAATTTCCCTCAACACTCAGCCTCTTAAGTTTGCAGGGGGGTTGTAGGGCCCATGCTGGCCAGGAACCGAGCTGTGGTCCCTGTCCTGAAATCCTCCCGTGAGACCCTGGGCCAGTCACTTACCCACCTGGGGGCCTCCCTGTCTGCGAAGGGTGAGTACAGACAGCCCAGGCAGCCTGCTGGGCAGCCATCTCCACTTCTCAGAGCAGGTATTTTATTGCATTCTTTTGTGCTTAAGGACTCTAGAATTAGATCCCCAAATATGCCTGAGAAACATTTACTCCACAGGAGCTCACACTAAGTAATGAAAACCATCAAAAACAACCAGGCAGCCTGTGTCCTGAAGTCACCTCTTCCTGGGAGGTCCAGGAGCATCCCTTCCACTTTCCCTGAACTCTGTTTCCTGCCTTGCCCACAGGGCCACGCCCCCTGCTCCGCAGAGCCCACGTTGGCACAGAGATTAAGGTCAGACCCTCGTGTGAAACTGCACTGGGGAGAGGACCCGCTTTATAAAGCAGGACGGAACCGCTGGCCCCTCGTGTCAAACTGCACTGGGGAGAGGACCCGCTTTATAAAGCAGGACGGAACCGCAGCTGGCCTCTTGCGTCAGGAGCAGGTCTCCTGGCTGGAACTCTCCAAAGGGCTGTTGCAAGCCTCCCAAACTCAACTGAGGTCGGAGAAAATGAAAAGCTACCTCCACGTGCAGGTGCTGGGTCATGGCAAAAGGAAGACAGAGTTCCTGCCTGAGAGTTCCCACTGAGGGAGGCAGAGGAATCTGCCCCCACAGAAGGCGACAGGATGCGACTGGATAACGACAAAGTGCTAAGAGAAGGCAGGCAAGAGGCTCAGCTAAAAAGTGTGCCCATACCGGCTTTATCGATCATTTCTCAACTTTTTTCTTTTTTGGCAGTTTATGAATTCTTTTCCCACACATAAGAGCTCATTTGCTCCTCACAAGCATTCAGGGAAGCAGACAGACAGCAACTGCTTTCTCCTCCTGTTACAAGGCGAGGCTAAAGTCTCACCAGGGGTGTTCCTACAGGAGATGCACAGCGTTACTAATAGTCACATGATAAGCATCCCTCCCACTGATTAAGTACCCCCTCCCATGCCCATCCCCTACCCCTGGTGCCAGGTCTGGGCTGAGCCCTTGACAAACTCGATCTCTTTTAATTCTCACAGTTGTGTAAAACAAGTCTTGTTTCTTTCTTTTCTTTTTTTAAAAATTGCAATAAAATACTCCTGTGGTAAAATTCACCATTTTCACCGTCTTTAAATGGCGTTAAGTACATCCACATTGTTGTGTTCCCATCACCACATCTGTCCACAGCACTTTTTATCTTGCAAAACCGAACTTCCATGTCCATTCAACAGCTCTCATCCCTCTTTCCTCCCAGTTTTTATCTTTTTGTGACCAGCTTATTTCACTTAGCATAATGTCCTCAAGATCCACTTATGTTGTAGTGTGTGTCTGAGTTACTTTTCTTTTTAAGTGAAAGGGAGAGCCGCTTAGTTGTGTTCAATCCTTTGTGACTTCATGAACTGTAGCCCACCAGGCTCCTCTGATCATGGGATTCTCCAGGCAAGGATACTGGAGGGGTTGCCATGCCCTTGTCCAGGGGATCTTCCTGATCCAGGAAGTGAACCTGAGTCTCTTAAGTCTCTGCCTTGTCAGGGAGTGGTTCTTTATCACTAATGCCACCTGGGAAGCCCTAACCCGAACCCTAAGACCCAGTGCAGCCAAATAAGTAAATAAAATAATTTTTAAAAAAATCTGAGTTCAAGTCCCACTATTTGACATTGACTGACTATGATATTGAGCAAGTCATTTAGCCTCTCTGAGCTAAGTTGTAAGGATGTTGCTGTAAGGATGACGTGAAATGATTTGCTGGTTACAGTGCTTGTCACATAGTAGGCGCTGAATAAATATTGTGTTTTATTGTCACTGTAACAACATGTAGCAAGTATGCAGAAGAGCCAATGCAAGAACTCATGCCCTTAGATCCCTTGGCTGGAACCTGCCAGGTGGGCTGTGGATTTCCTGGCCAGGCGCCAGCTCTTGCCAGCCTAGTTCTGTGTAGTGTAGTGCCTTGGCCACTTTTGTTACCTCCCACGTGGGACAAGCAGGGCTGCATCCTGGACCAGCCACCCACATGCTGTTCCACCCCAGGGCTGAGGCTGTCATGGCACTTGTGTCACAGCAAGGTGCAAAAAAGAGGGAGGTGTCCGGGAGTCAGGAGTGTGTCCACATTCAGTCGCTCTCTGGTCAGTGCTGTGGACTGTAGCCCACCATGCTTCTCCAGCCATGGGACTCTCCAGGCAAGAACACTGGAGTGGGTTGCCATGCCCTCTAGGGGATCTTCCCGATCCAAGGATCGAACCCACGTCTCCTGCAACTCCTGCATTGCAAGCGAATTCTTTACTGGCTGAACCACCAGGGAGGTCCGGGAGTCAGGAGAAGGGGGTCCTAACCTAGTGCAGCCACTAAACAGACCTCTTCCCCTCTCTTCTGGGCCTTTGTTTGCTCACCTGTAGATCCAGGTTTTACTTTCATCTACATGGTCAGTGGGTCTTGGAAACATCTAAGCTGTGACCTCAGTGTGACATTGTGAAGGCTTTGGGTCGAGGGGTCAGAATGTCTGGGCTCAAACCCTGAGACTGCTGCCTGCTGGCTGTGTGACCTTGAACTTGGGGTTGTTTCCTCTCCAGACTCTGGTTTTCTCACTATTGAGAATGGAGCATACTAATAGTTCTTGCATCATGGGACTGCAGTGAGGGTTAGGTGAGATGGCGTACCTGGCATAATTAAATGCCCACTAAATGATGGCTGTTAGTTTCTTCTTATGATCATGGGAATGAATGCTTCTTGGCTTCTTGACTTCTAGATGAGAGCCCAAGGGTGGTAATAAGGTGGAGCCGAAGGTCCCTCACCTGTGAACCTTGGGTTTCTCCCTGAGCGCAGGAACAACGATTACCTACCTTGAAAGGCTGTGACGGGTACTTAATGAGGTCATGACCTTAATGCGCCCAGCACAGTTCCTGGCACATGGTGGTTTTGGGTGGTTTGGTCACTAAGTTGTGTCCGACCCTTTGTGGCCCCATGGACTGTAGCCTGCCAGGCTTCTCTGTCCATGTGCATAGTGAGGGATTAATCAGTGGATATTGATGGTAGAGTTACTCCTATTTTAAAGGTTTAGAAACCTGTTTCCTCACATAGCTTGTTGAGAGGCATGTAAATAGATGTAACACCTGTGAAGGACAGTTGAACAGCAGCTCAGCTACAAACTCAAAACTGCAAGTCTATATCTGCCCCATGACCCCACAACACCGCTTCTAATTGCATAAAATAGTCAGGAAATTATATACATCCAGGGTTATCCATTGCAGCACTGGTTGTACATGTCCATCAGTTTAGGGCTGGAAAAAAGTTAAAATGTTATGGAAATTTATATACAGTCATGAAAATGATAAACGCAGTTCTTCTTGTTTGAATATGAAAAGATCTCTGAGATTGTTAGTTGAGAAACTTAAGGAGCAGAACACTATGCATCACCATGCAAGGCTTACCACTTGTATGACAAGGAGTGAGCGGAAGTATGTAATCATACAAGCCCATAGATGCTCATGTTGTTGTTGCTCAGTTGCTAAGTCGTGCCTGACTCTGTGACCTCATGAACTCCAGCACGTCAGGCCTCCCTGTCCCTCACCACCTCCTTGAGTTTGCTCAGCTTCATGTCCATTGAAATGGTGATGCCATCCAACCATAACATCCTCTGCTGCCCTATTCTCCTTTTGCCTTCAATCTTTCCCAGCATCAGGGTCTTTTCCAATGAGTTGCCTCTTCACATCAGGTGGTCAAAGTATTGGATCTTCAGCTTCAGCATAAGTCCTTCTGATGATTAAATGCTTGAATGAACGTTAAATAAAAAAAAAAATGTGGTAAACTATACAGCAGGCACTGAATTCCTGAGAGAGAAGAAGAGGGTGAATTTTCACCATGTCTTTTTATAATTTTTGTAACCTTGAGAATGTGTTAGCTATTCAAAAAATTGAGCAGAGTGAAATTTTATTAAGGAAAGAAGACAGGAAGGGAGGGAGGAAAAGAGGGTGGGAGGGAAGGAAGGGGATGAGGGAGAGGGAAGGGGGAGAGGAAGCTGTCGCCAGGATCCTGGGCAGAGTAGAGTCATCAGGTAGGACTGGAGAAGAGCAGGCCCGGCCGAGGAGGGGCCGGACGTGCTGCAGATCATGGCTCCCTGGGGCTGGCTGAGCCTGAGTGACGATTATGATAAGAAGGGGACATTGACTAACCAGGTAGAACCTGGTACTGGGAGAAGTCCTGTGGCCCTACAGGCAGCCTGTCTCTGCGGGTCACGCTTGTTTTCAGCAGCTGCTTCCACTCTCAAGGCCCCCTCCTGGGGTCCCCACCCACTCCCAGAGAAGAAAACCCAGGCTTAGCCTGTTGGCACTCCCTCTCTCCTGAGAAAAAAGTGCAGGCAGGAAATGAGGAACCTACTGCCCTGTTTTCCCTCTCATTGTCTGATTTCTTAAATTAATTAACCTGGCAAATGGAAGAGCCAATGATACAACATTTTCCGGAAACCAGCAAGTCTTAAACACGGGAAAGGCAGAGATGGTAATATCCATTCTCCGACTCGGCACCCCTCCGGTCTCTTGGATGAATAGAGTTCTGACTGTTGTCTAGGTGTTATAATAATTTCTTGTCATTGATGGTATGAATTTGGAGCTGAATACAAAGTTGTACGTATAGATGTATATTTCTGATCGTTTTCTCAGCATTTGACCTTGTACACATTTTTTTTGCCCAGGCTTGGGCATGTATTACTATTGTAATAATATCATCAACACATATGATATGAGTTTGCAAAAAATTAATGGATACTGTATATCCATAGAAAGTAATAACAGATATGGTAGTAGTAATTTTGTTTGTTTTCAACATCCTTTGTCTCATCTAATCTTCAAACACCCCTATAAGGTAGGTATTCATCACTCACTGAGCACCCATCGTGTCCACAGTGCTGTGCTAAGTCCTGGTGTTTCAGAGATCAGATGAAATGGCCGTGGTATATAAAAGGCCTCCTCTAATGACAGATAACCAACACACAAGCAGGTGTGCAATTAATGACATGTGTACAGAACGGTGGGAGAGCCCTGAGAAGGGACACCCGACCAGACCAGATGGTGAGAAAGATCAGAAGAGATCTCCAGGCAACATGTGGTCTGAATTGAGACTAAAAAGGTGCGTAGGACAAAATCAGGCAAAATCAGGGAGCTAGTTCACCTTGGACAGTGAAAATAAGTCTTTATGCTCTTGGAGGAAGACGTGGGGAGAAAGAAAGGGAGCATAGGAGAAAAATGGATTAAAAAAAGAGAAATATCACATCATCGAGTTGTGTAACAGGAACTAACATACACTGTTGTTGTTGTTTAGTCACTAAATCATGTCTAACTCTTTGAGCCCATGGACTGTAGCCTGCCAGGCTCCTTGGTCCGTGAGATTTCCCAGGTGAGAATACTGGATTGAGTTGCCATTTCCTTCTTCAGAGGATCTTCCCAACCCAGGGATCTAAACCACATGTCCTGCATTGGCAGGCGCATTCTTTACTACTGAGTTACCAGGGATGCCCACCTTATATTCTCAATAAAAACTGGAAGGAAAAATTTTAAATGAATAAGAAGGAAAGAAAGAAAGTAGACAAGTTGAGAAGTCAAAAACGGTGGTTGCAAAGAATGCCTGGTAATTTAAAAGTCTTGAGTCCTGATTCCATCTGGACCAAGATACGGGAACCACTAAGTCAGCTGTCTTAAAGGGACCACTAGGTTCCTAGCATTTTTCTCCCATGAACTGCTGCCAGATGGTGGGAGAAATTTGACTCAGTCTTAGGTGGCTATGCCTAATTTCATGTTATACAGTCCTTGGGAAATTGTCAATCTAAGACCTATTCTTTCATGCAGGACTTATATTTACTGGTTTGGCTTCCTTCCCTGGGGAGTGGTCTGTCTGGTTCTTTCACCCCAGACACACCAGGGTTGATCCCTCACCCATCTGGCTCAGCACCACCCACAAGTCTCAACAGGGCCCTGCAAACCACTTCTGACTTCACAGCCCAGCGTCCCACGCCCTGGGAGGTGGGCTGCGTCTGGGCTCGCTTGAGTCTGGGAACTGCAGAATCTGGGCGGACAGAGCCTGCTCAGCTCAAACCGTCAGCATTGGGCACGAGCCTCAGCCCGGGTACGTACAGGCAGCGGGAGAGAGGTGAGAAAGGAAAGTTTTTCTTCGCTCCCTGGGGGAGTGTGAGCAGCTCTTAGAAAGTGAGGTGCTGAGCAAAAACGTGGCCCAGGCTGGTGGTTAAGAGGTATCCTGTGTGAGGGTCTCTGAAGCAAATCTTGAGAAGAGGGTTCAAGTGCAGGAGACTCATCCCAGGAAAAGCCAGAATGGAAATGAAAGATGTGGGACAGGGAAGAGGAAGAAGCTAAAGGAGAGGCTGACCTTGAACCCACAGGACCTGCATCTTTTGGAAGGATGGGGTGATTTCCCGTGAAGTCCCGGGCTCTTCTTCCTCCCGGAAAGAGAGCTCTGGAGTGTGTCTCCAGACTCTGTGCCACAGGAGAGCAGGGCCCTCACACACCCACACTTAGGCCTTGGCTAAGGGCTGCCTCAGGATATGAACACGCAAGCACTTCCTGTGGGCAAAGTAGCCCCGGTAGCCCAAGGATAGGCCTGGACAAGCCTCAGTCCAGACAATCAACAGCAAAAGGGGATGGAAGCTGGGAGGCTTCCAGAGACTGTCAAATGGAGTCAAAGGGGCAGGTAGCATCGGACTACATTATATTCCTGCCCCAGCCCTGTTTCTGCCTTTGTGACCAAGGGCAAATTATTTGACAGTTTTGTCAACTGTAGTGAGGCCACTCACACCTTTTTCATCAGAATGTTGTGCAGGGTATACAAGACAATGTGAACACAGTGTTTAGCTCTGGGCCTGGCACATGTTAGGAATTACAATGTCCAGAGGCAGCAGGTGCCCTTCTGGGAGAACTGAACCCTGGAAATTCTACCTCCAGTCAACCTGAGCTCCAGTGCCTGTGCTTCTGCTCTTGACTTTTCCCTCTCTCACTGGGAACTTTCTCCCTTCCCTTCTAGGAAACCCACCAGCTTCACGGCCTCTCCAAACCCTGGTCAGGTGGTCTCAGGACCTGATCCCACCCACCACCCAGTTGTTGCCTCACCTAGTCCCTGCTCCCCAAAGCATCAGAGCCGAGTACTTAAAGAGCCCAAGTTCTGGAGCCAGACAGCCTGGGCTCCAATCCTTAGCCTAACACAGAGTGTGCAAGCTTGGCAAAGCACTTAGCCTGTCTGTGCCTCCGTTGCCCCATCTGCCTGCCTCATGGGTAACAGTCACCCTCCCTCTTAGCTGTTGTGAGGCCTTGGTGAACTAATGCCCGCAAAGTGCTTACAGCACAGTGTCGAATGCCTGTCGGCTTGTGTGACCATGGGCACGAGAAGGTCCCTGTGGTCAGATCCTGCCTTTGTTTACTGCCCTGATGATCTTGGGTTTATAGTTTCCTGATCAGCCCTTGCTATCTCGCCTTCTGGGTTGGGCACCCACCCTCATTGCTGGCACTCCCAAGGCCACTTCCTTTTGGAGCCCCAGATGGTCAGCATGAGAACAGTCACAAGCGTGTGCATAGCACTTTCCCATTTTCCATGCAGCATGTGGCTGATTTGACCTGTGCCTCCTTTTTAAATTAGGAAACCGAGGCCCAGAAAGATTAAGCAACTTGCTGAGTTTGCCCAGCTCCTAAGCAGTGGGGCCCAGACCACCACCTATCAGGAAGAACCAAGTAAAAGAAAGATTAGGGGGCCACACAGCTACCTTCAGCATGTAAAGAGCTGTCATGAAGAAGGTAGAAAGACTTATGGTGTGGCCCCTGGAGGTGGGCCCTGGTGGGATAGGGCCTCCAGGCCCAGGCAACAAGGTGCGGGGCTGTCTGTAGAGAACCTAGTGATAAAAACTCATGAAAGGTGATACGTTTTTATTAGCATTGCACAAGAGAAAGTCTAAGCAATTTTAGTGATAAAATATTCTCTACTGCTTGATTCATGACTGCCAATCAGGAGAAATTATAGAGAGTTAAGTTTCAACTCTGGTAAAGAAAGATCTTTCAAACAGGCAATAACAGAATGTATTATCTTGGGATTGATGAATTATCCATCACTGGCAGTATACAAATAGAGACTGATAACTACTCTTACTACTCAGTAGACTGCTGAATTCACTGAGGGGGTTTCCTTAAATGACCTTGAAGACATCATCTAATTCCATGAGTATCTGTAAAGAATGACAATGGAGTGATAGAAGCAACTCTATTGAAGTTAGAAAAGGGTCTTTGAGTGAAAAGAGGATGTTTGAGGTCTTCCCCACTAGGATGTGAGAAGCAATGAGACAGAAATATTCCAGGGCCATCTGAGCGCTGATGCCCTCATGAGCATAGGAAATGAAACCACCTTAAGGGTCCAGAAAGTGGGAGGCTGAGTCTCTGTTTACTAATGGTTAGAAATTGGAAGGTCATGGAGAAGACCCAAGTACATGGAGAGACCCCGAAGGGAGTATAATCGTGTCACGCTAACCTCGGACAGATTACTTAACCCCTCTGCATAGTTACCATCTTATTGAATTGTAAGTATAAATTAAATTAATATGTATAAAGCCTTTAGTACAGTGCTACATAGATAGAAGCTGTTATTACCTTCTCTACTAGGCCTACTCTAATGAGCTATAAGCTTCTTTCTGCTCTATATGTTACTGTGAACTATCTCTTCCAGGAGGTCAGGATGAAGCTACTTATCCCATTCCATCTATTCCATCTCCTTAATAGCTGTTAATGTTTTTCTTGGAGGCTGAAAGGTTTTTTCCCCCCAGTATAATACCTCAGTGTCATTAGAATGCGTTTAATATTACATATTATTTGTTCATTTATTTTTCATACTGTAAGTACTTACTGGGCACCTATTTAGCGCTTAGAAATCAATATCTGAGGGATAGAATGGTCAGTAAAAACAGGCCAGACCCTTGTCCTCCCAGAGGTGACAGTCTGATTGGGATGGAGTGGGTGGGAGCAGGTGTGGGACAGACATAGGTTATAATACTCAGATGGGTGCCGGTGCAGCCACTGTTGCAGATGCTTCAAGGAAGGCAGGCAGCGCTGTAAGCCTGTGAAGTTAGGTGATGCCCTGACTTGGGGCAGAGCTTCCCCCAGCAGGTGATGCCTGAGCCAAGTCTCCAGTGCATGTGTGTTCGCTGGGAAGTTAGGAAAGCTCCAAGCAGTGTCCTAGCATCTATTAACTGTCACTAGCAAAACTCTGACTGAGCGACTGAACACACAGAGCACAGCACACAAAACACTGACCTTGTGTCAGTCACTCTGATAATAACTTTCCATTTCTGTTTCATCGAGCTGTTACATCAGCCCTTTGAAATAGAAACTGTTGTCCCACCCGTTTTACCCATGGGGAACGTAGGACTCAGAGGGGTCCGGTAACCGATGCAAAGTCACACATCTTATAAGCAGGATTTTAATTCAGTTTTAGCTGCAGTGCTTGGGCTTTTAACTTTGAGGGCAGAATTGTCTTTGTATCTAAAGCCTAGAACTTTGCCTGGCATGTAGTAGATGTCAATAAATGTTAAACTGAGTAGCATTATATTGAGGGGAAAGAAGGGCTCCCACGTAGGGGAGAAGCATGAGCGGACAGTATGCTGGCTGAGGGCCGAGGTTTCAGGAGGAAGGAATTTCAGTGGCAGAGCCAGCAGGTGGCAATACGGCTCGAGTGGGGACACCACCTGAAGGAATTCTCTTCTTCGATAGGTAGTGAGCTCTCTGGTCATTAGAAGTATTCAAGTGCAGACCGGATGAATGCTTTGACTACCTCTGAAAATGTAGTAGATCTAGATTATCTTCCATACATATTTCCATTCTCAGGCTGATCTAACGTAAGTAGTATTCTGCAAACAAACACCTCAAATGCACCAGTTCCCAAAGCCTCTTGCCTGAGTGGAAACCTAAGTTGAACACAGGTAGGAGGGCGAGTTTGCAGCCACTGAAGGAAACCAGACAGTGTGACAGACATGAGGAAGGACAGCTATCACCTGAATGTCAGATGACTCTCAAATCACAGCCCGAGACAGAAGAGGAGCTTGGGAGCTTCTGGGATGGTGCATTCAGTAGGCAATCATTTGTTTCTTACTGGGCACTCAGTCTTTTAAAATTGCTTTTTGCCAGATCATTGCTTTTATTTCATAAAGCAGGGCATTTGGTCAAACTGGGATCTAAGGGGTTGAGGAGTAAAAGGTTATTTTCCTCTCCCGCCAAGAGATTGTCCTTCGGCTCTTGCAGGGATGGATCTTGGCAAGTGCTGTGATTTCATTCCATCTTCCTCATGCAGGTTAAGTGACCATTGCCAGAGGCCACAGTCTCAGGCCTTCTGTGGATAGCAGAGTCTGGAGATGTGGTTTCTGGGAAGGGGTATCTGAACCTCCCTTTCTCTTTCCTAGGGCTCAGAAGGTAAAAAAAAAAAAAATGAACATTCAAATCACATTTGCAAATCCCAGATCTTCAAAGCACAGAAACAGAAACTCTGTACCTTGTGGGCATTATCTGATCCTGTCCTCAGAATATTGCATGAGGGGTACCTCCAGGTGAGTCAGCTGTGGGTTCACTGTGCCTAAGGTGGTACAGCTGGGACATGGTAGAGCCTGTAGCTCCAGTCTCCTCAGAAGGAAACTGAATGTAGCAAGTAGGATCTTCATGCTGTTAAGAATGGGAATCAAATTCTAGTTCCATCACTTTTGGATTGTGTGGCTTCCAGCAAGCTTTTAATCTCTCTATGGCTCTCCCTTTGGAAAAAGTCATCTTAGTTCTTGGGATACTGTGATTCTCATGGTCTTCCTTCTGGACGTCTCATTGGTCTTTTTTGTTGGCTTCTCTGCTCATACATTGGGTGTTGTCGGCCCATTTTTCCTTCCTCTTTTCTTCCCTTTTTCTCTGTATTCCCTCCTCTTTCACAGCCTCAGTCACTGTGGTATGGGAAAGAGCAAAGAGAGACTTGCACACTGGCCCTTTAATTTTCCACCTGAATGACACACTGCTTGTGCTCATTGTCCACTGGACAGAGCAAAGCACTGGTCCATATATAGCTTCAAGACAGATGTGCCCTAGAGTGAGAGGGGCCCCAGGAGGAGAGAGCGTCGGGTGCCTCTTGTGGAGCCGTGTTATAAATGCATCAGAGTCCTCAACTCTGCTTTGCCTAGAAGATTTACAAATATGTATTTCTCGTCCATTAGAAATCTTACAACTAATTATGCTTCCTCCTTTGCTTTGGCTGCTAGGAAGTTCAAAGCCGAATTTGCTCTTTCCTTTTAGTAATTTTACAGGAACTATGACATAAAAGTTATATGTTAACCTTGTGGCTTTAATTTTAATTTGTGTTCTTGTGTTTTCCTTTGTTTGCTATATTATTTTTTAACAATTTTGTTGTGCAAATGTGCGTATGCCACTCAAACCATTATTTGAATGCATCAGGGTAAAAACAGATGAATGCACACACAGCTACTGCATACACATGTACCATACCACACATGCACCATACCACCCATCCCACAGATCCAGCAGTTCAGCCTTCATTCCTCAGAAGCTGCTGCTGCTGCTCAGTCACTTCAGTCACGTCCGACTCTGTGCGGCTCCATAGATGACAGCCCACCAGGCTCCCCTGTCCATGGGATTTTCCAGGCAAGAGTACTGGAGTGGGTTGCCATTGCCTTCTCCGCATCCCTCAGAAGAGACCATAGTAATTGATTACTGGGTATTTCCACTGGATGTTCTACAGGTACCTCAATTGCAATATGTTCCAAACAAAATCTATCTTTCCCCTAAATGGTCTCCTGTACAGTACTTAAATTCCTCTTTCCACTAATAGCTTAGCCACGTGTGGACGATTGAAAAAAACCTAATAACCACCCCACCCTATATCCTCATCCTACTGGTTTCTGTTTCACAATTTCTTGACATCCAGTCAAATGAGTCATTGCATGCTCTCCAAATATGCCATGTATTTTTCCATTACCATGTCTTTGCTCATGCTATTTCCTGTTAGAAAGGCCCCCAACCAACTCCACACCTGTAGGAATGCTTCCATGCTTTAAAACTCATCTCAGCTGTCTTTCTTTTATAATGTCTGATCCCATCAGCCAACAAAATGAGAGAATCCTTTCCTCCCAGTCTCACTGACTACATTTGACTTAATCGGTCTTCTGTTGTGCATTTGTCATAACTTACTTTAGCTTCCTAATAGTTAGGGAGCGCCTTGAGGGGACAGAGAGCATGTCTTAGTATGTTTTTTTTTTTTATTTGCAGCCCCAACTCCTTCTGATACAGGTTTAAATTGTCTTGAGACGGAAATTCATCACATGTGGACTTGACTACCTATCAAATGGGAGCAAGTGTTTGCCTGGCTCCTCCCTCTCCTTCACTCATCACACCTACGAGCTCTTTAAGCACACCCCCCACACATCCCGCATTTGTTCTCTCTTCATAATTTCTGGTCCCCTGGCTCCAACCCCATCATCTCTCACATGGGCAGTTATGTGAGAAATGCCCCCTAGCATTTCTCCCTGTCTTCAATGCTGGTAATTCTGAAATACATATCCCTCCCTAAAATTTAAAACTTTTCAGTAACTTCCCAAGGCCAGTGAGATAAAGTTCAAGCTTCTTTCATGCCATAAAGAGTTCTGCATAATCTAGATTCATCCATTTCTCCGGGTTTGATGCCTTTCAGGGTCTATACTTTTTCTGGTTATCCATTTCCTTCCCAACCTTCCTTAGAAAAATAGGACCAGCCATACGGTGGGCATTTATTACTATTATTTTTTTTGTCTGCTCATTCCTCCTTTCTTTCTTTGGGTACCATTTCCTACGCTTCTAAGAACTTAGGTGGCATGTGAGCTCCGGACAGTTAGAGGACTTTACTGCCTTCCCCAGGACACAGTCCAGTGAGAGCCTTTCTTGAGATTTTCAAAGTGGAGTTGAGTGCAAGGTTTAGAGCTCAGAGCTGCCTGTGTTACACCCTGTGAAGGTAAAGATAACAACTCAAGAGAGACAAGTAGAAACAAGATACCAGGAGCAAATCCTTCACACAGCCCTGGACTCTCTGGCTCAGGTTTCCAGGCTGATGCCAGGCTTCCTTGCTTAATTCTCCTTTCTAGTCCATGAGCCTTCATCAAATATAAGCATGTGGTTAATCTTTCTCTTCTCCACTAGACTGTAGGCTCCATGAGTTCAGAAACTATATTTATTGTGTTCTTCACTGTCTCTCCAGCACCTAAATTAATATTTATTGATTGAAAGGGAGGTCTGTGGAGGAAGGGTAGAGGGGGATTACAACCTTCCAGGTGGGCTCCAAGAGGCCCATCCAAGCTGGACTTTGCATTGACAGGTACATGATTCAGTAATAAAAGAAGGATGCGCCTCATCCTCTTCTATACTCTGTAAACAAGTGATCAGCTCAAGGTAAGACTTTCTTTCTGGTAATGGACTGGAACTTTGCACTTCTGTCCATAATGGTCAGTCGTTATCTCGAAAATATAATTCTTGAGGGAAGGGAATCTCACGTTATTTGTGAGACTTGAGTTTAGTTCCTTAGAATCCTTCTCCAGCTAGGCACCAGGTTCTCAAGGTAGGTATATGCCCAGGTGAACTGGAAGCGCATGCCCACGTAAAAAGCTGCGCATGAATGTTCATAGCACCGTTATTCACATCAGCCCTAAAGTGGAAACAGCCCAGTGGCCATGAGCTGAAGAGTGGCAAGCAGAATGTGGTATACCTGTACCATGGAATGTTACTCAGCCAGGAGAGGCGAGAAGCGCTGACACATGCTACAATGTGGGTGAACCTTGAAAACTTGGCCAAAGAAGCCAGTCGCATGTGTTACATGATTATATTTTCAGAAAAATGTCCAGAATAGACAAATCCATAGAGACAGAACCTAGATTAGCAATTGCCAGGGGCTAAGAGGAGCAGAGAAGAGTGACTGTTCATGAGTATGGGGTTTCTCTTTGGCATGATGAAAATGTTCTGGAATTAGATAGCGGTGATGCTTGCACAACCTTGGAAGTATACTAAAACCCACTTAATCACATGCTTTAAAGGCTGAATTTTATTATATGTGAATTATGCCTCAGTGTTTAAAAGTTCTTAAGTGCAAAAAGTCTGACACTTTATATTTTTATATTCTAGATAGAATCTCATATCATTACCTATTTTGACCAAAGCTTGATGCTAGGATTTTGACTTTTGGTCAAGGCTTTCTAATGCAGTCTTGCCGCACTGAGAATATGTGGGAGACAGCTGTAATGGGGTGACAGCTGTAATAAAGAGCTATTTACAATCCATAAATAAGAAAAACAAGGCACCTCCGTTGGAAGGAGTGAAAGGGAGATCCAGAGCTCTCATCATCTCCTCCCTAGCAGCACTTGCAGCCTCAGCCGCATGACCTGAAGATGATTAGGACTCATCCATCATGTATCTTGTTCTTAGCCCTACTTATTAGACTCCCTCTACAAAGATCCAAATTCCCAGGTATCACCCACACTCGGTATAGTCCTTGATTTTGCCCCATCTCCCATCTTCAGTGCATCTTCTGAAATCCAGCAGAATCATAATCAGCAAAATCTTTTGTATCATCAAACCTTTTCTCTCTTTTTCTTATCCTCTTACTCTAACCATGACCTGGTGATTCCCTGGAGAGCAACAATCTGAAGGTCATGTGAAGAGATAACATCATTCCCACCTTCCTGGTTGTAGTCTTCACCAGACCCAAGTGAGTTCCCATAATTTCCTGAGGATTCTAATTTTTAGCCCACAGTCATTCCCTCTGTCACTGCTCCTCGCCTAACTTGTGGTGAGTTCAGTGTCCTGGTTGATAAATAATGCTGTCAGTGCCCTAGCCTCTCAGTGTCTTAATCGTCTCTCCTCCAAGGACCTTATATCTCAGTTACCCCTTGCCATAGTCATACCCTAGAACTTAGTCATTGGTATTTGCAGTTTGACAATCTCAATTTTATCCTTTCCTCTCCCTGATCACATCTCTGATCTTTCCAGCTCACTCTGTCTGGTATTCAATGTCAGCGGCTTTTCAGCATTGTCAGGGTAGTGTCAGTCACTCAGTCATGTCTGACTTGTTGCGACCCCATGGACTGTAGCCTGCCAGGCTCCTCTGTCCATGGAATTCTCCAGACCAGAATACTGGAGTGGGTAGCCATTCCCTTCTCCAGTGGATCTTCCCGACCCAGGGATTGAACCTGGGCCTCCTGCATTGCAGGCAGGTGCTTGACCTTTATCTGAGCCACCAGGGAAGCCTGTTCGGATAGGGACTGGTCAGATAAACCATGGTCTGCTGAAAAGAGAGCATTTTCAAAGACTGACTCCAGAAAAGGCAACCTAGGACTTTACCTACTTCTGCTCAGTCTGTGACTTTGGGATAACTATTTAATCTTGCTGAACATCTGATTCCTGTAAAATAGTGATGACAACAATGACCCCAGACTTATAAGATTGTTTGAAGATTATATTAGATGCTGTAAAGTGTCTAGCATAATGCTAGACCTATATGAATTTCTCAATAAATGAGTGATTACATAGTAAACATTACATATTTTGGTCAGTCTCGCAATTGTTCTTTTCCCTACAGGAATAGCAACCCAACTTTACTTGAGAATCAGCTGTTTTCTTGTCACTGGAGGGGGCTAATCCCTAACCCAGCTCCACAGAAAGCCATGTGAACACAGTCCTGGCCAGTGGGAGCCTTCTGTGCCTGACCATAGTGCATAGTGATGAATTCAGGGATGAGCACATGACTAAGCTTGGCCTTAGAAAATCTTCAGGGACTTTTTGTTGGAACAGTTGGGACAGAGAGACCCTCCACTAGACGTGGGGCTGGGAGGACCTAAGCAAAGCCCACCTGAGAGTGGCCTATTAATAGAGGTACATGGAAGAGAGGGACTGAGGGAGGCTGGGATCTTAGTCCAGCCATGTTTAGAATCTGCCCTGGGGCTTTGTTACATGGAGCAATAAATTCCCTTGATGGTGCCTAAGCCAATTTGAACTGGGCTTCTGTCCCCCTCAGAGTTCTGACTATTAGATTTTATAGTGAGCTCGTCTGATCTTGGAAGCTAAGCAGGGTCGGGCCTGGTTAGTACTTGGATGGGAGATTTTATAGTGAAGCACTAGTCTACCATCAAAAAGGATGACCTTAAGCCACACTGGGACACAGAGAAATGCTTATTAAATACTTTTAATTGAAAAGAGCCAACTTAGAGAATAATAAGATATCACTGAGAATCAATGAGATTCCATCTTATAAATGTTTACCTAACTATATAGAAAGAAGTCTGGAAGGCTCTATGACAATAGGTTAGTAAAAGATTTGTGTTAACAGTTACATATGCTATGTAGCTTAACTCTGGATTTCTTTGGATGGTGGGGCTGTAGGTAATTTTTATTTTCTCTTCTCCACCCCGCCCCCCCCATATTATATAATGTTTTAACAGTGTACATAGATTATTTGTTCAATTTGTTAAGGGGAAGTTTCCCGAAGGAGGGAAAAAACAGCCCTTTCTTGCCACACCTGTAATCAGAGCATTAAATTCTGCCTGTCCTAGGGGCCTCTCTCAGGATGCTTCAGGGTGTCTGGGACTAGGTGAACCTGTTCTGTGGGTTTGTCGCTCCTGGGTGTGCCAAGCCTTATAACCTCGAACAAATTAGAGTTACAGAAATGCCATTTACAAGTTTAAATGGTCTCAGGGAAGTTGAGAAATTCTGAATTAATCAACTATGTCTTCTCGGGAAAGGGGTGAACAGAGGGATATATGTACAGAGCTTTCAAAAGGAATTAATTGTGCTTTTGCGAGTTGAGTGTAGTCGTGGGGGGGCGTTGGGGATATTTACATGTGGTATTACTATCTGCAGGCACTCTGCGGCCTCTTCACTGCTAAATCTTGTATGTCATCAATTTCCTAGCAGGGAAGGATGGTTTTGCTCACACTTTGAGGGTGGAGATGCTCAGGATCCAGAAATCTCAAGTGACTCATTAAAGGGTGCACAGCGAGAACTGAATTGTGATTTAGTGTTCTTGATTCCGTGCCCTGACTGCATGCCAATCTTTTTCTTTATGGGATGCTTCAGACATGTGCAGGCTGCCTCAGACAGGGCAGACCTCCCCCCCTCGCCTCCTGTGAGCGTATTTTAAAAATTCATGTCAAAATAATGTTCTCTGGGTTTTTCCTTTTAGGAGCACTCACGTTCTCTCTTAGAGTCTATTCCTGTCTGTGCCCTAACTAAGAAAGCTAGATTCTCATGTGCCTGCAAATGTCTCTGGCTCCAAATCAGGATTACTGCCTGGAAAAGTTGCTACATTGTGCACGTGGAGGAGGGTTCACATTTTGGGGGTGTGGCAGGCCTTTTCCTGATGGTTTAGCTCATCTTCATCCTAGGTATCTCCCCCATCCCCACCTCAACCCACTGCTGTCACTCATCCCCTCTTCTGTGTGCATGATGCTCCAGCCCCTTGCCATGCATACTTCCTAATGCCAAGTGGTGATTCCATGCCTGGGACACTGTCCTGGGCTCTTCTCTACCTGGTCATCCTACACTTTAGCTTCTCACTTACAGAGTGTTCACTCGGTGTCATGTTGCTGTTCAAAGGCTTGACAAATGTTGACTCCTTACAGAAACTTAATGATGCTGGTACCATTATTACTATCCCATTTTACAGTTGTAGAAACAGAGGCCCAGAAACTTGCTTACGATCCAGAGCTAGCAAGTGCTGGAGACAGAATCTGAATCCAAGCAGCTGGCTCCAGAGTCCAACTTTCTTAACCACCCTGCTTTGCTCCTCTCCTACAGATGCTCTCAGCCTCCTGCCCTGTGAAGTTGCCCTGATCCATGTTTTGGGAATTGCCCTCATCCTGCTCGGTGCTTCCAGAGCATTTTTCTGGTCCCTCAAGGATTCCCAGGTCTTTGGACAGGGTTTTTAATAGCCTTGTTGCCCTACCAGCAGGGAGCTTCGTAAGGACTGGAATTTGATGAGTCAATCTTGGTATCTATGGCATTCTTACTTCAAGATCATTTCCAGGTATTTTTTAAACACCAGAGATGTGATATTCATGTGAGCTAGAATTAAATGAAATGTAGTGAATTGGAAGGTCCCATAAAGGACTAAATCCTTGAAGAAAAGTCTTGGTAAGATGTGTCCATAAAAAGTTTAACTTAAGCACAAAAAAATTGCATAATTCTCATCCATTCAAGAGCTGATTGTTTTCTTTTGAGGATTATTCTTTATCTTGCTTTTCCTTCCATTTCTTCCAGTCTTCTAGACATGTCATACTATGAGAGAATCACCCACAAGGAGACAGAGAGAGATGAAAACACTTTGAGTCATAGCAGCTCCATTCTTGCCAGTTCTGTGACTTTGAAAAAGTCATTTGAGGTTCCTCCCATCCATGTACTAACCAGGCCTGACCCTACTTAGCTTCTGAGATAAGATGAGATCGGGCACTTTCAGGGTGGTATGGCCATAGACATCACTTGAGCTTCCTGAATCTTATTTAGGCCATAATTATACCTAGTGACCTGACACTGCATGTAAAACAGCTGGCCCAGGGCTTGGTTGATAGTAAAAACTGCATAAATGTTGACTGTTGTCATCATTAACTCCATGACTTGGCTAGCAGCACCAGGAGAAAGGAAAAGAAGCAGAAGTCTCTGATATGCTTCTTAACACTCTGGAAAAAGGGTGAAGGAGTATAAAGTGAAGATGGTTGGTCACAATGAGAGCAGCCATAATAAAGGCTTTTCTTTCCCCTTGCCGTCTTCAGTTCCTTCTTACATAAATAGAAATGGGAGAAAAATATCTGCAGCAGTGCAATGTTCCTGAAAGAAACAATTGCATAAATTCAGTTAGACTGTATTTACTCATTTAACACACAGTTACAAAGTACCCACTATGTGCCAGGTACTGAGCTAGGTGTGGAGTTTTGGAGCCACCTGAGACATAGACTGTGTCCCCAAGGAACTCCTTCCCAGTCTGGTGTGGGGTCTGATATGTGAGTGCATAACTTGAAATCAGAGCCAATTCCAAGGATTTTCTTTTAGAAAATTTCTTTCAGAAAATTTTTAGAGAATTTATGGGAATGTAGAAGAAGGGCTATCTTGAAGAAAAGCTTTATGTGGGAAATTCAGGTTTAAATTGGGCCTTACGGGGAGTATGTCAGAGTTCTTGGTTGCAAGCAACAGAAGGCTTCTCTAGCTGTCTCAAGCAGAAAAGAGGAAAGTGTGGGAAGGAGATCAGGGACTCCCAGAAATGTCAGGAGGCTGACATGACCAGATTTGGAAAATAGTCAGAATCAAAGGAGCTGTGGAGATGAAGAATATGACTCCCAGCAGAGATCACTCAAAGGGAATGGGCTCCTCTGGCTTTGATTCTGCTGAGAAGGTCCTTTGGTCACTTTCTCAAGATCAAAGGCCCAGGACAGCATGTATGACAGGCCAGCAGAGTCACATGATCAGCCGCTGGCCAAGCTGAGATGGCGGTAGAGAAGGTTCTAGTACCTTTGACTGTAGCAGGAGTTGGTCATTCCTTTCCATCAAGCCATCCATTTGGAGAATTCCCCTGGGGAGATCAGCATTATGAGAGTAAGTGAAGCTGGGAACCAGACAGCAGACAAATACAAAGGTCCTTTATGGGAGGTAGGATTGCAACAGGAAGTGGCAGGGAAGGAGAGGCAGGCCAGGAACAGAACAGAATCTGCGTAAGGAAGGGAGGAGAAAAGTTCAGATCTGTGGAGGGAATGGGAGGCACTTCAGTGCCATCAGGCTACATGGGGTGCAATGCTGTTAAGAGTTCAATTGACAGACAAAGGTAGATAGCTTGAGCTCAAATCACAGAAAGTTATAAAAGCCACAATAAAAAGTTGAACCATATGCTAAAGCCAAGCTCAGGGGTCAGACATCTTTTGAGAAAATAGGCAGACATGCCTGGAAGAGAAGATTAGATTGAGGCTGTGTTTCTAATCTGTGTTCTCTGCCTGCTTGCATGGTGCCGACTGCCCTGAAACAGTAGCAGCAAAAACTGCAGGAGAACTTTGAGAGAAGAAAATGAAGCATCGCAGCCAGTGCAATCCCCCACCCATCAGACTCTAAATTCATGAATTTTTAGTAGTTGGCCCTGCATTGGATTCTCTGGCGAAGGGGTGGACCGGCATGAAACCCAAGTTAAGCCAATCAGGGTAGCCTACTCCCATTCCCATCACGTGATTGGCTTAGGTGCAGACATGTGACCCAAGTCCCCAGAGTTAGCTGTGGCTTGCATTGTCACTTGGCATGCATTGGAAAAGAGGGGACCTCTTTCTGCATAGTTGCAAAGTGGGTATAAGTTACACTGGAGCTGGCCAGACCCACCTCAGTGGGAGACTCTACCAAGTATTGAAGCCAATACAGAGGAGCGTGGGGCTGGAATAGAGAGAGAGATTGCTAGAATTCTGGATCGAGACATATCTGACCTAGATTCCCCAGAGATCAGTTTCCAGTCTGGAACCAATACATTCTAGCTCGTTCTCTTTCTTTCTTTCTCTCATTCTCTCTCAATGAGGCCACTTGGAGTTATTTTTTTGTTACTTGCAACTAAAAAAATCTAAATTCATAGAATTATCTCTCACAAAGCGGTGGAGTCAGGTGAGTGAAGGAGGGAGGTCTAAAGATTGGTTGAGCCCAGGAGACAGATGTCTGAGGCACCATAGCCAAATACAGAATCTGGTTCATTTGGCCCGTTAATCTTGGGCATTTAGATAGCTTTTTTTTTGGCCACGAGTTTGTGGGATCTTAGTTCCCTGACCAGGGAACCATGGATCAACCCATACTGCCTGCATTGGAAGGGTGGGGTCATAACCACAGAACTGCCAGAGAAGTCCCTAGATAGTTTAAAAAACATAGTTAATGTCCTTCTAAAAGGGGTGCTTGAAGTATCTAGTTGCTTTTTTCATAGTATTGTGATGGATTTTAGCAGGTTATCTTTCTCTGCCATATTCTTTTAGTGAACATGGAAAACTCATTGTTAACATGGAGAATAAATTAATAACAGTGGAAATTCAAGCCACTGGGGGGAGATATTTAGAGAATGACATCACTCTCCCAGTGCTCCTCAATTCATAGCATTCGGAAGACCCCCCTCTCAATTTTCATTCAGGTCAGAAGTTACAAAATGGTGGCCTGTGAACCATAGCTGGCCTATAGATGCATTGTTTGGCTTACAAAATACTGCAAAAAGAAAAAAAGTCA
Source organism: Antilocapra americana (assembly GCA_007570785.1). Taxonomy (NCBI): domain Eukaryota; kingdom Metazoa; phylum Chordata; class Mammalia; order Artiodactyla; family Antilocapridae; genus Antilocapra; species Antilocapra americana. The sequence goes on along the minus strand of ML661883.1, from coordinate 13,251,743 downwards.
CTAATATTTAAAAGTCAAGAGACTTTACATTTCTGGATTCTCTTGAAAAAGTGGGAAAGTCTGTCCACACTGGACCCATTTTGCTGCTGGCAGCTCTAGGCTGGCTGGAGGAGCAACTGCCCCATTCAGTCATTGGAAGGGGCCCCCGTTTGCCCCAGGCTCCATCCAGCTGCTGTGTTCACTTAGGTCACCTGCCTGACACCTGTAAGCATATGATTCATTGGCAATATCTCAAATTCTCCCTGACCCTTAGATTTGGCTGAGCACTTGCTTCTGGGTTAATTTCACTATTGTTGATAAAATAATTCCCTGGGGCTATGAAGAGACAAGTTCAAAATCCTGGAGGGTTCATCCTGTAACACACACACTAATAAACATCTTTGGGTTGGAAGCAAAAGTGAAGGACTTGAGGAGAAGAAGACCTAGGGAAATGAGGCCCTGTTTTTCTTCAGTCGTTTAATTCTTCACCCAGAGAACAGAGTGGAGTCACAGTGTCTGACTTTGAAACCCAGCTTTACCAGTCATTGTCTGTTTGCTCTTGGTCAAGTTCATTATCTTGGCTATGCCTCAGTTTCCTCATCTGTACAAAACACTATATTCTCTTTGTGTATGAAATGTAATACATTCTCATCTCAGAATTTATGAGTTACTGTCTATTGAGTTATTCATGGGTTTTATTTATTTATGAGTTACTTGTGAATGAAGATTAAGTGAATTGACACTTTAGAACAGTGCCTCACACATAGTAAACACTTAATAAACATTAAAGTAATATATGTGTTATATAGTATTTATATATTTATATGTTAATTATATATTAATTTTAAGGTTTCCCTGGTGGCTCAGACAGTAAAGAATCTGCCTGCAGTGCAGGAGATGGGTTTGATCCCTGGGTCAGGAAGATCCCCTGGAGAAGAGAATGGCTACCCGCTCAGTATTCTGGCCTGGGTAATTCCATGGACAGAGGAGCCTGGGAGGCTACAGTCTACTGGGGTCACAAAGAGTTGGACACGACTGAGCAACTAACACTTACTTACTTATACTTACTTTTATATTTATAGAAATATCATTTATCATGAAGAATTTATATGTTCTACATATATTTATACAAAGTATATTTCTGTGAGATAAATCTTTTTTAAGGTCAGCTTCCATTACAAAAAAATAAAGTATATGTTTTAAGGGGAAAATAACTTGGTAGAAAACTTTCACTTAGAAAGCAATAATACAATGACAAATCTCATGAGTCCCTGGGCATTGCTATTATCTGCATCAATTTTTTGTCTTTCACTAACTACAATCCCTATAAACACATACTTCTGGTAAGAGTGTAAATCACTACAAGCTTTTTTTAAATGCAGTAAAACATCTTCTTTAAATGTAATAAAACACTGTAAGCCAATAGCTCTTGAACATCAGATCTTTACCATATGGAGATTACTGAGTGGGATAATATAAAAGCCCATCATGTTTGTCATGTCTCTGTCAAGGCAGAGTTTGAGTAGTTGAGCCAGATTCATAGAAATAGCTTTTTTTTTTTTTTTTAACACAGAATTGATGTGTTCCAGTAAATAAGAATGCATAGTAATTTCTGTAATGAATTCCCTTTATTTTCCCATTAGTAGCATCTAATAAAAATAAGGTGTGTGTTCCTAGGGTATAAATAATTCATTCAAGTTTTGCTCAGAATTAGTGCAGTGCTTTGCATCCAGGTGTCTTGGTGTATACCTGTGTGGAGACAGGAGAGACTCTTGGAGCCCTCAGGGTCAGAAATCAATGTCTTGGGTTCAACAGCTCCATCATTGATTGATTGATTGTGTGATCTTGGACAAATGGCTAAGCATCAGTTTTCTCATCTGCAAAGTGACAGTGAATGTCTTACCCACTTCCAAGGATGTTTGCAAAGACTAAGTGAGATGATTTGGAAAGAGGAATTGGTTGTTTTCCATGTGAAGCCTGTGTTGCTATAATTTTCTTTTGAATCACATTTATGATTTCCGGATCCTATCAATCATGCATTCCTTTCCCTTATTTCATGGGTAACAGGAAGGTTTCCCTTGCCTGGTAACAGGCTGACAATGACATAACTCAGAGCACTCACCCAATCCCTACTTTTTCTTTGTTCTTTAAGTGCCAATAATGGTGTGTCATATTACCTCCTGATGGCATTAGAGGCTTTTCTTTCATATGTGATGTTTGGGGACTGAAAAAGCTGAAGTTTGAGATATTTTTGAAATGTATCTTTTCTTACAAAAAATTAGATGAGCGAGGCTGTGTTGGAGGTTATGTTCCATGGGAAGCGGGGTCTGAGACGGACATTTACGTGTGGGGTGTGTTGGGGATCAGTGCCTGTGGGAGAGTGAAAGGAGCAGAACTGAGTGAAAGGAGCAGAAGGGAGAAGTGGGGCTGTGGTCCATGACATGACCTCAGCCCAGCCAGAGGGGCCGGACTGTGATAGCCTGTGTTGAGCAGTCGTGGTGTGCAGGCTGCTCGGGGAAGGAGCTGTGTCCGCAGGCTAGGAGCCCTCCCCACCTAACGACCATTGTAGCCGTAGGGGTGGGGAGTGGGGAGCCCGGCCAAGCTCTTATCAACTGGTACACCTCAGAGTGCACTACAGTCCACCTTGTGCCATTTAGAGTCTATTTAGTATAAAGGAACAGTGAATGGGGTGAATTTCAGCCCCTGCCACTGTCGCCTGTCCCAAGATAGCACCTAATCCTCACACTAGTCCCCTTCCTCCATCCCAGACCACCCTCGCCCTCTACTAACAACTCTGCTGATGTGATTGGCTTACCTGGCAGAGAGATAGACCCTCATGCAAATGGCCTGAGCCCCCGGACACCCTGCCCTTCTCAGGATGTGACTGTTGTATCTGTCCACGTGCCTTCCAAACTGGGAAGCCTTCACTGATGGGATAGGCCCCTGCATCGTCACAGAACTAATTTCCTGCCTTCCTGAGCACCTGTGACTTACCAGCATCTCTCACATTTTTTGCCACTTCTTCCTCATCTGGTTTGATTTACATGATGTCGTCGATACCGTGAACCAGGGTGACACACTCTAAAATGTCTGGACAGCCCAGGTCACTTTGGCATATATTAGCTCCATCCTCATGCTCGTTTGACATGCAGTTTCATTTCTTCCTGTGAGACCAGATTGTAAATGGAGACTGGTGTCCATTTCAAGTGAATGCAAACTACTTTTCATTCTCCTTTCTAGTAAGGATCAAAAAGAATGCGTTCGCTAGATCAGTGGCAGCATACTGTGCGCCTGAGAGCATGGAGTCTAATCTAATTAAGCTCCTGCTTCTGATGTGCCAGTTGCAGTTGAGGTTACTATTTTGCAGGAGGCCACTGGTGTCCTCCGGGACATATCTGGCTTTGGAGGTATCATGGTGAGGGTCACTGCCTCTCAGCCTTTGGGTCTTTAAGGAGGCAGTAATCCCTGCTCTCCTCCCAAGGACACAATATTATTTTGGATTAACCATGTTGGCTGTGGGGGAGGGCCAGTTTCAAAAGCTTCCCCTGGATCTTTCCCACTATAACAGCTCTTCCTCCACAAACCAAGGAATCACTGCAGATGCTCAGTGAACTACCAAGTAGAGCAATTTTTTTCATTACTTATCTTTAAAATCTATTTTTTATTTTTGGCTGCTCTGGGTCTCCGTTGCCGCGTGCAGGGTTTCTCTGGTTTTGGCTAGAGGGGGGTTACTCTCTAGTTGTAGTGTGTTGGCTTCTCATTGCAGTGGCTCCTCTTGTTGCTGAGCACGGGCTCTAGGGCACTCCCGCTCAGTAATTGTGGTTCATGGGTTTAGTTGCCCCACGGCATGTGGAGTGGTCTCGGAACAGGAATCAGGCAGGTAGATGCTTAACAACTGGACCACCAGGGAAGTTCCCAAGTATAGCTATTAAAATTACATATCTGGGAACTGACCACTAGGTTTGTCCATTGGACCCACAATGAGCTGGACTCAATTTATTTCCTGGTCCCCATAAGCCCTGAATCTCATGAGGAACCAGCTGATAGTTCAGGTCTCAGATACCATTAACTTAGACCCTGTGTCCAACAGTCCTTGAAATATTTGGATATTTGCCTTTCTCCAGGGTAGGATTACTTGAGTAAATGGCCATAGGTGTCCATAGCTCTATATGGGTCACCCTTAGTGTGGTCAACCATCCTGGTTTTCCCAGGGCTGTCTCTAGTTAAACCCTGCCTTCCTGGACATTCCTTAGTCCCTGGGCAAAACAGTACTCCCCCAACTCCCTAGGAAGCACTGCCACTTTACTACTAATTATAATAATTGCATCCATTTTTTGTTGGCTAAGCATTACCTGGCCTTTATTATTTTAGAATCTCTTGTCCCCCAGGAGCCTGGTTCTGTTACAGCATCTCCTGTGGTCAGCTTGGGTATATTCAATTGAGGGTCACCACTGAGCTTATCAGAAATACCAGTGATCCTTACACTAGAGCATTTCCTGTCACTTTGCTGGGCTTCCTGTATGCAGCAGGTCTTCAGACCCTAAAAGTGGATCCCTTCTAGCATGCTCACTTCTCTGAGATTTTGATTCTTTCTTCCATATCTGCCATGGCAGTCTGGCATTTCTGTGTGACTTGTGTTGGCTGTTGCTTTTCCCAAGCTTCCAAGGGCCATTCTAGTGGTATGCTGGTACCATCTTTTATAGTCCTTGATGGATTATTAAATCATATATCATGTTAGGGTGTTCTCACATTGATAAACTCCACCTTACCTAACCTGATATTCTGACCCCCTGTATCCAGCAGCATCAGAATCCAGTCCCCACTGTCATGCACCATGCAGCTGGTTCATTGAGTGGATAATTCCATTTCTCCCTTAGTTGATGCAGGACTCCCCTGCCTGGCTTATGTTGTGACCTTACCCTAACAGCTGCTGGTCTAGTGCCAGGAGGGAGGTGGAGGTAGACCCAGAGGAGGGCAGGTTACACGACGGGGAGGCCTCTGAGTCATCTCCTGGGTTGAGGGGATTGTCTTTAACAGGCAGGAGTGGGCAACTTCTGAGCAGGCCAGAGGGCTCCAGGGTATCTGAGGATTCCATGTTTTCAAATACATCAACATCAGTGTTCCTGTCTCATCGCTGGGTCCCATTCTTTCATACCAGAGCCTGACTTTGCCATAGTAGACCTACCTTATTTGGGAGTTTAACCATCTTGGGAGCTTGACTTCTCTTATGGTTAAGCCCTGGTCCTTATCCTCAGCTCCATCTTCCTCTTGGCTGCAAGAGATGAGAGTTTCTTATTTGCTGCCAAGAGGCCCTCTGGCTTTCACACTTAGCCTTTAATCACTAACAAACGACCATCCATGTTTTATCCTTTTTTTTTTCTTATCTAAAGCATTTATTTTCTCTATCAACAGCCTTCCATTTCTACTTTATTGTGTTTGTATTACTATTTCCACGTATTTCAGCCTGATATGTTGTCCCCATGTGGGGAACCATCCTGGTTCGCAGCTGGGACTGTGTTAACATCTGCATTGGTGCACATGTGCCAGGGAGTCCCGGCTCCAGCTTCCCCCAGGATGGAACTCGCAGAGGCTGTTTCCTAAGACCATTGCTCAGACCATTCTGGCACAGGTTGTCCCAGGTTGGGTTCCTTGGGAAGCAAACTCTAAAATGGAAACAAGTTGAAAAGAGCTCTGGGGGTCAAGGGCTTCCAAAAGGAAGAGAAGAAAGTGGCATCGGGCAAAAGGAGATGCTAGTCTGTGTACATGCGGTCACCACACAAGCCTCAGTGAATCCCACAGGGCTCTCACGACCTGAAAGGGTCTCGGCACTGGGAGAGAGCAACAGGCATGATTCATCTCCGTGAAGTGACCAGTCACAGGATGCAAGCTGCCACCAGAGTGGCGACCCTTTTTATGAAGGAGGGCCTCTCAGCACTCGCCGTGTCTCTAGGAGTGAGGGTTTCAGTCCACAGGGGAGATCAGGATGGAGCATCATGGCCTCCTGTTTACCAGATGTGCCGAGGGCTGGGTGGCATGTTGAGGAAGTCTGTGAAATGTGGAAGTGAGTAGGTTCTCAGCTGGATGGGGCTTCTAGGTTCATCTACTTGCACAAACGTTTATTTGGTCACTGTGGATGTACAAGTGAAAAAACTACATCTCCATCACCCCTTCCCAACATCACCTCTGTTAATTTGCTTGGAAATTGTTTAAGGTCAGTCTCATTGGCAAATGTACATGTGGAAAATAAAACCAGAATGGGGAGGATTACATATTGCAATTGAAGAAAATGCAGTTATTGGTTGAAATTTTCTATTTGGGTTCTCAGCATTGACACCATTTGGATTTCCCAGGGCAGGGGTTTCCCTTGGGAAACCAGGGGATGTCCACCTTGGTGGCTGTCTTGGAGAGGTGAGCTCACTGAACCGTGGGGGCATGAGACATAGGAGCTCTGGGCAATAATAGCTTTGGAAAATATCCTGGATTGAGGTAGTGGGGTCAGAAAAACAGCTACAGGCAAACACCCTGTCGTGCGTGTGCTGGCAGCATCTGGAATCATCCGGGTGGTAGGGTGGAGCTTGGAGAGCCTTAGCTAATGCAGCAGGCCAGGGCTGGTATGTGACATATGGGTCCTATCAGCCTGCTCTTGAGGTGGGCTTTGGGGTGAATCATCTCAGTAGCTGAAACAAACAAGTAAAAGCCTAGTTCACCCGCCAGTTGTTCCATCTTTATCATTTTGCCGTTGTGGACAGAACTTTGCTTCTCACCCAAGAGATTCAGCTCCTATTGCAATCAGTCCCACCAGCTACTCTCCCTTTCCTCAAGCTGTTGATTTCTTCATCTGTGTCCTTCCTTCACCCTCACAGATCCCTGCCCTTCTCCACAAGTCTCAGCGACATAGAGTGACAAGACTCTTAAGAGGAAATGCTTCCCCATGTTAGGCTTAATTTTCTAGTGATATTTTTCCTATGTCCCCACATTTATATAGAATATATGTTACACACATTTGTTACGTATTTGTATACTGTCTTATAGTAAACATATTTATATGGTATTGCTGCTGCTGCTGCTAAGTCGCTTCAGTCGTGTCCGACTTTGTGCAACCCCATAGACGGCAGCCCACCAGGCTCCTCCTCCTTGGGATTTTCCAGGCAAGAGTACTGGAATGGGGTGCCATTGCCTTCTCCATTATATAGTATTAGGTAACAATTTTAAATTTACATAAGTTGTGGGTCAGTGGTAAAGAATCCACCTGCCAATGCAGGAGATGCAGGTTTGATCCTCGGGTGGGGAAGATCCCCTGGAGTAGGAAATGGCAACCCATTCTAGTATTCTGTCTGGGGAATCCCATAGACAGAGAAGCCTGGCAGGCTACATAGTCCATCGGGTCTCAAAAGAATCAGACACAGCTTAGTGACTAAACAATAGACAGACGTTGTTATAAACAAATGATATTATATATTATTATAAAGAACATGTTATAAATATCCATCCTATATCATATTTATTTTTGACCTAGTGACTGCATGCAGCTGAACTCATGCATTAAGTCCCGCCCAAAATGTCACTTCCTCCTCAGTGAAGTTGTCCCTGGTGTCCCCAGGTTCAGGGACCCTCTGCTCTCTGTGCTCAGTGCACTATGTATATACCTTCCTGAGCACTTATCACAGTCTTTGAACCTTTTCCTTATTTTCCCATTGTTTTATCACTAGACCAAATTCTTTCCAATTACAATTGTATCATTTCAATCAGATGACCCTTAGTACCAGCTGAGTCCTAAATCCTCAGAACTCTAATGACGCGCAGTAGAGTTTTGTGGAATACATGAAGTTAGTACACTTCTTGGCTCATTACAAAGGTTAAGCAGACACATGTTGAATGAATGAAGAAGGAACAAATTAATAAATGAACATAGTCTGGGCTGAAAGCAGATCCATCCCTCATGAACATTTGCAGGGCCCGGGCAGGAGGACAAGTTGAGGCCCACTCACCATATGTCTAAATAACTCAAATCACAACACAAGCTAGCTAACAAACTGTTAAATGAAATGCTGTCTCTTCTTCCCTTGGCAAATACATCTTTACAATGAAAAGTCGAAATATACATGAAAAGTTATACATTTTTTGTGACTAAAAGAAGGCAAAATACCAAAGATGTCTAACTATAATTAATATTGCAAATATTCAGGTATTATGTTGAGAGACTGATGGTGTTGAGATAATAAAGTAAAGGCATATACATAATTCATAAATTCTTACACAGCTGGTCTATATATTTTTTTTCTTGCCTTTATTTCTGCAAAAGCACTGGGATTAAAAAATAAAAGCACTGGGGTTTTTTGTTTGTTATAATTAAGTCTCACATAATGTATGTTCTGTTGACAGTAAGGGCAGACTGCATTTTAAAAAATCCTCCTGTATAGAATTAATTTTTATACAGAAATTAATTTCACCTTATAGAAGCACGAAGTTTTATGTATAAGAATATTCTGTGCAGAAGTAGTATAATGCAGTTAGTGGTTTACAGTGACAAAAATAGAAACAAATAAGTCCATCACTATGGGAATGATTGAATAGATTTTGGCATAGCTAAACACATAATATAGCCACTTAAAGAAATAAATGAGTCATACTAGTTGACTTGGAGGGATTTCCATGAGATACTCCCAGGGAAAGCCATATGTAAAGAAATGTGTATAATTTATCTCATTTCTATAAAATAGACAGTGACAAAAAGCTGTGCATGTATGTATATTTTTACTTATTTATGTATGGTTTAGTTGAAATGGAGAAGAATATAGAAGGAATCACATTAATAGTTAACCTGGATTTTTTTATATGTGTGTGGGAGGGGGTGGTGATGAAGGTGTGAAATGGATGCAGATATGGACTTCCCTGATGTGTCTATGTTTTTAGATGGATGAACAAGGAGACAGGTGTGGAAAGATGTGCCAGGCCTTGGTACTTGTACCAGGAGCTAGACTAAAGGACAGAGCAGGAAAAAGAGAGTTTTTTCTTTATCAGCACAGCTGGTAAAGAATCCACCTGCAATGCAGGAGACCCTGGTTCGATCTCTGGGTTCAGGAAGATCCCCTGGAGAAGGGATAAGCTACTCACTCCAGTATTCTTGGGCTTCCCTGGTAGCTCAGCTGGTAAAAATCCGCCTGCAATGCCTGAGACCTGTGTTCGATCTCTGGGTTAGGAAGATCCCGTGGAGAAGGGAAAGGCTACCCACTCCAGTATTCTGGCCTGACAAATTCAGGCCAGACTATGCAGTCCATGGGGTTGCAAAGAGTCAGACATGACTGAGCGACCTGGGCTTCCCTGGTAGCTCAGCTGTTACAATGCAGGAGACCCTGGTTTGATTCCTGGGTTTGGAAGATCCCCTGGAGAAGGGAAAGGCTACCCACTCCAGTATCCTGGCCTAGAGAATTCTCTGGACTGTATAGTCCATGAGGTCGCAAAGAGTCGGACATGAGTGAGCGACTTTCACTTCACTGTTTATTGTAGTTGCTGTATAATATGTTACAGATGTAAAATATAGTGACTCATAATTTTTAAAGGTTATACTCTACTTATAGTTATTATAAAATATTGGTTATATCTCCCACCTTTTACAGTATAGCTTATTTTATACCTAATACTTTGAACCTCTTAATACTTTATCTTGCCCCTTCCCTCTTCCCACTGGTAACCACTAGTTTGTCCTCTATATCTGGGAGTCAGCTTTTTTGTTATATTCACTGGTTTGTTGTATTTTTTCAGATTCCATAGATAAATGATATCATAGAGTATTTGTCTTTCTCTTATTTAATTTAGCATAATGCCCTCCAACTCCATCCATGTTGCTGCAGATGGCAAAGTTTCATTCTTTTTTATTACTGAGTAGTATTATATTCTATATATTCATATATATATATATAACTACATATCTATCAGGTCAGGTCAGGTCAGTCACTCAGTCATGTCCAACTTATTGTGACTCCATGAATTGCAGCATGCCAGGTCTCCCTGTCCATCACCAACTCCCGGAGTCTACCCAAACCCATGGCCATCAAGTCAGTGCTGCCATCCAGCCATCTTATCCTCTGTCATTCCCTTCTCCTCCTGCTCCCAATCTTTCCCAGCATAAGGGTCTTTTCCAATGAGTCAACTCTTCGCATGAGGTGGCCAAAGTATTGGAGTTTCAGCTTCAACATCAGTCCTTCCAATGAACACCCAGGACTGACCTCCTTTAGGATGGACTGGTTGGATCTCCTTGCAGTCCAAGGGACTCTCTAGAGTCTTCTCCAACACCACAGTTCAAAAGCATCAATTCTGCGGCGCTCAGCTTTCTTCACCATCCAACTCTCACATCCATATATGACTGCTGGAAAAACCATAGCCTTGACTAGACAGACCTTTGTTGGCAAAGTAATGTCTCTGCTTTTAAATATGCTATCTAGGTTGGTCATAACTCTCCTTCCAAGGAGTAAGCGCCTTTTAATTTCATGGCTTCAGTCACCATCTGCAGTGATTTTGGAGCCCAAAAAAATAAAGTCTGACACTGTTTCCCCTGTTTCTCCATCTATTTCCCATGAAATGATGGGACCAGAGGCCATGATCTTAGTTTTCTGAATGTTAAGGTGTAAGCCAACTTTTTCACTTTCCTCTTTCACTCTCATCAAGAGGCTTTTTATTTCCTCTTCACTTTCTGCCATAAGGGTGGTGTAATTTGCATATCTGAGGTTATTAATATTTCTCCCAGCAATCTTGATTCCAGCTTGTGCTTCTTCCAGCCCAGCGTTTCTCATGATGTACTCTTCATATAAGTTAAATAAGCAGGTGACAATATATAGCCTTGACGTACTCCTTTTCCTATTATATATATATATATATATATATATATATATACACACACACACACACATATATATATAAAACTACTTATGTATCCATTCATCTGTTGATGGACACTTAGGTTGCTTCCATATCTTGTGAATTATAATGGCGCTATTAACATTAGGAACATGTGTCTTTTTGAATTAATGTTTTTGTTTTTTTTTCAGATATATACCCCAGAGTTGAATTGCTGGGTCATATGGTAGTTCTGTTTTTAGTTTTTTGTGACAACGCCATAATGTTTTCTACAGTGACAGAACCAGTTTATTAATACATTCCCACTAATGGTGTACATGGGTTCCCTTTTCTCTGTATTATTGCCAACATTTGTTATTTGATCAATGGAAGAGGATAGAGTGCCCAGAAATAAACCCATGCACTTATGGTCAGTTGATCTATAACAAAGGAGTCAAGAACACACAATAGAGAAAATACAGTCTCTTCAATAAATGGTGCTGGGAAAACTGGACAGCTACATGTAAAAGAATAAAATTAGAGTGTTCTCTAATACCATGTAGAAAAATACACTCAAAATGGGACTTCTCTGGTGGTCCAGTGGTTAAGACTCCATGCTTTCACTGTGGTGGGACACAGGTTAGATCCCTGGCCAGGGAACTAAGATCCCGCATGCCACAAGGTATGGCCAAAACAAAACAAAACAAAACTCAAAATGTATTAAAAATTTAAATGTAAGACCGGATACTCCAAAACTCCTAGAGGAAAACATAGGCAGAACACTCTTTGACATAAATAGCAGCAGTATTTTGGGGGATCTGTCTCTTAAAGCAAAGGAAATAAAAGCAAAAATAAACACTTGGGACTCAGTTAAACTTAAAAGCTTTTGCGTAGCCAAGGAAGCCATCCACAAAAAGAAAAGACAACCTACTAAATGGAAAAAACATATTTGCAAATGATATGACTCATAAGGAATTAATACCAACATATATGAATAGCTCATGTAACTTAAAATTTTTTTGAAAACTGATTAAAAAAATGCACAGAAAACCTGAGAAGATATTTTTCCCAAAGAGTAACTGCAGGTGGCCAACAGGCACGTGAAAAGATGCTCAACATTGCAAATTGTCAGGGAAATGCAAAGCAAAACCACAATGAGATATCAGCACACACCTGTCAGAATGCCAACATCTGTTTTGTTTTACTGATTACAAGAAGTATGCAAACTTTAATATATTGCTTTTATAATTTGAAAAATAACACGTCAGATCTTTTCTAAGAAATATGGAAGTCCTTGGAGACCTGGGCTTCATTCTGATACTGCCACTTACTATCTCCAATTCCTCAGTGTTCTCTGTAAAATAGGGACAATAACAGTATCCAGCAAATAAATAGGAAGATAGAACAGATTAATCCAAGGAAAAGCTTAGCACAGTAGCTAGCAAACAGGAGCACTTCCTTAAGGATTTGCTATTACTATTACCATTACTCTCATCATCACTCCTCCCCTTCTCCTTCTTACAAGAAGAGTGTTTGAACCAGATGTAGGGGTCTGGCAGCTGGAGAACATAACAGAAACACTGATGTGTGAGTTGCTAAAGAGGCTTTTTATAAGACATCAGTAACCACACTGCTGGGTGGAAGGAAGCTGTTAAAAGCACCAAGGTGGAGTCACATGAAAGTATAAAGTAAATGAAAAATAAGTTTTGCACATTTGACTTTGGGACCTTGTAAACATTTTATATTATTAGGAAATTAAATTTTGATCTTTCATTTCGTATAAAACTAAATTTAAAAAACAATTCGTAAATGTCAAAAGTGCAGTGAAATAGGTAAACCTCACTGTACATCTAGTTGGTGGTATGATCAGAGAGGAACTAGTTCTTTAAAACTCACTGATTTGACTATACATCATGTGTGAGATATACTCTTAAGGACAAAAATAACTACAAAACTGTTTTAGCCGCTTCTAGTGACCATATTTTTGGTGGTAGCATTTGAATTGATATTCTGAGCCTCCTAAGGTAAACAGGAACTGGCACTCAGACACGCCTTCTCTCACCCACTCTAATCCTGTTGCATATTCACTAGCTGTGTGAGTTGAATAACATGGTCATTTAGTCCATCTACTTCCTTTCACCAGATGATTCGGTAAGTATTACCCCTAGAAAATTCAGAGTAAGTCTATCTGCAATCTATAAATAGTCCCTAGATATTTGGCATAAGCTTACAGTGATCATGGTTTCAAAATTAGATACTTTTAGTTACGGTTTTTTTCCTTGACTGTATGATGACAAGGTGAATAATGACTGAAATATCATGAGTGAAACATACGAGTGTTCTCATGTTTTCCCACCCTCTGTTCATTAAAGAGGATTCTAATTCGGAGGCCCTTCTCCTCTTCCATCCTTCAAGGATGACCTTGTCTTGCTAGACTGGTTCTTGGGCTTTTGTGATGGGTAATGTTAAGTTGATGGGAAGGACAGGAAGATAGTAAGATGCACAAGGAAGAAGAGCTAGGAGTCGACTGTTCATGGGGGATTGTTGAGAACGTGTGCAACCATGGTGTGTGAAGACAGTGGGCTTTCGGGGAGAAAAGGTAACAACTGTGTCTGATAAATACAGGTTATTGTGGCATTCACTTTTCGAATGAACAGTGTTTTAACTGGACTTCTAAACTGGACAACATGGATCATGACTCTATAAATTCTACAGTTTCAGTGAACAGAGACTTATGCCAGTTTCTCAGTAACGCTAGGAGAAGATTTTACAGACACCAAAGGGCTGTAATTGGAATGGGGCATGTCTGGAACAGAAACAGCTCCAGGGACAGTCTTCTGACGGGCTCTACGGTCTCGTTCATAGACGCCTCTGCTTCCTCCATTGCTCCATTTTCCTCGCGCCATTGGATGGCCTCCTCTCGTCGCACCTGGCCTGTGCTCCCACATAGCCTGTTTGTCCATGGCTCATATGATGGTCCTGCTCTAACACTAAATTAATGCCTCACACGGGGGAATCTGATGAGCCCCAGCTCATCTTTGTGAGTTGGCCCATTCCATATGTGATAACTGAGACTATGGATTGGTGGCCTTGGGTATATACTTCTAATCAGGTTCTTTCAGAAGTGACAGACTTGGGCTTCCCTGATGGCTCACTGGTAAAGAATCTGCCTGCCAATGCGGGAGACATGGGTTTGACCCCTCCCTGGTCTGGGAAGATCCCCCATGCCATGGGGCAGCTAAGCCCGTGTGCCACAACTATTAAGCTTGTGCTCTAGAACAACAGACTGGTTCCAAATAGGAAAAGAAGCACGTCAAGGCTGTATATTGTCACCCTGCTTGTTTAACTTGTATGCAGAGGACATCATGAGAAACCCTGGGCTGGAAGAAGCACAAGCTGGAATCAAGATTGCCGGGAGAAATATCAATAACCACAGATATGCATATGACACCACCCTTATGGCAGAAGGTGAAGAGGAACTAAAAAGCCTCTTGATGAGGGTGAAAGAAGAGAGTGAAAAAGTTGGCTTAAAGCTCAACATTCAGAAAACTAAGATCATGGCATCTGGTCCCATCACTTCATAGGAAATAGATGGGGAAACATTGGAAACAGTGTCAGACTTTATTTTTTTGGGCTCCAAAATCACTGCAGATGGTAATTGAAGCCATGAAATTAAAAGGCGCTTACTCCTTAGAAGGAAAGTTATGACCAACCTAGATAGCATATTTAAAAGCAGAGACATTACTTTACCAACAAAGGTCCGTCTAGTCAAGGCTATGGTTTTTCCAGTGGTCATGTATGAATGTGAGAGTTGGACGGTGAAGAAAGCTGAGCGCCGCAGAATTGATGCTTTTGAACTGTGGTGTTGGAGAAGACTCTTGAGAGTCCCTTGGACTGCAAGGAGATCCAACCAGTCCATCCTAAAGGAGATCAGTCCTGGGTGTTCATTGGAAGGACTGATGTTGAAGCTGGAACTCCAGTACTTTGGCCACCTCATGCGAAGAGCTGACTCATTGGAAAAGACCCTGATGCTGTGAAGGATTAGGGGCAGGAGAAGAAGGGGACGACGGAGGATGAGGTGGCTGAATGGCAGCACTGACTTGATGGCCATGGGTTTGGGTGGACTCCAGGAGTTGGTGATGGACAGGGAGGCCATGCAATTCATGGCGTGCTGCAATTCATGGGGTTGCAAAGAGTCAGACCCAACTGAGCGACTGAACTAGAGCTGGGAGCCATAACTGCTGAAGCCCGTGCACCCTAAAGCCCATGCTCTGCAACAAGAGAAACAACCCACCACAATGAGAAGCCCAGATGGACACTGCAACTACAGAGGAGCCCCCACTCACCGCAATTAGAGAAAGCCTGTGCACTGTGACAAAGACCCAGAACATCCAAAAACAAATTTCAAAAAATAAATTAAAAAAATAAAAAGAAGTGACAAGCTCACTTAGAAGAAAATACAATCTCAGTGGCCCTCCCCTAAGCAAGGTTGTTGGTGGCACAGTTCTCCTTGAAGGGATGTTACATGTTGGCAAAATGAGAAGTGATGGTCTGGTCATGGCATAATGGAAAGTGCAAGTCTAGATTCTGGTCCAGGCTCTGTCTAGTGTTATCACTTTGAATTTCATTAGCTTTTCTATACCTCAGTTTTCTGATCAAGATACCTCCCCTCTCAACAATCCCAGAGTTTTTAGGAGAACTAAGTAAAATCGTATGTGATAAGGAATGAAAACTTTTTGGTCCCTCACAAATAATACTGATACGTTACAAGATACACTTTTTTTCATTTTACTACTTTTAAATCAGAATATCTTTCAGTTTATGCCTCAGAATTGATGCCAGCATTTAATGCTACAGTTTTTGTTGTTTCCCCAGATGTTATGAAGCCATCAGCATGCCTTGGAATCAGTGGCATGTTTTATAGTAGATACAATCTGTTAGTTTTCTATCACTGTGGACCACACTATAGCAGTTTAAAACAATGCCCATTTATCTCCTTGCAGTTCCTGTCGACTCACCTGGGTTTCTCAACTCAAAAATCTCACAAAACTGAAATCCAAGTAGTGTTGGCAGCCAGGGATTCCTCAGAGAACTAGGCCCAAATGCCCCGAGGCCTTGGTTGTAACGGATTCACTTCTCTCTTGAGCATCTAGGGTGGGACCAGTGGTGTACCGTGCTTACTAGAATAATGAGAATCCTCATCAGAATCAGAGAAAAGTTGGTTCTGATGGGCAGCTGTGGTTGAGATCAGGTGGCCTGATCAGTTGCTGGTGGTTACCGTGGGTGCTGGTGAGGGGAGTAATAGCGTGGGTGCCCTGAATTTGTCATCACCTGCTTTCCTGCCTGCAAGATTTGGTGTGTCACCATTGCAGGTCAGCCCTCTCCTTCCATATCTCCCAGGTGGCTGATTCCAAGACCTTCAGTGCAGTGCATTAGACAGAGGGTCCTTCTAATAACTGATGACCTAAGAAGCATCTCCTTCCCTCCCGCCCCCCAAATACACCTTGCACTCACTTTCTAACTTTACTATGGTTTTATTCCTCTCATTTCCTCCTAGGGCTTCCCTGGTGTCTCAGTGGTAAAGAATCAGCCCGCCAATGCAGGAGACTTGAGTTTGATCTCTAGGTTGGGAAGATCCCCTGGAGGAAGAAATGGTGACCCACTCCAGGATTCTTCCTTGGGAAATCCCATGGAGAGAGGAGCCTGGTGGGCTCCTCTGGGGGTCACAACAAAGTCGGACACAACTTAGTGACTAAACAACAACAAACTCTTCCTCCTAGTGTTAGTTCAGTTCAGTTCAGTTCAGTTCAGTAGCTCAGTTGTGTCTGACTCTTTGAGACCCCATGACCTGCAGCACGCCAGGCTTCCCTGTCCATCAGCAACTCCCAGAGTCTATTCAAACTCATATCCATTGTGTCAGTGATGCCATCCAACTATCTCATCCTCGTCCCCCTTCTCCTCCTGCCTCCAATCTTTCCCAGCATCAGGATCTTTTCCAATGAGTCAGTACTTCAGTGATCAAAGTACTGGAGTTTCAGCTTCAGCATCAGTCCTTCCAATGAATATTCAGGACTGATTTCCTTTAGGATTGACTGGTTGGATCTCCTTGCAGTCCAAGGGACTATCAAGAGTCTTCTCCAACACCACAGTTCAAAAGCATCAATTCTTCAGCACTCAGCTTTCTTTCTAGTCCAACTCTCACATCCATTCATGATGGAGAAACCATAGCTTTGACTAGATGGGCATTTGTTGGTAATGTCTCTGCTTTTTAATATGCTGTCTAGGTTGGTCATAGCTTTACTTCCAAGGAGCAAGCGTCTTTTAATTTCATGGCTTCAATCACCATCTGCAGTGATTTTGGAGCCCAAGAAAATAAAATCTGTCACTATTTCCATTGTTTTCCCATCTATTTGCTGTGAAGTGATGGGACCAGATGTCATGATCTTAGTTTTCTGAATGTTGAGCTCTAAGCCAGCTTTTTCACTCTCTTCTTTCACTTTCATCAAGAGTCTCTTTAGTTCTTCTTCACTTTCTGCCATAGGGTGGTGCCATCTGCGTATCTGATGTTATTGATATTTCTCGTGGCAATCTTGATTCCAGCTTCTGCTTCACCCAAACTGGCATATCATTTCTCATGATATGCTCTGCATACAAGTTAAATAAGCAGGCTGAGAACATACAGCCTTGACGTACTCCTTTTCCTGTTTGGAACCAGTCCGTTGTTCCATGTCAGGTTCTAACTGTTGCTTCTTGACCTGCATACAGATTTCTCAGGAAGCAGGTCAGGTGCTCTGGTATTCCCATCTCTTGAATTTTCCAGTTTGTTGTGATCCGCACAGTCAAAGGCTTTGGTGTTGTCAACAAAGCAAAAGTAGATGTTTTTTTTCTGGAATTCTCTTGCTTTTTCGATGATCCAGAGGATGTCGGCCATTTGATCTCTGGTTCCTCTGCATTTTCTAAATCCACCTTGAACATCTGGAAGTTCACGATTCATGTACTGTCGAAGCCTGGCTTGGAGAATTTTGAGCATTACTTTACTAGTGTGTGCTGCTGCTGCTAAGTCGAGTCAGTCGTGTCCGACTCTGTGCGACCCCATAGACGACAGCCCACCAGGCTCCTCCACCCCTGGGATTCTCCAGACAAGAACAATGGAGTGGGTTGCCATTTCCATCTCCAATGCATGAAATTGAAAAGTGAAAGTGAAGTCACTCAGTCGTGTTTAGATGAGTGTAATTGTGCGGTAGTTAGAGCTTTCTTTGGCATCGCCTTTCTTTGGGGTTGAGATGAAAACTGACCTTTTCCAGGCCTGTGGCCACTGCTGAGTTTTCCAAATTTGCTGGCATATTGAGTGTAGCACTTTCACAGCATCATCTTTTAGGATTTGAAATAGCTCAACTGAAATTCTATCACCTCCACTAGCTTTATTCATAGTGATGCTTCCTAAGTCCCACTTTGCACTCCAGGATGTCTGGCTCTAGGTGAGTGATCACACCATCATGGTTATCTGGGTCATTAAGATCTTTTTTATATAGTTCTGTGTATTCTTGCTGCCTCTTCTTTTTTTTTTTTATTGTTTTTGCCATACATTGTCATGACATCACCATGGGTCTACATATGCTTCCCCTCCGGAACCTCCCTCCCTCCTCCCTCCCCTCCGGGAAATCCCGCTGCACCAGTCCCGAGCATCAATCCTGGGCTGGCGATTGATTAGACACATGACAATTAACATGCTTCAATGCCCTTCTCCCTTATCATCCCACCCTTACCCTCATCCACAAAGTCCACGAGTCTATTCTATACATCTGCGTTCCTTTTGTTGTCTCGCATGTTGGGTTCTCGTTACCGTCTTTCTAAATTCCATATATATGCGTTAATATACTGTATTGTTGTTTTTGCTTCTGGCTTACTTCACTCTGGATAATGGGCTCCAGTTTCGTCCATCTGAGTAGAATTGCTTCAAATGAATTTTTTTTAATGTTGAGTAATATTCCATTGTGTATATGTACCACAGCTTTCTTATCCATTCATCAGTTGATGGGCATCTAGGTTGCTTCCATGTCTTGGCTATTGTAAACAATGCAGCGATGAACATTGGGGTACACGTGGCTCTTTCAATTCTGGTTTCCTCGGTGTATATGCCCAGTAGTGGGATTTGCCTCTTCTTAATATATTCTGGTTCTGTTAGGTCCCTACCACTTCTGTCCTTTATTGAGCCCATCTTTGCATAAGATGTTCCTTGGTATTTCTGACTTTCTTGAAGAGATCTCTAGTCTTTCCCATTCTATTATTTCCTCTATTTCTTTGCATTGATCACTGAGGAAGGCTTTCTTATCTTTCCTTGCTATTCTTTGGAACTCTGCATGCAAATGGGTATATATTTTCTTTTCTCCTTTGCCTCTAGCTTCTCTTTTCTCAGCTATTTGTAAGGCCTTGTCAGACAACCATTTTGCCTTTTTGCATTTTTTTTGGGGGGGGATGGTCTTGATCACTGCCTCCTGAACAACATCACAAACCTCCGTCCATTGTTCTTCAGCCACTCTATCAGATCTAACCCCTCAAATCTATTTCTCACTTTCACTGTATAATCCTAAGGAATTTGATTTAGGTCATACCTGACTGGTCTAGTGGTTTTCCCTGCTGCTGCTGCGAAGTCACTCAATCGTGTCCGACTCTGTGTGACCCCATGGACTGCAGCCTACCAGGTTCCTCCATCCACGGGATTTTCCAGGCAAAAGTACTGGAGTGGGGTGCCATTGCCTTCTCTGAGTGGTTTTCCCTACTTTCTTCAATTTAAGTCTGATTTTTGCAATAAGGAGTTCATGATCTGAGCCACAGTCAGCTCCTGGTCTTGTTTTTGCTGACTGTATAGAGCTTCTCCATCTTTGGCTGCAAAGAATATAATCAGTCTGAGTTCAGTGTTGACCATCTGGTGATGTCCATGTGTAGAGTCATCTCTTGTGTTGTTGAAAGAGGGTGTTTGCTATGACCAGTGTGTTCTCTTGGCAAAACTCTGCTAGCCTTTGACCTGCTTCATTTTGTACTCCAAGGCCAAATCTGCCTGTTACTCAAGGTAGCTCTTCCTAATTTTGCATTCCAGTCCCCTATAATGAAGAGAACATCTTTTTTGGGTATTATTTCTAGTGTTAGTAGAAGGAATCAAACAAAGATCACATCCCTAGAGCTAAAACTGAAGGCTCTGGTGATCTTTGGGCAAATCATGACTGTATATCCAAGTGTTGCTTTGCCTTTCAGTTCAGTTCAGTCGCTCAGTTGTATCCGACTCTTTGCAACCCCATGAATCGCAGCACACCAGGCCTCCTTGTCCATCACCAACTCCCGGAGTCCACCCAAACCCATGTTCATGTCAGTGATGCTTTGCCTTTAGAGGATCCTTAATACATTACTGTTGGTAGTGAGAATGCCTTGACAACTTTAATCAGATCAGCATAAATCAGCCCTCTTCTTTAACTACAACCAGCATTAACAGTCAAACTTATTCACACCACCCTCTTTCATAAATACCAGGAATATTTGTTTTTGTCTGTATGTTCCACTAGTGTGAGTTACTTCAGGGAAAGTGACTATAGATTGCTTTCCATTTCATTCCTACTACCTGGCATACATAGTCGCCTCTGAGTAAGTTCTTAATGGGACGAGCATATGAATGAATGAATTTATTAAGCTCCTTCCAGGTTCTCAGGACCAGATAGCTTTAATAGAGTCCAAAGGTGCAGTCCCTGTCCTCCCATCATCATCGTAAGATAGTTTGATGGCAAGGAGAGAGAGAGAAAAAACAAACAAACAAACCGTGGGAAGAAGGTAAGTGAGTTACACCAGGATCTGAGAGGAAGCAGATAATGCTAGTGATTGTTCTTGTCAGCTTAGAACAGGCAGGATATAAATACATGTTATAGAAGAGGAAATTCAAGAGAGACACAGGGAAACAGGTTCGAGATTTTGAAAAATAGCACGGTCAGGACCTGCTTACTCAGAGGCGATTAGACTATGACCCAGGGCAAATCATGCTTCACTTTACTGTTATTGTTCCAGTGAGATGAAATTTCACAAGCCCAGAAGCCCCAGCCCTTCCTGCCTATTCGTTGGAGCATGAACTAGTTTTCAAGGGGTGGGTCTTGGGTTAAGGCTGAATGCTTTCTCATCATAAGCCCAGATTAACAGAGGTGAATTCTGTCTTTCTTCTCAGTGACCCCAGCCCCCCATCCCATCTTTTTTTTTTTTGGCTAAACTTTAATTTTAAAGGCATTTATGGTACATAAAACCTTCAATTATAGCTTTCCAGTAGACATACCACGGACAACTTAAAATTTGTTTACTTATATTTATTTTTAAAGTAATTGCTTTCATCTAGTAATTGTATTCCGGAGAAGGCAATGGCACCCCACTCCAGTACTCTTGCCTGGAAAATCCCATGGATAGAGGAGCCTGGTGGGCTGCCGTCCATGTGGTCGAGAAGAGTCGGACACGACTGAGCGACTTCACTTTCACTTTTCACTTTCCTGCATTGGAGAAGGAAATGGCAACCCACTCCAGTGTTCTTGCCTGGAGAATCCCAGGGACGGGGGAGCCTGGTGGGCTGCCATCTATGGGGTCACACAGAGTCAGACACAACTGAATCGACTTTAGCAGCACGAGCAGCAGTAGAGTCAGACACAACTGAAGCGACTTTAGCAGCACGAGCAGCAGTAATTGTGTTCATCTAGTTAACACACAGCTATTTTGAGTACAGGAAAATTATTCCCTCTGCCCATGGACTCTTGCAACCAGAAGACCTCAGAGTTCTTCAGCTGTCATGTGAGCTAGGTGGTTGCTACCCCTGGATCACAAGATGGGGTCTGCAGATGGTGCCTCCAAACACCCTAGGGGTTCAGAGGTCAAAGCTTTGCAAAGAAAACTGTGGACCTGATGGTGGTATCTAGTTGAACTTCAGTACAAACAAATTGGGTCTACAATGGGAAACCCAAGTGCTTGGTCACCAGGAAGTTAGCAAGCTTGGCAAAGTGCAAGAAGAAGACACAGAGAGAAATTCTCCACCCACTTTCTTGAACTTTCTATCTCAACACATCCCGGTTGCCCGCCTTCTGTGTTCTAGCTCTGGAAAATGTAATTGCTTCCTGTTCCTGAAGAACTCCAGGAAAAACTCAGCCCTTTCAGTCGTTCTTGTTTGCAAGGTGCATGTCATTGCTAGTTTACAAACAGGGTCCTTGCCTACACATGTTACTGCCTTGGATAGGAGGCAGGTCTGTGCATTTGAAGTGGCACTAAACTTACTAATCTAGTAGTTTAGATCAGTACTCAGGCTCCCAGTCTCTTATGCATCCCAGAGTGACTGGAGAAGGGCTCAGGAAAGCTTGCTCAACTGGCTTCTGGTGCTAAAGAAAGTTTTTCCTAGAAGGGAAGCCACAGTAACACTCCACTGACCTAGGAACCAGGCAGCCAACGAGGGAGATTATGACAAATGCAGTCCATTCACTGTCCACAGACTTCGCTTTCAGTATTTGTCTATTTTTTTTTAACATTTATTTACTTGACTGTATCGGTTCTTAGTTGTAGCACATAGGATCTTTAGTTGTACGCAGGTTTAGTACACGTTGCACCTGGATTCTTAGTTCCCTGATCAGGGATCAAACTCATGTCCCTTGTATTGCAAGGCAGATTCTTAACTACTTAACCATCAGGCAAGTCCCTGAGTTGTTTGTTTAAATCATTGCTCAGAGAAATCCAACACAGCTGCAGCCCATCTTTGGTTACTAGGCCAAGAGTTTGCAACACTCTGCCCAGGTCCTCTCCTCACTAGGTTGGTTCCCCTGCATGGCCTTGGGTTGGGGTGGGGCTGGGTGGGGAGGTCAGACCCCCTACCCCAAGGCCCACAGTCCAGTCAGTGACTTTGGACAATTCCCTTTTCTCTGAAGCTCAGTCTCTTCATTTGTAAAATGGAGGCAAGGCCCACCTCATAAGCTCAGTGTGTGAGGATGAGGTGAGACTCTGTACTAAGAGTATTTGCCTTTGTGTCTGGCACACGCTTAGAAGTGGCAGTGAGCCCACGGACTCACACATTGATACAAACCAGCCTGGTGTCTAGCCAGGTCACGTCTGAGGTCAGCCTCAGAGCCTCAGTTTGCACTCCTCTCCCTCTCCTCACCTCCTGACCCATTCCTGGGTCTCTCCCGCTGCGAGCCCCCCAGCTTCCTTTTCCTCCCAGGCTCACACTTGCTCCTGGGCACCAGCTGCAGGTTCAGCTTCTTGGCTGGACTTGGGGTTCCCTCCTGGAAGGTTTGTATTTGCCCTCCAGATCTCCCTAGAGGCACCTCAGCCATCCGTTCAAGAGGTATCTGGGCTGGAATCAGCTGTGCTACCTACTGAGTTCTGAGGTGCCCAGGCACATCCCCCCACGGGTGGGGATAGGACTGTGAGATGGAGGAATGGGGTCAGCATCAAGGGGCTCTGCTCACATGGCCAAGTTTTCTGCGGCTCACAATCTTCACAGATGCTCTCTCCTTGCTCTTCTTCCCTGACCACACCCTACTTATGCCACTGGTCTTAGCAAAATCCATTTCCCAGAGTAGCTGCTATGAATGAATATTTGTGTCCCCCCACTCCCCAAATTCATATCTTGAAGCCCTAACCCACAAGATGATGCTGTTTGGGAGTAGAGCCTTTGGGATGTAATTAGGTTTAAATGGCGTCATGAGGGGGGGTCTTCCCAGGTGGTGCTAGTGGTGAAGAGCCTGCCTAGCAATGCAGGAGACTTAAGAGATGCAGGTTTGATCCCTGGGTCAGGATGATCCCCTGGAAGAGGGCATGGCAACCCACTCCAGTATTCTTGCCTGGAGAATCACATGGACAGAGGAGCCAGGCGGGCTGCGGTCCACAGGGTCGCAAAGAGTCGGACACGACAGAAGCGACTTAGCACGCACACTCGAGGTCACGAGGGCCCTCATCAGACAACGAATCTGCCTTGATCGTGGACTTCCCAGACTCTGGAACTGTGAGAAAGCAATGCTGGTTGGTTAAGCGACCCGGTCTCTTGGTGTTTTGTTACAGTAGCCTGAACTAAGACAAAAGCTTTCCTTGAGTTACAATTAGGAGCCTCCCTTCCAATTATATTCCCTCAGGAAATACTCTATATGTGGGTTTTTTTTTTTCACTGCACTTATTATAATATGTATTTATACATATTTATTATGTATTTGGTCAAGGTTTTCTCCCCCTATATTTGTTAGGCTATAATACATGAAGATATAGAGCTATATTATAGGTGAGAGACCCCACATGACATAGAAGCAGTTTATTTTTCTCTCAGGTAAAAGCTGCAGTTGGTATAGTGGCCCTGCTTCAGAGTCACCTGTTGTGCCATCCCTAGGGGGTCTCCTCATTTATGTGTCCCCAAATAGCTCATGGTAGTATCCTCATTCCTGCCAGTGGAGGGGATGGGAGCGGAAGGGGCGTGGCGCCCTTTCCCCTTCCAGGCTGGAGCACAGTGCCTGGTGTATATTGAGCACCCAGTAAATCACCCCCGGTCCTGAGACGGCCCTGTCGCGCCGTCCCCATCCTAGAACCCAACATAGAGAGTGTCAGTCACCATAGATTAGTGGATAGCTTTGAAAATAGGGGAATACTTATGCTCCCAAAAGGCTGCACAGCATTTTCCGAAGAACTGGTGTCTGCTGGTTCTCCTTCCGACTTCTGGTTCCTACTCTGTGGGCCCTTTCCCAGAAAACAGTCTCGTCTTCCTGGAGTGGACAGGCTGAGGCCTGTGAGGCTCCTGGTGGCTGATTTTCAGAAGTCCAGCACCCACACCCAGTTCAAATGTCACCTCTTCTGTGAAGCCTTCCCTGACCCTCTTCCTCCCACTCGCTTCCTGCCCAGGAAGGCCTGGAAGAATGAATCACTTCCTCGGTACTGTCAATGTTCCCTGCCCATTTCTGTTTGAGCTTTTATCCCACTGGAAACAGGGGCAAGCTTGGGCTGCTTCCATTTGGTGTCACCCAGCATTGGCCTGTGAAGCTTGTCCTTGTACCCTCAACTCCTGGGAGCCTTCCACCATTAGAGGAGGGGGACTTCCCTGGCAATCCAGTGGTTGAGAATCCGCCTGCCAGTGCAGGGGGCATGGCTTCAATCCCTGGGCTGGGAGGATCCCACATGCCGCAGGGCAGCTAAGCCTGTGAGCCACAGCAACTGAGCCTGCGTGCCCTAGAGTTCATGCCCCACTACACGAGATGCCACCACAACTAGAGAGTAGCCCTGCTCACACGTGCAGCAAGGAAGACCCAGCACAGCCAAAAATGCATTTTAAAGAGCTCTGTCTCCATAAGACTAGTCAGATGGCAGTTGAGGAAAGTCTTGAGGGCACACACAGGTGCCGTTCTTGCTGATTAACAGAATATGCTGGTTGCTAATAAGTTCAGAGGCTGAGGAGAAGGACAAAGAGTATGGGTCCGCAGCACTGGCCGCCCACGATGCTCGGAGGAACAGAGGGAACAGGCTGAAGAGACTGCTCAGGTTTCTAGGAAGCCCCTGGGTCTGATGCTTGATACTGTGTGCTGGGATAGAGACAGCTGGTTCTAGAACCCTCGTTCCTCTACATGGTCCCTCTGGGTTGAGAGCTTTCACATTGGGCTCCGTGGGCTCCATGGGCTCCACTGATGTCCCCCTTCAGAGTACCCCAAAGACTCACTTCCAGGCTCTGAGGAGGAGGAAGAAGCCTTACCCTGTCTCACTCTGGATTTCTAAGCCTCCAGTCTCCTCAAGCATAGGCTTTTGACCAAACACTCAGAACCTTTCTCTCTAGGTCTGTATCATCCCTGTGTTGAGGCAGAGGTGAAGCCCTGTTCATTTGTCTGAAGGAGAAGGGGTCACAAGGCAGCAAGAAGCAGGAGTGGGCGCTTGGGGACAAATGCCCACTTTGGGGAAAAGAGGTCCGTGGTTGTCTACCTCCTCCAGCTGTCTCGAAATTGTTTGTGCTCATCCTCCTTGCTACACTCAAAGATGCAGGATGTAGGCCGGAACTGTGTGTTATTGTTTTCACATTCAAGGCCTGTGTTAGGGTACCTGTTTGGTAAATATTCAGTGAACAGTCTTAAATCTATATGACAGTTCTCTGTTGGAAAGTGGTTATCACTTACATTTGTAAACACTCTCCAGATGTCCTCATTACTTTCTTATCCTCAAGACAATCTTAGTAAGGAAAAATGGGCACTATTATTCCTTACCTTATGGAGACCAGAGAATTAAGAGACTTGGCCTAGGGTCCCCTTGTTGGCTAAAAGCAGGGCTGAGAGTAAGTTCTGCTTGCTTCAAGGCCCAGTATCTCTCTCCATGAGATAAAAATAGGAAAAAAGGGACAGAAAGGATGTGGGCCGTTATTGGAACCCTGGGACCCCTGTTAGCCTGCTCAGCTGTCCTCTGAAATAAAGTCCCTTACCTCAGGGTCAGTTTGAAGCCTGGGGTCAGAGAATAATCTAGAAAAGGATGCTCAGGCTGAATAACACACCCCTTGGTCAGAGCAGCTAATAGGTGCCTTTGCCACTTTGGCATGAAGCAGCTCTCCTACTGTTTGGTCCCCTTATTCAACATTCTTAAAAACTGTTGAATACCTAAAAGAGCTTTTGTTTATATGGGTTGTACCTATGGATATTTTCAGCAGTTGAAGAATTGAAGCTGAGTAATTTTAAAAATATTTATTGAAGATTAAAATTTAGCATAAAGTTCATTTTACATTTTTACATCTTTAATGTAAAAGAGGTTGTTGTTATTGTTGTTTGTTTTTTAAATTGTCTCCAACAAACTTCATCTCCCCATCCCTGATGGGAGGTGAGTCCCAGATGAAAGGGGGCTCAGAACCCACTTTGGGAGTTGTAGGTAGAGGTTTGGGAAGTCCTCAATCTGACTTCCCCACTGGGTGTGAGATATATTAGAGGGTAGATGGGTCTGCTTGGCCACAGGACCATGGGAGCAGGAGGGAGTGTGGGGGCCCTGGGACCCCTATTCTGGGACAGAAGTTTGGAAACGTCTCCCGGGAGCCGGCAGAGATTAAGAAAGGCTGATCCTCATCCTTGGGAAATGTTAGAGGTTTGCTGAGGTCAGCAGGGTCGGACCCCCAGCCTGGGGACGGAGTGGTTAAGAGATTGAGGAAACTGAGACCCCCAGACGAGAGCTGCAAGGGCCCAGGGCTGACTGGGACTCCACTGTCCTTACACTGTCTGGCTTAATGGAGACTGCTGGACAGCCTCAGCGTTTAGTCTCTTCCAAAGTTTCTTTTTAGTTGCGGTAGTGTGGTGTGCAGCCTCTTGCAACTCGGTAGAAGGAACGGGGAGGGGTGTTTTAACAGCCTCTTCAAATAACTGTGGCTGTTCCTCTTTGATACCCACAAAACTTGACAAAAGGAAGTTTCCTAAAGATGAGTTGCAGTGTGGAATCTGAAATTGTATCAATGAAATGTTCACATTGTTGTATTAAAACTCATTGATCTTCGACCAGTGCTGATCTGTACCATTGTGCACAGGTCTCTGGGAAGCTATTAGTGTATTGATTTATACGGCTCCTCTACATGAAAGCACATTTCTTTATGAAATATTGAAAAATCACATCTATTAACATTGCCCGGAGAAGGAAAATGGTAACACAATCCACTACTCCTGCCTGCAAAATCCCGTGGACAGGGGAGCTTGGCAGGCTACAGTTCATGTAGTCGCTGCTGATATCATCAGAAAAGTCTTTAAGTGTTAGAAAGCTGTCATGCCGCTCATAGTGGCAAGTGAATTTTCCCCCCTCAATTCTAATTTTCACTCAAAAGCTCAAGTTTTATCAGCAGCAAAAATTGTCAGTTGCTTTCCTTTGTGTGACAGTATTCCTTTGTTTATTTGTTAAGAAAATGTCTGCCAAATACCTACATCTGAATAACTATACCTTGTTAGGCATTCTCTAAAGTACAAAATTGCCTTCTATGGGGGGAGAAAAGAGAGAAATAATTTACCTTGCAACTCAAATATTTGTGGAGGATTGTCTTTTTCATAAGATAACCATCTTACTTTGGCACACAGCAGAAATGCTTTCTGTGTAGTTCCCATTCAATCACACGTTTGTGTGCAACTGGCTGTTTTTTCTTCTGTGAGTGCATGGGGATGGAGGATACAATGACAATCAGTACAGTTGGTGCCACTGCTTTGATTCGTGCTGAGGTACCAGCAGTTTTGCCCCCCTTTGCTTTTTTGTACCATTAGCTCAAATGTCAACACAGGAAAAAGGTGATTAACATTGTGGTTTTCTTAAGCAAATAGCTTTGACCTTGAAGACCCTCTGAAAAATGTCTTGGGGGTCCTGGGAGCTCATGAAACATCCGTTGATGGTTGAGAACCACTGCCCTCAAGCAACAATTAGCAGTAGAAATCCAGAGTCATCTGGTAGAGAAAAATAATCATTCCTCTTGATCCCAGGAGATTCGTGTCGAGTCCCAGCCCTTCTCTGGGTCTCAGTTGTATCTTCTCTAAAAGGGGATAATAATGTCTTCCTTACAGAGCTGCTGTGAGAAGTCAATCATGATGATACAGTGAAAGTGCATTTTTGTGGATCAAGTTCTGGGAAAAGAAAAAGAACTAGGTTCTTTCAGAGTCTCCGAGCATTGTTAGGGAAGGGAGAAGCCAGGCCTGGAGTCATGTTGCCAAGATGGCCTCTACTATGCCCACGTCAGTCAAACTAGAAGGGGAAGGAACTCCCCACAGTGCACCCTTCAGGGAGTGGAAAGGACCTTGAAGCCTCTCCCCTCTCCTGCTCCTTTGCGCCCCCTCACCCTTGAATCTTAAGTGGGCCCTCAGGTCTACCCAGCAACCCTACATTTATTTCATCTCTTTGCTCTTCCACAGTCCAAGACAACCACAGGAGAAAAATTATGGGCTCCAGAGCTAGGCAAAGAATTCTTGGACTTGACACTAAAAAGCACAGTCCATAAGAGGAAAAATTGATCAGTCCGACCGCATCAAAGTGAAGAGTTTGCTCTGTGAAAGACCCTATTAGGGTGAAAAGACAAGCTGCACCCTGGGGAGAAATTATTTGCAAGTCATTTATCTGACAAAAAGCTTGTATCTAGAATATATTTATATTTATATATAAATATATAAAAATACATATACTGTTTATTTCAAAAATAAACAGTAAAAATAGCTAGAAAATAGAACAGAAAATGAGCAAAAATCACTAAACATTTCACAGAAGAGGGTATATAGATGGCAAGCAGGAATATGAAAAGATGTTCATCATCACTCCCAGGTGGGGCTGGTGGTAAAAAACCCTCCTGCCAGTGCAGGAAATGTAAGAGGCGCCGGTTCCATCCCTGGGTCCGGAAGATCCCCTGGAGGAGGAAATGGCACCCCACTCCAGTATTCTTGCCTGGAAAATCCCATGGACGGAGGAGCCTGGCGGACTGCTGGTGAGCTCCAGTCCATAGCTTTTGCAAAGAGCTGGACATGATTGAAACGACTTAGCACACATCATCATCAGTAGGAAAACACAAGTTAGGACCATGATGAGATATCTTGGTTGTGACGTTTTATAGTTTGGCAAGATGTTACAATTGTGGGAAAATGGGTAAGCAGGATCTCTCTGCATTATTTTCTTGCAGCTGCATGTAAATCTACAAGTATCTTGAAATATAGGGGTGGGGTGGGGAGGGAGATGGGAGGGAGGTTCAAGAAGGAGGGGATATATGTATACCTATGGCTGACTCATATTGAGGTTTGACAGAAAACAGCAAAATCAGTAAAAGCAATTGTCCTTCAATTAAAAAATAAATTAAAAAAAAGAATAATGTGACCTAGGAATGGAAAAAGTAAATTATTTACTTAAAAAAAAAATGGATAGATGATGTCACAGCCCAGCTCCAGACCTCAAAGAGTTTCCTGTCATACCTAGAATAAATCCAGACTGTTGATCATGTCTAACAAGCCCTGCCTCCAATTTTACTTCCTACCTTACTCTCTTCCTTACTCTTTTCTTGGAACATAGGCATATGATCCTTTGGGTGTCCAAGCTTGTTCCTGCCTCAGGGCCTTTACACTTGACGTTTTCTCTGCTGGGAGTCCACTTTCCCCACATTTGCATGATTTCCCCTAATTACTCAGATCTTGATCAGATCTGATCAAATACTGTGCCTTAGAAAATCCTTTCTCAACTATTCTACCCAAAATAGCACCCATAGTCTCTCATTTTTCCCTTGACAGTTTATTACGTATGGATGGTACTTATTTGTATATTTCCTGTCTCCCCAACTATACTGCAGGCTCGATGTGATAGGATAGGGTAGGATTCTTGCCTGTTCTATTTCCTACTGCAGTCCTACAGGCATGGCACGTGGGAGCTGCTCAGTAAATCCGTCAAGTGAATAAATGAAAATAAAATGGCGAATTGAATTGATGTAGATAAATGTTTGCTTTGCCACACATTACTCTGTACTGAGTTCTCCTTACATTCCTTACAAAGCAAATCTGCTGAGGCCTGGGGAACTAATTTTTCCATAAATAGAGCTAGGTTTGAGTCTCACTCTGACATGAGGGTGGCCATGTGGATCTGAGCAAATCACATCAGCCTGTTGTGTCTCCTTACTGCATCTGAATAAGGATGGCCCTAAGGAGCCTGGGGATAATAAGATGTCAGTATCTCTTTCCTAAACCTGCTCCTCTTCTTGGTTTCCGTCTCAGCACAGATACCACCGTCCACCCACTCACTCAAACCAGCAACCTGGATGACTCAGTCTCCGTGCCTTCCTTTTTCACTGCCCCCACACCCAAGCAGTTGCCAGGTCTTAACAAGTCTTCTCGTAAACCTTTCCCACCATTCTCCCACTGCTGTCTTTTCTCTAGTCATCATCTCTTGCCCAAACCGGGTATCCTCCCTAATTGGTCTTCCCCTTATCATCCAGGCCACTGATGAAATAGCTTTTCTGTTTTGCAAATCTGATTGTATCAGTGCCTTACCTAAAACGCTTAAGTCATGCTCCATCACTTTCCGGATAGAGAGCAGATCCTTTACCTTAGCACTGATCTAGCACTGCTCATCTCTTAATCGCGTTGCCCTTCCCTCCCTAACACTTCCTGTAAGCTCTAATCACATGCTGAAACAACCCTTCTCAGTCCCCTCTCCCTGACTTTGCTCATGTTGTTCCTTCTCTCTGCTTCCTGGCATCTCCAAGACTGTCAGGGCTCAGCTTAACATCACCTAATGGCAGCCCTGACTTGCCAGTCTGTTCATCATCCCTCTCTATGCTTCCATAACCCACACCTGACTCGATCACAGCCCAGGACTTAACACACAGTAGGCCCTTAATAAATGTTTATCAAATGAGTCATTAGTTAATAAGAATTATAAAGAATATTACATGCAATTAATATTAAATGCAAAAAATCACCCGTTTTCAGAGTTCTTTCAATTCAGTGGGTGTGCTTGGCCAAACAATTAAGTCTGGATTCAAAGAGACGTGGGATCGAATCCCAACCCTGCCACTTACTAGCCGAAAGACCTTGAGCCTTAACCTCAATGAGGAAAATAATGGGACTAAGTGTTGTCATGAGCATTCAATGAACTCAAGCAAGAAAAAAGCACAGAGAATACGAAGCTTGGCACATAGTAAGCATCCAGTATAGTATATTGGTATAGCTCCCTCTAGTGGTCTTGGGACAAGAAAAGAGGAAAACGAAAAAAGAGGTTCAAGAGGCTCCAGGGGAGTGAGAATCAATGAGAGTGGACAGAGTGAGGTCTTGGTCTGAAGAGCAGAAGGCGAGGGGGCAGGAAGCAGCTTGAGGGAATGCCACCTTTTGTAAACAACTAGAGCAGCTGAGATTGAGGGGACTGGATGGATAGTCCCAGCCTGCCGGTGGAGCTGAGAGCACCGCGATACTTTCCAGAGTTAGAGAAAATAGGGGTCGGGTTAGGCTCATCTCCAACTTGTGGCCATCCTATCTGAAGGCTGTTTCCCTGCCCTCCTTCCACGAAGGTGTTACAAGCGCCTGTAATGCTCATCCCTGCTGCGCTGAAAGGGAAGTCCACAGAGGTCAGTCTGGGGCCTGTAAAGAGCCCTGGATTCAGCCTGGGTTACACTCTGGGTGACCTCATTCAACTTTTCTGATCTTCAGTTTGCTCATCTGTAAAATGGGGATAAACTACCTACTTTGAAAGATTTAAGGGGTGAGATAAAGATGGAAAATGTTTAGTACAAAATAGTCTAAATCGTAATTGCCTCCCTCTCATCCAGCTTGCTCAGTTTTCTTTTAGTCTTAGTACCCTGACCTAGTATTTTGTAGAATGCACTTGATTATTCTCATTTCTGTCTACAAGAGAACATCAACTTCAGAAAAGCATGGACTTTGTTCAGCGTCTTGTTTGCCACTGTAATCCCAGCACCCCAGCAGTGTCTGGATTGAATAAATGAACAATTGAATTCAATTCATTTAATCTTTTCCACTAGAATGTAAGGGGGCTTCCCAGGTGACTTAGTGGTGAAGAACCTACCTGCCAGTGCAGGAGATACAGCTTCAATCCCTGGGTCGGGAAGATTCCCTGGAGAAGGAAATGGCAACCCACTCCAGTATTCTTGTCTGGGAAATCCCATGGGCAGAGGAGCCTGGTGGGCTGCAGTCCACGGGGTCGCAAAAAGGGTCAGACATGACTCAGCGACTAAACAACAAATAGAATGTAAACTTCATAACAACAGGATTCTATCAGTTATTTCTCCAAGACTTAGTGGTTTAAAACAATAAGAATCGTGGTATCTGTGGATCGGGAATTTGAGAGGGGCTCACAAAGAGTTGGAGACAACTGAGCGACTAAGCTCAGCATGGGAGGGCAGGTCAACTCAGGGTCTCTCATAAGGTTGAACCTCAGATGCCAGCGGGGTTATAG
The DNA here is from genome assembly GCA_007570785.1 of Antilocapra americana. NCBI lineage: Eukaryota > Metazoa > Chordata > Mammalia > Artiodactyla > Antilocapridae > Antilocapra > Antilocapra americana. The sequence continues at coordinate 13,219,025 of ML661883.1, read as the reverse complement.
TCATCTGAGGGCCTAACAGAGCCTGGAGGGCCCATCTCCAAGGTGGCCCACTCACGTAGCTGATGGTTGCCGCCAAGTTGTTTTCTCCCCCCATGAACATTTGTCAGGCCGATGTTGACTGCCTTCCTGACATGGAAGCTGAAAATGCCAAAAGCATTTCAAAATGCCAAATGCCTAGAGCAGAAAATCCAAAAGACCATGAAGGAAGCTGAAAATGCCTCTGTGATCAAATCTATACTCCAGGGCATCAGAATCCCACGTCATCCCGCCACGCCACTGTCCAGTCTCAATTCACGTGGGAGGAAACCATATGAAGGTGTGAATACCAGGAAGTAAGAACCACTGGAGCCATCCTGGAGACTGGCTACCACAGGGATAGTTTGTCAGTGTGACCCCCGTGCCTGGATACCTGGTCAGCATTCATGAGTTGAATCTGAGTGGACGTGCGTGTTGCCGTGCTAAACATCACAAGGAACTCAGCTCCTTCAAGGAGCTGGCCTCCTCGTGGAGGAAAATGATACTTAGAGAGACCCTTATGACTCTGTGTCCCACAGTGGGAGGCGGTCTAAAAATTCCAGGAAGGTGTCTTAGTCTGCTGCAGGCTGAGATGAGGGAAGAGTTCCTGGAGTGGGTGACGTGGGCAGAGTTCTGAAGTATGAGTTGAAGTATGCAGCAGAGAAACGAAAGGAAATTTCAAAGAAAGGGCATCACACATGCCAAGTTCCCAAGAAAGAAAGGGAGATAGAAGGAGGGTGAAAACAAATATAAGGGCAGAGTCGTGTTTATTCCCCTTTTATATCCATCAGACTTGCATTTAGTTCCCTTGCCTGTAGTAATAATATACAGCATTGTGTGCGCTTCTAATCAACACATGTGGAGCACCACCAGGCTCTTTGCTAAGTGCAGGGAATGCAAAGACTAATGATGGCTCTGGTTTGTGAGCAACTAAGAATGTGAAAGGATAGGGCAAAGGCATGTGCCTTTGAAAGTACAATAGTTCATAAGTATTATGATGTGTTTCAGAGTAGTATAAATTCCTAGAGGCATGTGGCAAGGAATTGGAGGGCTAAAAGGGGTAGCTATTATAGACATTTGGAGGAAGAACCCCCTGAGAAAATCTGAGACCAACCTGATCCCATGGTCAAGAAAGATACTGTTTTTTCCCCAGACTGATTCAGTCTCTTGCAACACCTTTCCTGCATGCCTTCATCACCCCCACCCCCGAGGGGCTCAGGGGAAAGATGGGCTGGAAAGGTGGTGTGTTGGCAGGGGAGTTGCGTGGGGGTCTGGACATCCCATTGTATTTCCCAGGTGGCACGGGTGGTAAAGAACACTCCAGCTAATGCAAGAGACTTAAGACACCTGGATTCAATCCTTGGGTTGGGAAGATCCTCTGGAGTAGGGCGTGGCAACCCACTCCATTATTCTTGCCTGGAGAGTTCCACAGACAGAGAAGCCTGGCAGGCTATAGTCCTGGGTTGAAAAGACCGTAGTGCTGAAAAGAGTCGACGTGACTGAAGGGACTTAGCACAGATGTCCCATATGGCATGTCCCACTGCATCATGGACAGATTCTAGTCTCATAAGACTCCTGAGGATTTGAGAAGTTTCTCTACTTATTTATTTTGAATATTTCCTCATCGGGCTTCTCCAGTCTTAGCTGTGGCACACGGGACCTTCAGTCTTTACTTGTAGCATGTGGACTCTTCATTCCCTGACCAGGCATCGAACGCAGTCCCCTTGCTTTGGGAGCGCAGTCTTAGCCACTGGACCATGAGGGAAGTCCTCACAAGGAATTTAGAACCCAGAGGGCTGCAGCTAGTTCTTCCCACCTCACCTGAGCTCCCCATGGCCTTGGGGCAGCCACGTCCCCAGGCTCTGAGGGCCCCCTCCTTGCACAGCCCAGGGATATCAGTTGACCACCCATGAAGTCTTCTTTACACTAAGGGACATTAACTTCACCCTAACCATGATTGCCCACGCCCCCAAGACACTGAGAAACCTCCTGTCCAGGCTGCAGGAGTCAGTCAAGTCACAGCCCCCATTGTGATCATCTCCATAGAGCACATTCTGTCCCTGTCCTCACCCCTGGTGACAAACAGGACCCAGCGCCAGCCAAGCATGAGGAGGAGGTCAGTTCTCCGAGGGGTGGGGGCAAGATCGCCCTGGAAAGGCTTCACGGCGGAGGTGTCCTTTAAATTGAACCTTGGGAGACGTGTCTGCCAGACAGACCAGATGGGGAAGAGTCTTGGGGAAGAAAAACAGCTTGAACAAAGAGTAGCAAGACCCATTGGCACCTTTGAGTAGCTATGGGAGCCTCTGGGGTGGGTCAGAGTAGAGCACCGGTAGTGGTAAATGCAGAGGGAGGCAGAGCCTGAGTCACAGAGGACCCCGTGGCCAGTACGAAAGTGTGCAGTCTGCCTGAAAGGTCAAAATTTGGGGAATTCTTTTAGGGTTCTAAACCAGAGTAACATTGGAGCAGGCTTTTCCTTCCAATGACATGTGACTCCATATAAGATACTTAACCTCTTTGTGCCTCAGTTGCCTCTCTGTACCTCAGTTTCCACATCTGTGAAATAGGGATAATGTGAGTATCTTTTTTGTTGTTATTTTTTAACTTTTGGAGTTAAAAAACAAAACCCCTGTCTGGCCCCTTCCCTGGAGCTGTCAGAATCCCTGGGGAGACATGCTGTGAGGCCAGGATGGAGAGTCACCAGGGACTTCACCTAACTGTCCTGGTCACTGATCCCTGGGATGATAACAACACCGCAGAGCCTGGTGGTGAAAGGCAACTCCGTCTCCAGCCCCATGGCGGGCCCTCAGTGGCCGGCTGTAGCTCTGTTTGCCAGGCCGGATGGAGCTGGTTCTTGTTAGGTCTCTGCGTGTTTTCTAGACCACTGCCGTCTGAAATGCGTGAAAAAGGGTTATGCGCTCAAGTCTCAGCTCCTCATCCCAGGTCATATCCTTCTGTGATGGAAACCTCTCAGGAATATTCCTTCTGACTACAGTTTCCTTCTGGTGGTCTTTGTCAAATGAGCCTCTAGCACTTCCTTCTACCTTGCTGGCAGTTTTCCTGCTCTCCCCTTGTTACTATTGACATTTGGGGCTGGATCATTCTTTGTTGTCAGGACTGACCTGTACATTATAGGCTATTTAGCAGCATTTCTGCTGCTATCCAGTAGATGCCAGTGGTACCACCCCCTCCCGTTGTGACAACCAAAAATAACTCCTGCCATTGCCTAATGCCCCCTGGGCAGTCTCCACTGCTTCTGAGTCTTTGAGGGCGGGGTTCATATCTAGTTTGGCTTCTTATTGTTTCTTTATTGCGCAGTGCCTGGCATCTGATCAGTGTTTCCTTAGTGACTAGGAGATGAAGTTACTGTGTGATGGTTCATGTTTGTAGATTAAGGGGACGGAGAGCTTTGTGAGATGGGGATGTAGAATGTCTCCCTCTACTTGCCTTTCTTCCTCCCATCCAAGTGTGTAGCAGGCCCTGGCTTCTCTGTAGCTGCAAAGACTTGTGCCCAAACTCTTGTTTCCAAAAGTCCATGAAGGTGAACAAGGTTTGAGAATAAAATGATTGTCCTCTGGATCTCCTTTTTGTAAATTATTTGACTGTAGCAGGTCTTAGTTGTGGCAGGTGGGATCTTCGGTGCCTCCTCTGGGCTCTTTTCTTCGGGGTGCACGGACTTTCTAGTTGTGGGACACAGGTAGTTGGAGCCTGTGGGCATAGTTGCTCCTCGGCCTATGGGATCTTACTTCCCCCATCAGAGGCGGAACCCACATCCCTGGCATGGCAAGGCAGAGCCTTATGCACTGGACCACCGGGGAGGTCCCTTTCCTCTGGATTTAGAAGAGATTTCCAGAGGCTTGGACAGGAGGTAAGAGAAAAGTCTGTGAGTCCCAAGGCTGTGACTGGAAATTGTGAACCAGGAGATGTGATCCTAGGCAGGGACCCATGGGTTCAGCCATGACTTTGGGTTCCAGGTGTGGGCACAGAAGTGGCAGAGCCCACCTGGCCTGAGATAATGGACATCTGAGGGGGAGCTGGAGGTCCTCATGACTGGGGAGATCCTCTGGAAACCTGAGCGTTGTGTAAGATCTCAGATCCCTGGCACAAACTCTGGAGGACTCAGGGAACAGAAATTCTGGGCTTGGTTTTTGTGCTAAGTGTGAAGGGACAAAATAATAATAGCTAATATTTATTGAGTGCTTAATATGTACCAGACACGGTTCTTTCAGGTTTCGGTGAATTGTCTCTTTTTAATTTGGGGGGGCATCCCAGCTGGTTCTAGTAGTAAAGAACCTGCCTACCAATGCAGAAGACAGAGATGCAGGTTCCATCCCTCAGTCTGGAAGATCCCCTGGAGGAAGGCATGGCAACCCACTCCAGTGTTCTTGCCTGGAGAATTCCATGGCCAGAGGAGCCTGGCGGGCTACAGTGCATAGGGTCCCAAAGAGTGGGACAGGACTGAAGTGACCTAGCATGCACGCATGTGTTCTTTTTAATTTTCACAGTATTCCTATTAGTAGGTTCCACTGTAATCACCAGTTGAGGGATGAGGCATTGGTGATGTAGCCTAGCTGGACAACTTGCTCCAAGGTTTAGCTCTTCATGGTGGAGGCAGAATATGTAGCAAGGAGAGCAAACACACGTAACACTTATTGTGTCAGGCCCATATCATGAGCTTTATGAGATGATTTACTTCATCTTTACAACAACCTAGTGAGGTAGGTATTACCACCACTCCCATTTTATAGAGAAACAAATGGAGAAATAAGAGATTCATTTGCCCACGTCTCCCAGCTCATATCTGGCAGACTTTGAATTTGAACTTGAAAAGTCTGGGTGCAAAGTTGTGTGTCCAATCCTAATGTAGTGCTTCTGAAACTCCCAGAAGAATACAAGCCCTTAACTGTACTCTGCTGGGTGGGCACCTGGATATGCACAAATGAACAAGCGTTTAAACAGATTTTTTGGGTGGAACCAGAGGGTGGTTAGAACCAGTATGTCTTATGTTCCAATGAGGAGAATCAGGCGAAGCTTTGAGTTGTTGGCTGAGCTCTGGAATTTTCAAATAATACTGAACTGGAGATCATGACACCCAACCATCAAGTCATTAGCTTCATCTCTATACAGAATGGCCATGATATTCTTTAGACTCTGGAGAAAACTGGTTAAAATGAAATTTTTTTTTGTTTTCCTTTGAAACTGCAAAACCGGTTCTTTTTACATATGCAATTAAAAACAGCTAGCTTGTTAAAATGGGCTTTCCTGGTAGCCCAGATGGTAAAGAATCTGCCTGCAATGCGGGAGATTTGGGTTTGATCCCTGGGTCGGGAAGATCACCTGGAGAAGGAAATGGCAACCCACTCCAGTATTCTTGCCTGGAGAATCCCATGGACAGAGAGAAGCCTGTTAAAAATGCCTGCCTAGGAAAAAACTTGAAGTTAACCTTTGCCAGGGCTTCTCTGTGGCTCAGATGGTAAAGAATCCACCTGCCTGCAATGCCGGAGACCTGGTTCAATCCCTGGGTTGGTTGGGAAGATCCCCTGAGGGATTTTATGGACAGAGGAGCCTGGCAGGATACAGTCCATGGCGTCACAGAGTTGGAGACAAAGTGATCTGACACATAATAGGGACATCAGTGCTGATCTGAGGCTTGGGAATTGGGCTTAGCAATTCCTTCTAATATGTCTACCAGGGGCATCAGCCATCTGTAGCATAAAAGGAGAATCCAAGTCACAGGGCAACAATGGAAGGAATTGAGCCATCTGTAGCATAAAAGGAGAATCCAAGTCACAGGGCAACAATGGAAGGAATTGAGAATGTTCAACTTGGAGGAATCTGAAGGGAACACAGATGTTTTCAACAACCCTGAGGACCTGGGGTCAAACCAACCAGGAATCAGGCTCTCCTGATACTTGCCGGCTTGTTCTCAGCCACCCAGAGTGCTTTGGGTCGTGCTTGATCAGTTCATGTCCCATAGCAGGCTTCCCAAATACAATGGGCAGAATTTGTTTAGTCCCTGATTTTGAACTAACAGTAAACACAGTCACTGGGATTTTTTTCTGTTTTTGTTTTAGATAACCAGAAAAATATAAACTTAAGAATGATATTGGGTAATAACAAATTCATCTTCTTGTTTAATAGGTGTGATACTAAAATTGCAGTTATGTGAGAAAATGGTCTGTCCAACCCCACCTACTTTTTTTTAAGCTGTACTTTAAAAAAAAAGTGAGATAACTATGTCGAGTTTGCTTTAATTTTTTTTTATTGTTTTTGCCATACAATGCCATGATATCACCATGGGTTTACATATGCTCCCCCTCCAGAACCCCCCTCCCTCCTCCCTCCCTCCTCCCTACCCCTGGGAAATCTCGATGCACCAGCCCCGGGCATCAATCCTGGGCTGGCGATTGATTAGACATATGATAATTAACATGTTTCAATGCCATTCTCCCATATCATCCCACCCTTACCCTCATCCACAGAGTCCACGAGTCTATTCTATACATCTGCGTTCCTTTTAATGTCTCGCATGTTGGGTTCTCGTTACCGTCTTTCTAAATTCCATATATATGCATTAATATACTGTATTGTTGTTTTTGCTTCTGGCTTACTTCACTCTGGATAATGGGCTCCAGTTTCGTCCATCTGAGTAGAAATGCTTCAAATGAATTTTTTTTAATGCTGTGTAATATTCCATTGTGTATATGTACCACAGCTTTCTTATCCATTCGTCAGTTGATGGGCATCTAGGTTGCTTCCATGTCCTGGCTATTGTAAACAATGCAGCGATGAACATTGGGGTACACGTGGGTCTTTCTTGAGTTTGCTTTAAAATACTTCTGAAAAAATAGGTTGGCTGGGTGAAACAAGTGTGGCAAAAGGTTGATGGTTGTTGAAACTGGGTGATGACTCATAGTGTCCTGTAGTCTATATATCTTCGTTTGGAAGTTTTTTGTAATAAAAAGGAACAACTGTATTCATGTGTAATTTTTACCCATAGATATTTTGACAGTTAAGGAAGATGGGTCAAGTGAAATTTGATGCTGAGATTTCTTAATGCTTCCATGTAATATACTCCAGTAGCCAACAAAGGTAAAAGGCAGAGGTTTGGATCTAGGGCACTCCTACACTCATTTCTACACTTGCTTAAACCTCACTTGAGGTATTTTATGAACACATCCCAGGCAGGTCAGGGAGCATTCTCTAAAAGAACTTTGTCTCAGGCAAACTGCCCCACCCATTATTTCCTTATCAAGCACATCCTCATTCACGGTGGCATGAAGGCTTCTTGGTAGATACATTATCCCCTGAGATAATACCTTCAGCAGAAGTCAAATTTAGGATGGCCTTTAGTCACATTGGAGAAGTCAGCCATAGGACTGGAGACCTTGAAAATGTGGCATTGAGTCATGTCTTGCAGTGGTCTTTCTTCTTCACTGAGGGCAGACATTCTTGGTGCCTTCAACAGAATTTTGCATGTAATAGTCACTCAGACACTCCAGTTACTGCAGATGGAAGTCCTTGATTTTAGAGATACACAACAGTGTTTATAGTATGGCAACTTTAGTATAATAAAGGGGGTAATAAATATTAGTAAATATATATGTAAGCTTGTATAAACACAGATATATTTTCAAAAAGAATGAAAGGATAACCCCCAAACTAATGAAAATGGTTATCGCAGAGGGAGGGAGGGAACAGGATGAAGGGATGAAATTGAAACTTCTTTGGCAGGGCCAGCTATTCAGTATTATGTTTTATTACATGATTAAGAAACAAAATCAAACTTTGGAGTTTGCTCAAACTCATGTCCTTTGAGTCGGTGATGCTATCTAATCATCTCATCCTCTCCCACCCTCTTTTACCTTCTGCCTTTCCCAGCATCAGGGTCTTTTCCAATTTACACAAGTCTCAAAACTATTAAACAAGTAAAAAGCAGTCTCTAAAACCTGAAAAACCTCTGAAATAAACAATCTGGTGACATAGTCACACAGAGAAAAGAATAACCTGAAAAGACGTTAAATTCAGAGTTTTGACTGTATATCCTACGAACAGCAGTCTTTAGCCTGGGGTAACTCCCCCCCTTCCCCAGTGGATATTTGGCTACATCTGGGGGCATTTCTTGTTGTCAGAACTGGAGGGTTGCTACTGGCCTCTTGAGTGGGTAGAAGATAGAAGCTACAATGCACAGGGATATTCCTAAATAAAGAATATATCATAAAGCCAAGAAGAACCAGAAGTTACCTTTTCAAGATCATGCTATCAATATTCTACTGACAATATAAGCATTGAAATGATTATAGCTATCTTCTAAGATAAAGCACATAACTGATTATGTCATTGTCATTAGGATTCAAGATTTTGAACATAAAAGAGATACAAGTGCAAAATAAAAGATATTAAGTTAAAATCCTGTAGTCTTAAAGTATATATATTTTTATTTTGAGTGTTACTTGCTGCGCACGGAGTACGGCATGTGGGACCTAGTTCTCTAACCAGGGAAGGATCCCAGACCTCCTGCATTGGGAGCAGGGTAGTCTTATCCACTGGCCTACCAGGGGAGCCCCCAAATTCTATAATCTTCCATGTTCTTATGTCTGGTGCCTCAGTGGTCCTTGGCCTCTCTCTCTCTACTGGGCAGTTCATCCTCCAAAGTGGGTTTTGGGCTGCTCACAACAGACTGGTCTCAGGGTATAGATGAACTTCTTACAAAGTGGCTGGCCTCCAAGAGGCAGAAAGCAAGGCCCCCAAGCCAGTTAAGGACTGTGTCTGAGCATGGCACAGCATTGCTTCCACTGTGGTCTAGTAGTCAAAGCAGTCCCAAAGCCTCCTGGCTTCAAAGGGGTGGTGAAACGCGGCCCCACCTCTTGACGGGGGGAGGGGGCACAGTGGTGGCATAGAAGTGTGCGCAGGATGGGAGATGCTGTGTGGCCAACTTTGAAAACCACGATCAGTCACAGTAAGTTGGTAGACGATGACCTGCAAGGCTCAGACTCCCTCCCATGGTGGCTGCAAACAGGGCTTCTGGCTCCAGGCACCTCAAGGAATGGCAGGTTCCCAATCCACTTGACCAGTTCCCTCACCTCCAAAAGTTGCCAGGACCCTTGTGATAGTAGGGATGCTGGTGAAACTTGCCTGGGTCACAATAAACCCAGAGGACTGCAAAGCCGACTGATGGAGAGAGATGGGGGGAGAGGGATTTGACAAAACGAATGTGTGAGACCCTAGTGGGGACCCTAAGGAGCTTTAGCAAATACTCAGACTGTCCCAAGCCTGTCTCAGGCACCACTGTTCAGAGTTCTCTGCCAGAACTAAGGTTGTTGCCTTTCCACTTAAGCCTGTTTATCTGGCTGGGCTGCAGACAGCCACACTGAGGTTTGAGACATGAGGGCTAGGCAGAGCGTTGGGGGTCGGGGTGGGGTGTCAGTAAGTCAAGTTTGTAAGCTAAACCTATGCCAGACGGGATTGTGGCTGTAGTTCTTTGCACACTGAAATGAATTAGAAGGAAATAGACAAAAGTCTGCTTGTGGTTTCCTGGGGGAATTTTATTGCCTGGAAAACTACTATTCTGCCCTTTTAAAGCCCTTGACCCAGAAGGGGTCCTAGACTTGCAGGAGGGAACTGTGTCTCCAAGAGGGATATAAGACTTTGAAAGCTATTTGAGATGAACCAGGCAGAACCTTTCAAAGGGAAAAGTCAGAAGCCACAGAGTGTGTCAGCCAAGGGTGATTTCCCCTGGAGCACAGAGCAAGGGTGGCCAGATGGACCCGCCAAGCAATTTACTGACAGAGACAAGAAGTCTTTCCAGTCCTTGCCTGGTACGATTCGATCATTGCTGCAGCCCAGTGACGTGTGTGTTTCCTTTTCACCCCTCTTTGAATGGGACTTAGTCCTGCAGTTTTCCTGTTCCTATGCAGCCATTGTATATTGGGTGTAGAAGAACTCGGGGGAGACCACTTGTCTCTTTAAGTGGTAGTACCACCATGAGCTACACGTGGCTCTCACTGTTTATTGGATCAGAAGCTCCTGGTCTTTGAGCTGAATGAAAGCACTTGGGATTTGGGGCTTGTCTTTCTTGGACCACGGGGAGATGTGTCTGTGTGTGAGGAGTGCCTGCCAACACTTGGTGGCCCAAAGCGTGGATGGTGGCAGATATCCTTGGGCTAGGTCTAGATCTTAGGCTAAGACCTAGACCAGTGCTAGGTCTCCCCTTCCTTTAGACTATAAGGCACTTGATTCTTGTCTGGGCGCCTGGCCAGTATGTTTCCAGCTTCTCTTGCTGCTAGGTATGGGCAAGTTCCTGAATGAAAATGAACGGAGCAACCTCGGGGGTCATGCCCTTAAAAGGAAAGGGCTTATCTCCCCTCCCCTCCCCTTCCCCCACACTTCTGCTGGCATTCAGAAGTATCTGGGAACCATTTTGGACCATGCAATCTAAGGGTGAACCTAGGAGTGGCCAATCTGTCAAAACTTCAGAACCTATCAAAACTCAGCTGACCAGAAGTCATATTCTTTTCATTTTTGAGGCTTTTGTAAATGCAGTAACTCTGGGAAAGTACAGAAATTGTATCCTATAAAAATTACTGTGGGGGTAATGGATACATGTGGGGGAGAATGGATACATGTATAGGTATGGCTGAGTCCCTTCTCTGTTCACCTGAAACTATCACAGCATTGTTAAATTGGCTGTATCCCAATACAAAAGTTTTTCAGTGTTAAATTAAATTTTTTAAAAAATTACTGAAATACTGGAAAGGTATAAAAGTGGTAACCTTGGGAAGTTATAAAATTAAAAGATGAGACTGAAGAAAAAAGGAACTTAAATTCCTGGTATTAGCTCTTTTACTGCTGATTTTAATAATGCAAGTGTATCAGCTTTTCAGGTGGGCTACACTGATGGGCGACCAGTGAAGGTGAAAGTTGCTCAGTCATGTCCGACTCTTTGCGACCCCATGGACTATACAGACCATGGAATTCTCCAGGCCAGAATACTGGAGTGGGTAGCCTTTCCCTTCTCCAGGGGATCTTCCCAACACAGGAATCGAACCCAAGTGTCCCGCATTGCAGGCAGATTCTCTACCAGCTGAGCCACAAGAGAAGCCCAAGAATACTGGAGTGGGTAGCCTATCCCTTCTCCAGGGGATCTTCCCAACCCAGGGATCAAACCCAGGTCTTTCACTTTGCAGGTGGATTCTTTACCAGCTGAGCCACCAGGGAACCTAGGAGACCTTTCTTGTTCTCACTCTTGCTGCCCATCTGTAAAGTTCCTTATAGAGTTAGCCAAAGATGCAGCATGTTATCGAAAGTCTGGGGTCATAAAAAGTTGGATATGTGTCTAAACACATTTGTAGTGCAGATCTTACTCCCATGACCCCCACCCCCCCAAAAAAAGTGTGTCCATCTGGAAATACTGTGTTCAGGGTAGGAGACTAACAGAGTTAAGGAGGTCATTTCCATAGTCTCTGCTGTGGGACTGTCTTGCTATGGGATTATATCATTATTTCAGGAAGAATCTATGCACTCACGTGTGCATGTGTGCTAGGGCACCTCAGCCTTGTCCAACTCTTTATGACCCTATGAACTGTGGCCCCCCAGGCTCCTCTGTGCATGGGATTCTCCAGGCAAGAATACTGGAGTGGGTTGCCGTGCCCTCCTCTAGGGGATCTTCCCAACCCAGGAGTTGAACTTGGGTCCCTTAAGTCCTCCTGAATTGGCAGGCAGGTTCTTTACCACTAGTGCCACCTGTACTAGGACATGCGTGCTAAGTCTTGTTCAACACTTTGCAACCCCATGGACTGTAGCACACCAGACCCCTCTGTCCATGGGATTCTCCAGACAAGAATACTAGAGTGGGTTGCCATTTCCTTCTCCAGGGGATATTCCCCACCCGGGGATGGAACCTGAGTCTCCTGAGTTGCAGGTAGATAGAAGTCACAGATATGTTCATAGACCTCTGAAGTTTTTGAGCTATACATCACCAGCACATCCTTTCCTCACACAGAGGAGGAGAAAGCAGAGTAGTTTCCCTCACATCTATGAGCAGTATCTGCTCCTTGGCTTCCCAGTATCTCAGGAAACATTTCCCTGGAGTATAATCAAAGCAACATGCCGTGCATGTGTTGTCTCCTACGTAAGGTGTTTAGAGCATGTGAAAGAATCTCATTTAATAGATTTGCAGTCTTAATCATCTGTTTATATAACAGCTTGATTAAAAATTTGTAGTCAGTGTGTTTAAAAGTCTGGGGAAGTGTAATGTTAAGTTTTTAGGTTTTGGTTGATTATGTGTAAATAGTGAATAAATATTTAGAAATGTGAATGCTGAATACTAAAGGAAATGTTGTTTTAGAAGTTAATGAGTTAGTACATGCATTAAATAAAAGACAGGTGAAATTTTCTGTTAATAGTTACTTAAGACATTAATACTATGCCTAGTCAAGAATAAGGGATATAAAAGTTAGTTTTATGAGTTTCAGTTTCCTTATCTAAACAGAGAAGGGGTTGGACTCTCATCTTTGCTAAGGTTTCATCCATCTCTAAGATACCGGATTATTAAAATTCAGAACTCTTTTGCTTATGTTTATACCATATTTTTTTTCTATCTCAGAACAATCAACAACAGGTAAATGGAAGTCAGATCCTCCATAACAGCTTATAACGCCAGCATGCTTTTCATTCTTTTATATCACACACAGCTGCCTCTGTGTAAATAGACTGTCAGCATCTCATCAAGGCACATGTCTCATTGATAGGTTTGCCAGGCACACTTACACTCAAAACCCAGCCCGTCTCACAAATAATTACCAGCTTCAGCACATCTTGGCTGTTTTCAGTCAGTTTTCTCATTCTGTGCACCAGCTCCCCACAGCAGTGTAAGAGAACAAACAGTACCGACCACTTCTTATGACATTTTCCATCAAATTTTTGCAAAGGTCAAACAGTTGAATAGTGCTTGGCTGTTTACAGAGCAACTTCCCTTTCTCACAATTACCCTCGTTTCATAGATTTAGAGCTAAAACTTGGAGAAGGCCAAACGACTCCTCAAAATCACATGGCTAGTAAGTCGCAAGGCAGGGCTCACATCCAGGTATGTCTGACTTTAAGCACAGCGGCTTTTCCATAAAAGTAGCCCCAAGTGAGAGCAACATCTGTGTACCACATGGGGTGGTCATGAAAGTGTTTTCCCACTTGGGAAAATAGGAACACTAACACTGATTCCAGTGCCTCCTCCCCACTCTATTTGTTCTTAGCCAAGGTTGACTTTAAAGGCTGGATAGAAGGGAAAAAACGCCCATGGTTTCCATTAAAATGTATCAGTCAATAAAGAGAGCTAAGGGGAGCTCCAAAAATGCTGATGCCTTTCTTCTTTCTGTGCCTGGCACTTAACTCTGGTATAACACCATGGAGGAGTGTGTTTTTCCCTCCCAACTGTTAACTGCCAGCTATTAACTGATAACTGACCAAGGTTGCCTTGCTGATGTCACACCTGGTCATGTGACTTGCTTTGGCCAATGGAATGTGAGCAGAAGTGACATATACTTGGTACCAGAAGAAGCTTCAAAGGGCTAGCTACTCTCTTATCTCCGCTCTCTCTTTTTTCCCCCGTGTCATGAGATCAGCATCTTCTAGATACAAGCTAGTCCTACTAACTTGGTTCCCTAATGAAGATGTGGAGCAGAGTTTCAGGGAACCTGTAAAGATCAAGTAATGTGATAAACCTTCTTTGCTGTCAACTACTGGGATTTTGGGCACCATTTGTTATTGTAGCATAATTTACACTAAGCCAACAGGTTCAAGCATTTATGCCATTGTATTGCAAATAATTGTTGACTCCAAGGTACACTAGGCTTCTCCAGCAGATGCTATTCATTAACCATCTTTCAATCTCAGAGCCCAGCAGAGTGCCTGATGTATGATAGGTGATAAATGAATCTTTGATGATGGATGAATGGGTGGAAGGAGGGATGGATGACCAGTAGGAGCTTAGTATGAGCCTAAGAGTTCAAAATGGAGCACAGATTCCTCAGGCCAGAACCATGCACTAATGAAACTCACATGGATACCAGGTGTGAGCTCTGATTTCATCAATTGCAGTACTATCCAAAATAATCATGTGGGACATAGCTGATTACCTTGAATCATAATATTATAGCTCTTACTATCCAAATCTGCATTTCCTAAAACTTCTTCTCTAGATTGTGCTGTCTGTGACTCCATGAGTTAGCAACTTCTGTAGACTAAGCAGTAAAACTCAGTAGGAAACATGACAAAGTAGCTATCTGCCCTGACCTCCCACCCACCATGCCACTGTGAGTGGGAGACAGGCAGTTTCAGGCAGCAGCTCTTGGCCCAGGTACTTGCCTAGTACACAGTGATGGTTCCTGCTTCTTTAACTCCCTGCTGTTTTCTGCATGACTCCATGCTACCAGTAGAGCACAGTAGTTCAGAGAACATTTTGATAGAATCAGAAAGGCCTTGATCAAACCTTAAATGCACTATTAACATGGCATTGATGCCATTTGGAACTCTGGAACTAGAATGACCCTTCAGGGTTGTCCTGAGTACAGTCAAGATGAGCAGGCTAGTGTAGAGAGATCCATTTCTTGAACCCTTTCTTTCACCTCCAAACCCATTGTCACATTTACAGCCATTCAGCCTGTTTGCCGTGACTCTAGAGCTCAGAAATGTGGCTGCACCACAGTCTGGGAGCCTAAATATGCAAGCTGAAAGAATTTTTTAGGAGACCTCTCTTCTTGCTCCTCCTCTAGTTCTGACAATAGACCAATGCATTTCTCCAGAATCTGCTGTGAAAAACCTGACCTGAAGCTGTCAGGATATGTCAGCTATCACCTGCTATATTATAGTCCTTTAGAGTCCTATCATAGTCCTTTAGAGTCATCAGGAACTTTTCTTTCCTGACACCTGGCTCCTAAATTACAACTCAGACAACTCTGTCTGTTGTTCCCAGGGGAAGCAGAAGCAACCATTCATCCAGTTCTTTTCCTTCCCACCCCCCAAATGATCAACTTCCAGCATTTTTCTCCTCTGGAGCTTTGTTCCAGGTCATGGCCAACACCTGTGCCTTCATCCACCCCTTTGAGGAATCTTATTGACAGAATGGATTCAAGATGATGCACCCTAAAGCACAGTGACTAGGTGTTCCTCATGGTTGACACCTTGGCCTATAGTTGGCATTAAGTTCCTCAGACTTTGCCTTTTTTCTTTGATGGTTTCACAGAGTTGTATGAGGAAGCTGTTCATGCAAAGCCCTTCAGAGGTTGCCCCCTACTGGAGCTGGTGTCTCTCTGGACCCCTCTCACCTGCTACATCCACTGCAGGTGGACATTCTAGCAGCTGGGTGAGGGAGAGGCTCAGTGCCTCACCAGGGACCACCACCCTCCCTGGAAGCCACGAGGAATCATGCTACATGTTAGTAAGTGGCAGGGGGGATGGGCTGGTGAAAAGTAGGAAAGCATAGAAGGTAATGACCATTGGCCTAAAACAAGTATGTTTTAAAATATATTTATTTATTTATTTATTTATTTATTTATTTATTTATTTTTAGCTGCGTTGGCTCTTGGGCTTCCCAGGTGGCTCTAGTGGTAAAGAACCTGCTTGCCAATGCAGAAGACATAAGAGATGTGGGTTCGATCCCTGGAAAGATTCCTTGGTGGAGAAAATGACAGCCCACTCCAGTATTCTTGCCTGGAGAATACTACGGGCAGAGGAGCCTGGCGGGCTACAGTCCATGGGGTCACAGAGCCAGACACAACTGAACGACAAGCTCAGCACACGCAGCGCTGAGTTTTAGTTGCAGCACGCGGAGCTTTCATTGTGGCGCACAGGCTTCTCTCTTTAGTTGAGGTGTGTGGGCTTAGTTGCCCTGTGACCTGTGAGATCTCAGTTTCCTGACCGGGGATCGAACCTACATCCCCTGCGTTGGAAGACCAAGTCTTAACCACTGGACCACCAGGGAAATCCCCACAAGACTGTTCTTTTTTTTTTTTTTTTTAATAATACTTATTTTTATTTATTTATTTGACTGGGCAGGGTCTTAGTTGCAGCATGTGGGATCTATTTCCCTGACCAGGGATCGAACCCAGGGCCCCCTACATTGGGAGCATGGAACCTTAGCCACTGGACCACCAGGGAAGTCCCCACAAGACTGTTCTTACAAAGCTTATTCAACTTAAATGTTCAGGAACTTCATTGGAAATTCTGATGACGACAATGTTTTTCTAAGAAACAGAAACACAAATCCAAGAGGCAATTGTCAGGATGGGAATTCCATGACTTGTTTCTACCTGAACATTTTCAGGTGGTTTCATTCTTAGAAACATAGGGAAGTCCCGACATGGATGCTAAATATGGGTGCAGGAGGGAGAAACCTAATACATTTACTATGTGCCAGACCATTCTCAGCACTTTCCCCATATTAATTCCTTTAAATCTCCTAACACCATATGAGATAGCTTTTGTTTGATCATTCCCCACATGGCTAGTGGGGAAACCGAGGCACTGTTTTAAATAGTTAGCCCAGGTGGTTGCAGAGTGGCAAACCTGGGTGTCACATGCTATCATTATTTTCCTGTATGCAAAATACATTGAGTACCTACTCTCAGAATCCTAGGTAAGGATTATCACCTTCTGTTTTACAGAGAAGAAATCTGAGCCTCAAAAAAAAAAAAAAAAAAATTCAATGTCACAATGTCACAGAACTAGCCAGCCAGGATGTGAATGACGAGATGGAGTTCCACCTTTTAAGGTGGCTAAACAACAGAAAGATACTACTTTTCCAAGGCTATGAGAAGTAGAAGCTGTTTTCTGCACTGTTGTTCTAGGACAGGCTCATGGCCAGAAGTGGGAATGAGCCCGGACAGTGGAGATGGGCACTGCCTGGTGCCCCAGCAGATGGCTGCCCTCGGGCACCAGAGCTTTGGCCAGCAGCCCGTCCATCTTCATGCCATGACCTATTTTTGTTCACCCACTTAATTCTCTGGCCTATTTCTTTCCTGAATAATTGTTTCATAACCTCCACTGAGTAAGTGTCACATGCTGAGTGTAGCATTCATGAACTTGGAAATGAAAACAAAATGTGCCTTCAGAGGACACAGAGTAATATTCACAATCCAGGTAGAAAAACCAGTAGGAAAATTAAGAAGACTCTTGAACCTTTCCCTTTCCCTTGCATTCAGGTTGGTTTCCTTTTTACACCAACTGACCCAAATTACCAGCAACTGGGGGCCTGGATTGCTCGACTCACTTTTCAGTTGGTCCCTCTGCATTCAGAAATCTCCACAACCTATTAGGAAAAATCATTCTCCACTCTGGTTTTAGCACTGCATTTTAAGTACCTCAATTTGGTTCTCTGTCACCAATAAAACCTGCTATTCCTGTCAGATCCTGCTGCCAAAATCAAGCAGAGAGTGAGTCAAACGTGAGTAAGTGATGTAGAGGTGTTCATTTGACAGTGTGATCAGATACAATTGGAAGAACTTGGCTAAGGTGCTCTGACAAAAGGGCTGCCTATACAACTAAGTGGGTGTTCGGTTCAGTTCAGTCGCTCAGTCGTGTCCGACTCTTTGTGACCCCATGAATCGCAGCACACCAGGCCTCCCTGTCCACCACCAACCCCGGAGTCTACCCAAACCCATGTCCATCGAGTCGGTGATGCCATCCAGCCATCTCATCCTCTGTCGTCCCCTTCTCCTCCTGCCCAGCATCAGGAGGGTCTTTTCCAATGAGTCAGCTCTTCACATCAGGTGGCCAAAGTATTGGAGTTTCAGCTTCAACATCAGTCCTTCCAATGAACACCCAGGACTGATCTCCTTTAGGATGGACTGGTTGGATCTTCCTGCAGTGGGTGTAATTAGATATAAAAGTTCCCTTTTTGTCTCCTTGCGTTTCTGTTTCTCAAGCCCAAAACTGCTAGTTCTGGCGTCTCTCTTTTTTTATTTTTTTGGCTGCAGACTCTGGGGCCTTGGCTGCTTTTCTTCCCCTTGGCCAGCTGCCTGCTACTCCATTCCTCGGGATGTCTTATCTCCAGCTCCACCTTATTGCTTCATTCTCGAAAGAGAAATCCATGAGTCTTAGGATTTTATGGAACATGAGGTTACAAAAACAGCAAGCATAGGGATGTTAAAAATCCCACAGATTCCTTATGGACGTGGCCCCTTGTCATTAGCTCCTGGCTCCCTTGCAAATGTTGACTGGAAGCCCAATTGGAACAGGACTCAGCTCTGAAACTGGGGCTCACTTACAGTCTCTCCTGGCCTGACTCCCGCCCTGGGATTTCAACATCCAAATCAGAATGTCTTACTCCTCCTGCTGGAAACTCTCCTCTGGCTTCCCTGTGCTTAGAGCAAGCTCCGTGCTCCTTTACCTGAGCCTCCTGGCCCTCCAGGATTTGGGCTCTGTTTCTCCAACCTCATCTTTACTACTCTTTCCTCTTCATCCTGTGCTCCAGCCCAGTCTGGTCCTCTAGCTGTGCTTCGAACACCTCCATGTCTTTCCCATGGCAGGTGGCTTTGCACTGGCCAATGTTTGTCCTTGGAACAGCTTGCCATCAATAAGGATGACTCCTCCTCATCTATGGGTCTCAGCCAAATGCAGCATGTGATTCTGAACTGGGTTATTTTGTTGGCGTCACTGACACATTTATTGAATAATTGATGTATGGGAGTACATTGAATAAACTCCTTCAGGATAATAGACTGTTTATTTATTCATCCATTTATTTACTTAGAGAGATTTATGTTAGTTTGGCATCATGCCTTTTTTTATATATATAACTAGTTGTATGCGGTCTTTAAAAGACCCTTTTAAAGGAGCTTAAAGACACCAAAAACTGAGGCATGCATTTAAGGTATGATTTATTCTTTTCCCCACAGTACATCTATCTCTCCATGTGATTTTCTCATCTGCTTCCTTCTGTAACCTTCCCATTCTGTGTGGACATTTTGCCACCATATCTCTCCCTTTGTACATGTCTAAGAAAAGATAACACAAAAATAAAATTATAAACCAATGTCTTTTGGAATAAAACTGAGATGAAATACCAACAGCTCAATTCAATCAGTATATAAACAGACTAATACTTATGATTCAGTAGGATTAATTTCAAGAATACAAGGGTAACATAGCACTGGAATTGATTAATGTTAATGTTTTATAGATCAAAGAAGAAAATATGATCATTCTAATTTAAAAAAACTCTTAGTAAACTATATCTTGAGGAATGCTTCCTTAACATGATAAAAATTAATATCAAATGAACACTTACTGAGATATTGTGTATGCAAGGCACTGCATTAAGTTTTATGGACCATAAAACATTAAATAAGGCAAGTTTCTGCTTTCAGGAAACTAAAGCATGTACTATTGATCACAAAACGTTACCAATCTTCCCTTCTACAAGTGAACCTTTGATTTCACAACTGAGAATTAATCTAAAAAATGTATTTCAACTTAAGATATTTGCATAATATTCATTGCAGTATAACTTTTTAGTAGCAAAATTTCTTAACCTTTATGTCCAATAATAGGGGGATAGTTATGGAAATTTTTTCATATTAACTCACTGGAATATTACTCATTCACTAATGTTTCATTCAGTACCCACAATGTGCCAAAAACCTACACATAGACTAAATTAGTCCAGAGACAATGTAGTAATATTGAACAGCATATATACAGTAAAACTAGTTGTATAAAGTGTAAGAGAGTTTCTCAACATTTGGACCAGAGAGTCTTTTGTTGGGGGGGTGTGGTTTTGTCCCGTGCATTGCAGCATGCTTGGCAGCATCCCTGGCCTGTACCAGCGGGCCCGAAGCACACCCTCCTGCCTTGTTTTGACAACCAACAGTGACACACAGTGCCACATGTCTCCCAGGGAACAAATTTGCCTGTGGTCAAATATAATACATTCTCAACACAGAACACAATTTTCCATATACAGTTTTGTCTACAACTATATAAAAACCTGGGCTTTCCTTGTGGCTCAGTGGTGAAGAATCCATGTGCCAGTGCAGGAGACATGGGTTCGATCCCTGGGTTGGGAAGATCCCCTGGAGAAGAAACTGGCAAGCTGCTCCAGTATTCTTGCCTGGGCAGTCCCATGGACAGAGAAGCCTGGCGGGCTACAGTCCATTGGGTCACAAAAGAGTCAGACACGACTTAGTGACTCAACAACAACAACATATAAAAACCTATAGGTTAAAAAAAACCCTATAAGTGAATGAAAAATGGAAGAAACAATGAAGGTTTAATATTTGCTATGATTATTGATGGAATTCTGATTGCAATTTCCTTTCTCAGATTTTCTAATTATTTTAGCAGTAAATATAGCCCATTTTTGAGATGAGACTTTTAAACAGATTTAAGAAAAACTTTCAGCTCAGGAACATCAGTAGTACTCTGTGGCAGTTCTAGTTCCCCTTGGTGGGCTGATGTGTGGTTCTCATTTCCCTTACACATCCCGTAAGTTCTAGCCCTCCACAAAGAGGCCTTGGCTAGTTATAGGTCTCCTTGCATGTGTTCCAGGAGCACTGATTTCTGTTTAGAGCAGTTCCCAAATGACTCTCTTTGTAGTTTCTGGTGTACCTTTGATTCCAACTGTGATGGTTAGTTTTACGTATAACTTGATTGCACTACTGGGTGCCTAGATATTTAGCCAAGCTTTATTCTGGGTGTTTCTGTTAGGGTGATTGGGATAAAATTAACATTTAAATCAATAGACTGAGTGAAACAGATTTTTCTCTCTAATATGTGTGGGCCTCACCCAATCAGTTGAAGGCCTGAAGAGCGCAATAGGGCTGACCCTCACCTGAGTAGGAGTTCTTTCTTCTGGGACTTCCTTGCTGGTCCAGTGATTTAGAATTCAGTTTCCAATGTTGGGACCATGAGTTCAATCCCTGATTGGGGAACTAAGAGCCCACACGCCACAACTAGGTCTTCCCTGGTGTCTCAGTGATCCACCTGCCAATGCAGGAGACACAGGTTTGATTCCTGGGTTGGGAAGATCCCTTGGAGCAGGAAATGACAACCCATTCCAGTATTCTTGCTTGGACAGAGGAGCTGGTGGGCTACAGTCCTCGGGGTCGCAAAGAGTCAGACACGACTTAGCAACTAAACAGCAACAACATCCTTATACACACACACACTGTTGGTTCTGTCCCTCTGGAAAACCCTAAGACAGTGGCAAGTTTCACTTCCAAAAGTTGGACCTTTCCAGAGAAGCCCACAAGATATCACTAGCCTTTTAAATTCATCAGAGTCAAACACGAGCCCTGACTAGTCTGCTTTCCATGTCTAATTCTCAAGGCTTTGATCTTGGGCTGGCCCGCTGTATTGCTTATTCCTACTCAGGTGTGACCTCGCTCAAGGGGTGCACCCACACACTAAGCCTTTGTGCTCAAGGAAAGATGACCTTTCTGTTTGCTTTTCCTTTTACTCTGAAGACGTGCTTTTTGCTAAACTGTCTCCGTATACCCCAGAAACAACTTCAACTTCCTTTTGTTTTGATTTCACTTCTTCATCTCCACTTTCAGTGTTGGGAAATGATAGACATCAGGACTCAGCAAGAGACAGCAGTGGGCTCCTATGTGACTGAGAGAGGACAAACCTCTCCTAGACCATGGAGTGTTTCTGTTTTTTGGGTTTTTTTTTTTTTTTTTTAAGAAATGCAGCAGGAATGTGTTCTGACTGATGCCTTTGGTTCCCTTTGCAAACACAGCTACAGAGGGTGGGCCCAAAATGGTGGTGGGGCTGTTGCTTTCACTGCACTGGTAATGGAGCATGAGTTAGGGTAGCCAGTCACCCTGTCACATAGTGGCCTCAGGATGCCCCTGAGCTTTTGAGGGCAGGCAAGCATGCTTCAAGTTTCCAAATAGCTAAGCATCCCTAGAATATGTTACTTTGGGAAACAGGAGGGAGTTGTTACCGAACCAGGCTCCTTTGCCCACCTCACAGCAATCTAAACCCTGAGGTTTCTAGCTGAAAAAGAGTTTATTCACAAGGCAGCCAAGCAAGGAGACAAGAGAAGTCACAGATCCACCTCCTAAAGATGAGGAGCTTGAGATTTTTATGGGCTAAAGAAGCAGGCTATTCTTTGACATAGGGAGTGTGAGTTGGAGAACGGGAAAGGGAAGGTAACTGGTGTTCTGAGCAGACATACCTGGTTACAGATTTCTTTCTGGGATGCATGTTTAAAAACAGAGGCACTTAGCACGATCTGAGGGTGGAGTTTTAAGCCCTCTGACGTCAAAAGTTCACTCACTGGATGACTGCACAGGCCCAGTTGTGGGGTTGGTGGTCCCAACAAATCTTAGCTGGCTTGAGCTGGGACAGAAGGTGACTCCAGTTTCCTGGAAAACAACTCAAGCCTTCTCCTGCCTGTTATTATGGTGAACCATTTGTCAAGAGGCATTGTATATAAGGGCAGTTAAGAAGTCTGGTGATACACTACCTGGGCTATATGAAGCTTGGAGGGTGTGCAGTTTAAGAAAGGAAAAGCAACTAAAGGAGGCTTGATTAAAGACAGGTTACAAGCAGAGGGGTTTTAACATGCTGTTCCATTATCTGCAATTCTGTAAGATACACTCAAGGACTTCTATTAAGGCACCAGCTTCTGTTAACTCTACGGGGTATGGTTTCAGAGTCTGTACTTGTATGCTAAAATTATAGGCTCAGAGGACAGAAGATAGTTCTTAGCTGAACCCAAAGAATTCTGACCAGGGTCGTGCTGGTGAAACTGATAGGCTGGGTAACAATGGAAAATAAACTTGGCCAAGCCGTGCTTAATTTTGTTCTCTGTCATATCTGGCCAACCTATTTTGTAGGGTATTTGTGAGCATCAAATGAAATAGTAATGACAATTATAAAAGAAAATACTTACATAGTATTTATTATGGGCTAGACATTGTTTTAAGCACTTTTACATGTATGAACTTAAAATAGAAGTAAAAATGTAAAAATTATAAAAGCATTCAGCAAAGGTTATGTGTTGGTATTAGAAATATAATTGCTAATCACTATTATGTACACTAAAAAATATTTATTTGGCTGCACCGGGTCTTAGTTGTAACAGGCAGGGTCTTCAGTTGCAGCATACAAGCTCTTAGTTGTGGCATGTGGGATCTAGTTCCCTGACCAGGGATCCAGCTCAGGCCCCTTGCATTGGGAGTGCAGAGTCTTAGCCACTGGACCACCAGCAAAGTCCTTGTCATACACTTTTGTATAAGTAACTATATCCGGAAGCAAGTTCTTGCCATAACAGATATTGCAGTGATCACTGAGATATTGATGGTGACCAGGAAACAAATGATCTAACCAGCCAGATGGGGCAATCTGTGCTCACTCTAGGAAGCTCCATGGTCTTCTCTACATGATAGAACCTGCCTTTCTCAGTAGATGGACATGGACACTGATAATACCCAAGCTGCTCGCTGCCTAGCTCTCAGACCATGTTGTCCTCTCTTTTTTCATCAGCCTCATGCTCTCTGTCCTGCAGAAGCCATATTATCTTTTTTTTCTTCTTTCTCCATTGCATCTTCCAAGTACTGGTCACCTTTCTCAAGCTTTGGGGTCCAAACTGATTAGACAGAGTGGCACAAAACAGAGAACTGCTTCCTCATCACTTGACCCAACCAGGTCGGTTTTTTTCTTTTTCTTTTTTTTTTTGAACTGTGTTGTTCAGAACTGAAAAGGCACTTGCGTTCAAAAAAAGATGAAGATTTATGTCTCCTGCCGAAGAAAAAAGATGAACAGGGCGATGTCCAGGGTACACTGCACAGGAAGAGGGGTCTGCCTCTCCCTATGATTAAGGCCACCGTTCACCCAAGTATTCCTGAGACAGTCCTGGTTTCCAGTTATTGTCTCAGAATAATCCTTCACAGAGCTTCTTTCACTTTCTGAAGTGTGCTGGTTTGGGTGATAAATCATATGGTTACTTTATTTATGCTGCTTCCTGAAGCAGTGCAAGACACATAAAAAATGGTGACTGGAAGACCAGGGCTCTAGACCCACCTACACCCGTGGGCCATGGACCCACGAAACTTCCCTTACCCTCTCAGAACCTCAGTTTTCCTGTCTGCAAAATAGACATGGTTCCTGCTCTCGTAAACTTGTAATGAGGAATAAATGACATACTGGTTTAAGGGCACTTGATCGGCTTTGCACTAGCACATAGCTGAAAGTTCTTTTTATAGATCAGTTCAGCCACTCAGTCGTGTCTGATTCTTTGTGACCCCATGGACTGCCGCACACCAGGCCTCCATGTCCATCACCAACTCCTGGAGTTTACTCAAACTCATGTCCACTGAGGCGCTGATGCCGTCCAACCATCTCATCCTCTTTTGTTCCCTTCTCCTCCCACCTTCAATCTTTCCCAGCATCAGGATCTTTTCCAGTGAGTGGGTTCTTTGCATCAGGTGGCCAAGGTATTGGCGTTTCAGCTTCAACATCAGTCCTTCCAATGACTATTCAGGACTGATTTCCTTTAGGATGGACTGGTTGGATCTCCTTGTAGTCCAAGGGACTCTCAAGAGTCTTGTCCAACACCACAGTTCAAAAACATCAATTCTTTGGTGCTCAGCTTTCTTTATAGTCCAACTCTCACATCCATACATGACTGCTGGAAAAACCATAGCTTTGACTAGATGGACAAAGTAATGCCTCTGCTTTTTGTTGGCAAAACAATGTCTCTGCTTTTTAATAAGCTGTCTAGGTTGGTCATAACTTTTTTCCCAAGGAGCAAATGTCTTTTAATTTCATGGCTGCAGTCACCATCTCCAATAATTTTGGAGCCCCCAAAAATAAAGTCTGTCACTGTTTCCCCATCTATTTGCCATGAAGTGATGGGATCAGATGCCATCATCTTAGTTTTCTGAATGTTGAGCCTTAAGCCAACTTTTTCACTCTCCTCTTTCACTTTCATCAAGAAGCTCTTTAGTTCTTTGCTTTCCACCATAAGGGTGGTGTCATCTGTATATCTGAGGTTACTGATATTCCTCTCGGCAATCTTGATTCCAGCTTGTGCTTCATCCAGCCCAGCATTTCTCATGATGTACTCTGCATATAAGTTAAATAAGCAGGGTGACAATATACAGCCTTGACGTACTCTGTTCCCGATTTGGAACCAGTCTGTTGTTCCATGTTCAGTTCTAACTATTGCTTCTTGACCTACATACAGATTTCTCAGGAGGCAGGTCAGGTGGTCTGGTATTCCCATCTCTTAAGAATTTTCCACAGTTTATTGTGATCCACACAGTCAAAGTCTTTGGCATAGTCAATAAAGCAGAAGTAGATGTTTTTCTGGAACTCTCTTGCTTTTTCGACAATCCAGTGGATGTTGGCACTTTGATCTCTGGTTCTTCTGCCTTTTCTCAATCCAGCTTGAACATCTGGAAGTTCACAGTTCATGTACTGTTGAAGCCTGGCTTGGAGATTTTTGAGTTTACTTTGCTGGCCTGTGACATGAGTGCAATTGTGCAGTAATTTGAACATTCTTTGGCACTGGAATGAAAACTGACCTTTTGCAATCCTATGGCCACTGTGGAGCCAGTATTGATCAAAAGCAATTATTTCATCCTATTTTCCAGTACCTCACTAGGAAGTCTCTCCTTTATGCAGGTGAAAAGAATCCATTTTAGAACAGGGACTGTCTTAGGTAACAAATGACTTGTTCTGCACACGAACTTGATATTATGCAGATCTCATATGCTAAAGGGCCATACCTTTTGTGGATCTCATCTCCTTCCTTCCCTCCCCACCCCTGATAAATAATCTCCATTGAATTCACCCCAAAGAAACATGATTGATTTTTCTGGCTACTAATAAAGAATCTGATGGTCCACCTCCTTTGTCTGAATCCACATTCTTGATCATTTGGCCTGATGTTTCCTAAAACATTTATTCTTTTGTGGCAAAGAAAAGTCCCAACACTCATTGCCCAAAGTTGGTGATCTGAACACAAGATTTCCTGATAAAATTGCTTTCTAGTTAGAATCCTATCTTCATCTTTTTACCCATATAGTCTCCCCACAGAGATGATGGACAAGGAGGTGTGATGTCCTTCAGGGACATGACATGCTTCTCTGGGCAGCTCCACTAGGATTTAGCACCCATGAGGTTCCACTTCTGAGAAAGGAAACCTTTTACCATTCATGGAAAATATCCCCAGGTTGCTTGCCAGAAACAGGCAGGCACCCAGGGCATCAGCTTTTTTTTCATCTGTACTTTCTGAACAATTAGTGGCCCAGTGCCATTAGAGATGTCATTTGTCACAGTATAAACTTTGCAAAGGAACACAAGGAAGCAGAATGAAGACAGGAACAAAGAGCTGTTGAGATGCTGCTCCTTTAGATCTTTCAGTATGCAGTTTTATGAAGTTCTTAGGATTTCCTCAGCAAGTAGAGCAATTCAGTGAATGAATTCAAAAGCTTTAAAAAGTATCCTCTCAAATTATTTCTTCTTCTCTTTCTTTAGATGTGAAAGGGAGATGAAGAGAAAAGAAAACACATTCATTCCATTCAGTAAATATTTATTGAGTGCCAGGTACATTTCTGATGCTGGGAATACAGCAGTAGTTAAACAGACAAAGAACCACCTTTTGCAGTTGACATTCTAATCATAGAGAAAAATGATAAAGAAACAAGTGCAGAACAGAATGATCATAAGTGACTGGGGTGCAATTTTTAGATGGGAGGTCAAGCCAGGAAAGGACAGAGTGGGTAATAGCTCCCTGCTTCTAGTGTGGCTCTTTTCAAACTAAAGTTCTTGGCCTTCAGCCAGTGGGCTTCATGTTCTTTCTGGAACTTCCTAGGAAGAACTCCTTTGCCTGAGTCCCAGACCAGGCCCTTGATACACTAAAGGACTTTCAAAAATCCTCTCTGAAGACAAGAGCTTAACAAGGAATGCAATTGTTGTCTTGCAGCAAAATCTTATTTTTGAATATCAAAAGCTAAACATTATCCCAGTCTATCTTTTTAGTCTCTCAATAATAAGTTGTGATATCACCCTCAAGCAGAAGAAAGGCTCAGGTGAACTGTAATAAAGAAAGGTAAAATGCATAAGCACACGAATAATTTGAAAGATATCACACCCTCATGACTACTAAGTTCCTACTGAGTGCCAGACACTGTGCCAACACCTGACAGAACAATGTAAATAAAACAAGGTGCTTTGCCTCAAAGACACATCTAATGGAGTCATCTGTAAGATGAAGAGTTGGGACCAGATTGGTGTTTCTCAGTGTTATTTGCATTTGAGACAGGATAATATTTTATTATGTCAGTTAAGTCGCTCACTCGTGTCCGACTCTTTGAGACCCCATGGGCTGCAGCATGCTAGGCTTCCCTGTCCATCACCAACTCCCAGAGCTTACTCAAACTCATGCCCGTTGAGCTGGTGATGCCATCCAACCATCTCATCCTCTGTCGTCCTCTTCTCCTCCCGCCTTCAATCTTTCCCAGCATCAGGATCTTTTCCAGTGAGTCAATGTCAGTTCTTCACATCAGGTGACCAAAGTATTTGAGTTTCAGCTTCAGCATCCTTCTTTCCAATGAGTATTCAGTACTGATTTCCTTTAGGATGGACTGGTTGGATCTCCTTGCAGTCCAAGGGGCTCTCAAGAGTCTTCTCCAACACCACAGTTCAAAAACATCAATTCTTTGGTACTCAGCTTTCTTTATAGTCCAACTCTCGCATCCATACATGACTGCTGGAAAAACCATAGCTTTGACCAGATGGACCTCTGTCGGCAAAGTAATGTCTCTGCTTTTTAATATGCTGTCTAGGTAATACCAAGCCATCCTGTACTTGGTAGGGAATTTAGCATTCCTGTTCCTTGCTGTCTTAGTTTGCTAGGGCCTCCATAACAAAATCTCTCAGGCTGGATGGCCTAAACATCAGAAATGTAATTCTCAGTGTTCTAGAGTCTAGAAGTCCAACACCAAGGTGTCAACAGTTTGATTTATCCTGAAGCCCTTCTCCTTAGCTTACCGATGGTCTCTTCCTGCTGGGTCCTTCCATGGCCTTTTCTTCGTATGCTAACATCCATGGTGTTTGTCCCTTCTTGTAAGGACATTAGTCCTATTGAATCAGGATCCCACCTTTATGAGCTCATTTAACCCAAATTACCTACTTAAAGCTCTGTATTCAAATACAGTCACACTGGGGGGTTAACATTTCAACATATGAACTTTGAGGGGAGACAGTTCAGTTCATAGCACTTGCCCAACTAACTACCGGTAGCGCCAATCAAAGATAACCAAAGATATTCTGATCTATTCACAGATGGATCCTAAGAGGATGGTCTACAATATTGAGTATTGTCATAGTTATTTTACTTGATTATAAATGCATGTTTGTCTACCAGTTTTGGCTATCATCTGATGACAGGCAAGATGATTCTTTGCAAAAAGTACTTTTTATTTTTTGGCCACGCTGCATGGCTTCTGGGATCTTAGTTCCCCAAACAGGGATCGAAACAAGGCCCTTGACGATGAAAACACTTGAGTCCTAACCACTGGACCACCAGGGAAATCCCAAAAAGTACTTTCTGAACCAAGCCCAAGAGAAATCCAGTACGGTACTTCTCTTATGAAGTAATGCTAATAATGTCACCTCTCAGAGTTTGCTTATCCTAAATTGATACACTGTGAAGCACAGGCAGAGAGACTTAAAGAGTTATCTATATAGTCCTCCCTAGATTGCATAGACTTTTTTTTGACTTTTTTTTTTATTGGTTTTGCCATACAATGACATGATATCGCCATGGGTGTACATATGTTGCCCCTCCAGAACCCCCCTCCCTCCTCCCTCCCAACCCCCTCCCCCCCCCCCCGAGCAACAGTCCTGGGCTGGCGATTGATTTCACATATGATAATTAACATGTTTCAATGCCATTCTCCCAAATCATCCCACCCTTGCCCTCATCCACAGAGTCCACAAGTCTGTTCTATACGTCTGCGTTCCTTTTGCTGTCTCGCATGTTGGGTTCCCGTTACCATCTTTCTAAATTCCATATATATGCGTTAGTATACTGTATTGTTGTTTTTCCTTCTGGCTTAATTCACTCTGGATAATAGGCTCCAGTTCTGTCCACCTGAGTAGAACTGCTTCAAATGAATTTTTTTTTTAATGCTGAGTAATATTCCATTGTGTATATGTACCACAGCTTTCTTATCCATTCGTCAGTTGATGGGCATCTAGGTTGCTTCCATGTCCTGGCTATTGTAAACAATGCAGCGATGAACATTGGGGTACACGTGGCTCTTTCAATTCTGGTTTCCTCGGTGTATATGCCCAGCAGTGGGATTGCTGGGTCAAATGGCAGGTCTATTTGCAGTTTTTTAAGGAATCTCCACACTGTTTTCCATAGTGGCTGTACTAGTTTGCATTCCCACCAACAGTGTAAGAGGGTTCCCTTTTCTCCACATCCTCTCCAGCATTTATTGCTTATAGATTTTTGGATTGCAACCATTCTGACTGGTGCAAAGTGGTACCTCATTGTGGTTTTGATTTGCATTTCTCTGATAATGAGTGATGTTGAGCATCTTTTCATGTGTTTGTTAGCCATTTTTATGTCTTCTTTGGAGAAATGTCTGTTGAGTTCTTTGGCCCACTTTTTGATTGGGTCATTTATTTTTCTAGAATGGAGCTGCAGGAGTTGTTTGTATATTTTTGAGATTAATTGTTTGTCCGTTGCTTCATTGGCTATTATTTTCTCCCATTCTGAAGGCTGTCTTTTCACCTTGCTTATAGTTTCCTTTGTTGTGCAGAAGCTTTTAATTTTAATTAGGTCCCATTTGTTTATTTGTGCTTTTATTTCCAATATTCTGGGAGGTGGGTCATAGAGGATCCTGCTTTGGTTTATGTCGGAGAGTGTTTTGCCTATGTTGTCCTCTAGTTTTATAGTTTCTGGTCTTATGCTTAGGTGTTTGATCCATTTTGAGTTTATCTTTGTGTATGGTGTTAGAAAGTGTTCTAGTTTCATTCTTTTATAAGTGGCTGTCCAGTTTTCCCAGCACCACTTGTTAAAGAGGTTGTCTTTTCTCCATTGTATATTCTTGCCTCCTTTGTCAAAGATAAGGTGTCCATAGATGCGTGGATTTATCTCTGGGCTTTCTATTTTGTTCCATTGATCTATATTTCTGTCTTTGTGCCAGTACCATACTGTCTTAATGACTGTGGATTTGTAGTATAGCCTAAAGTCAGGTAGTTGATTCCTCCAGTTCCATTCTTCTTTCTCAAGATTGCTTTGGATATACAAGGCTTTTTTTATTTCCATACAAATTGTGAAATTATTTGTTCTAATTCTCTGAAAAAGACCTCTGGTAGTTGATAGGAATTGCATTGAATCTATAGATTGCTTTGGGTAGTATACTCATTTTCACTATATTGATTCTTCCAATCCATGAACTCGGCACATTTCTCCATCTGTTTGTGTCCTCTTTGATTTCTTTCATCAGTGTTTTATAGTTTTCTATATACAAGTCTTTTGTTTCTTTAGGTAGAAATACTCCTAAGTATTTTATTCTTTTTGTTTCGATGGTGAATGGAATTGTTTCCTTAATTTCTCTTTCTGTTTTCTCATTGTTAGTGTATAGAAATGCCAGGGATTTCTGTGTGTTGATTTTGTATCCTGAAACTTTACTGTATTCACTGATTAGCTCTAGTAATTTTCTGATGGAGTCTTTAGGGTTTTCAATGTAGAGGATCATGTCATCTGCAAACAGAGTTTTACTTCTTCTTTTCCAATCTGGATTCCTTTAATTTCTTTATCTGCTCTGATTGCTGTGGCCAAGACTTCCAAAACTATGTTGAATAGTAGTGGTGAGAGTGGGCACCCTTGTCTTGTTCCTGACTTCATGGGGAATGCTTCCAGTTTTTCACCATTGAGAATAATGTTTGCTGTGGGTTTGTCATATATAGCTTTTATTATGTTGAGGTATGTTTCTTCTATTCCTGCTTTTTGGAGGGTTTTTATCATAAATGGATGTTGAATTTTGTCAAAGGCTTTCTCTGCATCTATTGAGATAATCATGTGGTCTTTATTTTTCAATTTGTTAATGTGGTGTATTACATTGATTGATTTGCGAATATTGAAGAATCCTTGCATCCTTGGGATAAAGCCTACTTGATCATGATGTATGATCTTTTTAATGTGTTGTTGGATTCTATTTGCTAGAATTTTGTTAAGGATTTTTGCGTCTATGTTCATCAGTGATATTGGCCTGTAGTTTTCTTTTTTTGTGGCATCTTTGTCGGGTTTTGGAATTAGGGTGATGGTGGCCTCATAGAATGAGTTTGGAAGTTTACCTTCCTCTGCAATTTTCTGGAAGAGTTTGAGTAGAATAGGTGTTAGCTCTTCTCTAAATTTTTGGTAGAATTCAGCTGTGAAGCCATCTGGTCCTGGGCTTTTGTTTTTTGGACGATTTCTGATTACGGTTTCAATTTCCGTGCTTGTGATGGGTCTATTAATATTATCTATCTCTTCCTGGTTTAGTCTTGGAAAGTTGTACTTTTCTAGGAATTTGTCCATTTCATCCAAGTTGTCCAGTTTATTTGCATATAGTTGCTGATAATAGTCTCTTATGATCCTTTGTATTTCTGTGTTTTCTGTTGTGATCTCTCCGTTTTCATTTCTAATTCTGTTGATTTGCTTCTTCTCCCTTTGTTTCTTGATGAGTCTGGCTAATGGTTTGTCAATTTTATTTATCTTCTCAAAGAACCAGCTTTTGGCTTGGTTGATTTTTGCTATGGTCTCTTTTGTTTCCTTTGCATTTATTTCTGCCCTGATCTTTAAGATTTCTTTCCTTCTACTAGACCTGGGCTTCTGCATCTCTTCCTTTTCTAGTTGCTTTAGGTGTGAAGTAAGGTTATTTATTTGATTTTTTTCTTGTTTCCTGAGGTGAGCTTGTATTGCTATGTTTTTGACTTTTTTTTAATGAATATCATAAAAGTCAATAGCGTCTGTTCTAAGATCTAAAATGAATAGGATTTAATGAGGAATGTAGGGGGAAGAAGTCTCAGGGGGATTAAAAAGTGACTTCTAGATAAAAGGAGAAGACAAAGCATGACCCTCCAGCTGAGCTGCAGTTAAGATATTGAACATGGTAACCAGGAAGTCTTTTGCATGTGATTTCCATATTAATAACATGTATTGGAGTAGGAAATGGCAACCCACTCCAGTGTTCTAGCCTGGAGAATTCCATGGACAGAGGAACCTGGAGGGCTACAGTCCCTGGGGTCACAGAGTCCTGACTGAGAGAGTACACACCCACACACATGCACACACCGAGTAGTTGTAGCGCCAAGTATGGTAATATGAGCATTCCACATATGCTATTATTTGATCTAATATCATTAAAAATCAACTAAAATAGGATATTTCTACAGCTCCTCGACTTTTCCTCAACTCCTTTGCCTTCCATACACACAGCTCTTGAACTAACTAGGAGACAGAGATACCAAGAATAAGAAATATAATGCCCTGGCCTAGGGAAGTGGTGGTGGGAGAGCTGAGGCGTGGACACATTTGAGAGCTGTTCAGGAGGCAGGGTCAGCAGAATTTAGTGACTTTGGGTTGGTTACGATCTAAGGGAAATGAATAGTCAAAGTTGGTGCTGGGAGCAGCTTTCTGCCTGGGGATGGCATTCACTGCAGAAGAATATCCAGGAGAAGGCATGGGTTCATGACTTCGAAAGAAATCTATAAAGCTGCCATTTGGCAGGACAGATTTTGTTGAGGGCCTCCACTCCGTCTGCTTCCTTTTATCTTAAACTGTTTGTGTCAGTTTCCTCAAAATGCAAAAAGCTGGACAACTCACCTCTGCATCATGCAGGATGGCTGTAAGGATGAGATGAGAGAACGGATATGCCAATGTCCGCGGCCACAGAAAGCATCACACAAGTATTCTTCTCCACCTTCCTTCCTCCTGCCAACTCTGGTTCTGTGATTCTATAGATGCTACTCATCCTGACCCTTGAATACATCAGCACCTGTAGGGATGGGCTGAGAGACAAAGGGTAAAATGAAGAGGCTGGAGGAGGTAACATCTCGTAGGTTGTTGTTGTTCATTCGATAAGTTGTGTCCTTCTCTTTGCAACCCCATGGACAGTAGCCTACCAGGCTCCTCTGTTTTCCAGGCAAGAATGCTAGAGTAGGATGCCATTTCCTTCTCCAGGGAATCTTCCCAACTCAGGGACCGAACCCATGTCTCCTGCATTGGCAGGCGGATTCTTTACCATCTGAGCCACCAAGGAAGCCCTCATATCTAGGAGGGTTGCTGACTATTGGTAGATTGATCTGAAGTTAAGAGGGCAGGTGCACAGTTGGAGATAGGAGACTTGTATCTGAGAGAGCAAGTGGAAAGATGTCCTGAAGAAATGCCTCTGCTTTCATAGTTCTGACTGGTAACCACTCTGCCTTCCAGCATTTGGTGTATTTAGAAAGGAATCAAGTGTCCTTTGCCATAGTCCAGGCTTCATAATGTGTACTCACATCTCAGATTTCCAGAGGTATCCTTCTGGGTTCCTGAAAATTTTGAGGATGGTTTTGCAGCTTTCTACATCATTTGGCTCTGTGGCTCTAAAAGAGAACTGACCCTAAGAACTGGCATTCTCATCTACAGCAAGATTGAGGCCTGCTTCATCTTGATCCTCTGTCTGCTGGAAGGTGATGGGCTTGCAGTAGGGTAGGAGCCAGAATGGGAACATTGGAGACAACTAACCTTAGAGAAAATCTGGCGAAAGAGGAGAAGGGACCCTTAATATTCTGGAGACTGGTATTTGGTACCCAGCAATATTCTCTCTCTCTCTGTATCTTGTATTTAATTCCATATGGCTCCTGTTAGAGAATATCCATGCTTATAATCCTTTATTACATTCAGATTTTACTTTTTGTTAAATCACATTGCTACAAATATCATGTTTGTTTGCATCAAGATGCAAGATTATACTGGGATGCATTAATCTGCAGCATCATTTAAATTTTGTGGCAGTCTCACCAAACAGCTGCCTCTGGAGCCATCTGCTGACACAGTTTAGAATTCTGAGCATTTAATGTGACTAAGGAAAGTATATTCCAGCCTAGTATGAGAAAGGGACAGTCTAGACTCTGAGCTATTGATCCCCTTCACTTGCTGTACCAGAATAAAATCCATATAGGCATTTCTTTTCCTTCACAACCCAAACAACCATCCCTCCCACCCACTTTGAAAAAAGATGTTGCAGTTTCTTTGGCATCTGTTTCAATAAAATGGTCCTCTGCCTTGGAAATTTATGGGTTTTGGCTTCCGATATCTTTGGTGCTCTGTGCCAGCTCATACATATTACTTAAACTGAGTCTCTATTCCATTAGAATCCACCCTGGAGGTGCTGAGTCATGGGCACTTGGAGTAGGGATTATTTCAGTAGAAATTCTTGGCACATATTCTCAGGCCAAATAATGCAGGGAGAAGTGGGAGGAGAGATGATGGGGGGTAAAAAAAGGAGCCAAAGACCTGCTGAAAGCACTAGAAAGCCCACCACAAGAAATAAGTAATCCTCAGACCTGGGAAGATGCATTTCATCATACCCAAGTCACTGTGGCTGAGGTTTGATCTCTTAGTTAACAGTCACAAATCTTGTATGTGAAGCAAAGAACTTGCTTATTAGGACATCATGCTGCTTCTCAGGACATGGCCTTGCCCCATCTGTCAACCAGGGATTCCATCTTTTAAATCACCTTCTGGTTTAACTATCCCTGCAAAAGATAAAACCTGCCGATGGACAATTTAGTATGAGCTGCTCTGCTCATATAATCAGATCAACAAAATACCATATATCCTGGGTGGCTTAAACAACAGAAATTTACTTCTTTATGGTTCTGAAAGTTGAAAGTCTGAGATCGGGGTGCCAACATGTGGCTGCCTTCTGTGCCCTCACATAGTGTGGAGAGAGAGGATGTGCGATGAAGGGAGAGAGGAATATCAGTCTTTGGTATCTTTTCTTATAAAGGTATTAATCCCATCATGAGGGTCCTCTTCTCATGACCTCATCTAGACCTAATTACTTCCCACCTCCTAGTACCATCACACTGGGTGTTTAGGGTTTCAGCATATGAATTGGTAAGGAGGGGCACAATTCACACCATAGCAAGTACCAAGTTTATCTCTCAGACACATGAGTATTCCTGGCTGTGGAAAAGAGCAGAGAGGAAGTTCTTCCTCTGGTGGTTATGGTGGTGGTGATGGTGATAGTGGCAGATTTCATCATCTGAGGCTATCGGAAGGATGCAGGGAAGAAGGATTGGATTGGTTCCTGTTGTATAACAAGCATTTGGCTGGTCTTTGTCCCTGGGTTTTGGAAGTGAGGGGCTTCCCAGGTGGCTCAGTGGTGAAGAATCCGCCTACCAATGAAAGAGACTCAGGAGACATGGGTTTAATTCCTGGGTTGGGAAGTACCCTGGAGGAGGAAACGGCAACCCACTCCAGTATTCTTGCCTGGCGAATCCCATGGAGAGAGGAGCCTGGCGGGCTACAGTCCGTGGGGTTGCAGTCAGACATGACTGAGCACACGCACACACAAAGGCTTGTAAAAGACAGGACTGACTAGAGTTGTTGGAGGACAGTGAGGAGAGTGCAGTGTCCCCTCAAAAGGGTGTTTCTAGAAGAAAGCAGTGTCAAAACTCCTGAAAGAGGACTTGGGAACCAAAACATACTAATGTGCTAAGAATGCGGAGGTCATTGATTATGTTAGTGATTTATTGATTTTTACTACAGGAGAAATGAGTTAAAAGATGAGTGGGAAATGATAAAATGGAAATGTCAGGCGTTAAAAAAAAATAAGGAAAACTGAAGGACTGTTTGGGGATGGTGGTGGGAGAGTCAGGAGTTAAGTTGATAGTGTAGGAATGTAGGAAGGAAAGTGACCGCCAGTGGAGGGCTCCTTTAAAATGCGAAGGACCGACCCTCTGTCGTAATTGGAGGGAAGAAAGAGATGGTTGTTGTGCAGACTTAGATTGATGTGGGGAGATGAAGGGATTGATTTCTAGTTTCTCTGTAATGAAAGAGGAGAGTTTGTTTCACCAAATATTATTCATAACGTTGCCTCGTAAACTAGTTGTTTTATATGTGGATGGATGCCTTCGCTCCCTGTTTCACAAATGGCTAAATATACCTCCCAGTTCACAGCGGTGGGAACAGAGTCGGCGCTTAACAAATACTCGCTTCCTTTTAATTCCAATGATGATGAGAAATCTGATGATGCTCCGATGGCAAGGAAAAGTATAAGCTCTAACTGGTCCCCTGTTACATGGTACCCGATAAATGTGAGGGATGAGAATCAGAGTCGGCAAACGTGTCCGCAAGGAAGAGGAACACCACCGGCACACTCCTTGTCCGGGACCCTGAGGGTTAAGACCAACGAGAGCCAGCCATCGCTGTTTCCTAGAGAGGCGCCGTCCAGCCCGCTGCGGGAGATGGGGAACTTCCTGCTTGTGACTTCCGGGTTTGAGAGGCGGGGACCCTAGGCTGGCGGGGTCAGAAGCAGAGTGGGCTCGTAGTCCCGGGCCTGCTGCCCTGCCGTGCGTGTGGAGGGCCTTGTACGTAGCCCCCGGAACAGCGAGTTCCTTCTCGCGGAGGGGGACGGAGCCGAGGGTTTCGGCCGGGAGGAGCGGGAGCTGCGTCGCCCAGGCTGCACTGTGCATCGCGCTGAGGACTGCCGCTGCTGCCAAGGGCGCAGGCCCAGCATCTCCAGCCGCTCGGGTCGCCGCGCCTCCCTCCCCTGCGGCGTCCCTGGAAGGACCGTGTCGACTGGAGACGATCCGTTCCCCTGGAACTCACCCGCAGTGTACCCGACCTGTGCTCCCTGTCGGCGCTTTCTAAAGCTAAGCTTCAGGCAGTGCATTTTCTTTGGGAGTCTTTAAACCGAAGCACTGCCCCGTTCCTAATCATCTTTTTGCTCTAGGCAGTAAAAACAGCCTTTCTCTGTGGCGTGACATTTTAGAGACAGCCTTTTAATGCCAACTGTGGCCTTACGTTTGCTACCGTTTTGCAGAGCCAGTGTTCCTGAGGGCTCCTCTGTTAGCAAAATTAATAAGTTTCTTAGCAGGGATAGCACGGGAATCTTACATAGACTTCTGCTTCTTTTGTAAGGACTGTGAGAGAAGTATGTAACTCAGATGGTAAAACATATTCCATTTGAACAGCTTGTTTTTTTTTTTTTGCGTTCAGGTGTATTTTTTTTCCCTACACAAACTTTGGGCATACTTGTAATTTAAAAAAGTTTTATATATATTGAAGGTGCTTAGAGAATGCCAGCTTCTTTTGATACAAGGTCTAGGAATATAAATTGGTTTTCTAAAAATGCAATCGATATAGGAATTCCCTGACAGGCCAGTGATTAGGGCTTGCCATTATTTGCAGGGCCTGGGGTTCAGTCCCTGTTTGGGGAACTAAGATCCCACAAAGGCTTGTGGTGCAGGCAGCAGGGGAGGTGCTGGTGATGGAAGTCAATATATTACAAAATAAGGTCCTGATCATTTGCTGGTTGGAATGATGCCCCGTTTCTGCTTTCTTCTCTACTTGTTTACTATAATAGACAAGAGTATTAAATTCAGTGTCCAACAAATTTGGGACTGAATCCTGCTCTACCACGTTCTGGTTGTGTGACCTTGGGAAAGTTTCTTAATGTCTGTTTTGTTCACCTATAGCATGCTGGTACTTGTTTATACAAGGCTTTCCTGGGGGCTCAGTGGTAAAGAATCCACTTGCTAATGGAGGAAATTTGGGTTCTATTCCTGGGTTGGGAAGATTCCCTATAGAAGGAAATGGCAACCCTCTCCAATATTCTTGATTGGGAAATCCCATGGGCAGAGGAGCATGGTGGGCTACAGTCCATGGGGTTGCAAAAGAGTTGGACATGACTTAAGAACTAAACAACAACAGCAATACTTTTATACACTTCAGAGAGCTCTTGTAAGAATTACATGAGAAATGTTATGTGTAAGGTATCAGGTTCACTGCATGGCACATAATAGGCAGTAATAGATTGAAAAATGTTAAGTCTTTTATTTTCTATGTGTGTGCCTTCTTTTAAGCTCTCATTTTACCTGAATTGTGCTATTTTTTTAATATCCTGAAATGGATGCCAAGTCCATATATAATTGCCTTCCAGTCCCTAAAGTAGGTCAGGGAGTTGGGTCCAGAAGATAAAGCTTAGGCTGAAAGGCATATTGTGATTATGATATAGAGTAAGAAACAAGGAAGAGGTCCCTTGTTAGCCTTCCTTTTATATTTAGAGATTATTGGCTGTAATTATTTTATCTCTACTTCATCTTAATTTATTGTTACTAGTCAAGTAAATCCTAACTTTTGTTTGAATTTAACTTCAAAGGTTTCATCATTCTGTCAAGGGCCCACTTATTCTTTGTAAACTAAGCAGTTTGTCTTTTGCTGCTTCTTATACCTGCATATCGATTCCTAAATTCTTACTATTGGTGCCTTTTCCAAAAACTACTTCAGTGTTTCAACCAAAAGTGTTTGTGAGTTCCAAGTGTACAGTATTAATATTTATTTTTAAACCCTGATCTTCAGGCTTTATTGCAAAGGTTTAATTTTTAAATTATTTCCTGGGAAAGGTAAATCAGGTTAATGCTTACTCCTAAATAACTTGAATCTGAGGTTGGATTTTCTGAAAGGATTTCAAAAGCCCATGTTTCTTATGTTCAGTATGGTCCACAGAACATTAAGTGCTTAACAGTTGTTGTATTGCAATGGTTGAAAGGAAGGAAGGAGAAGTGTTAACATATGCCTTTATACATAACTTGTTTCCTTCTACAGGATTTCTGATCCCTAATCTGACTGATCATTGTGATGGAACAAGAGCGAAAACTATTGGTCTCAGATTCTAATGGCTTCACAAAGAAGGAGAGTTTGAAAAGCATTTGTACAGGTGAGAGATCAAGAAGATCTGAATCCTTTGGAAATTTCTTTTAAGACATGCTGTAGAATGTATAGAAAGATCAAGATATTAGAATGAGACAGACTGTAATTTGATTTCCTTGGTCTGTCACAAGGTATGAAAACTCTTACAGCCTTAGTTTTCTCATCTTTAAGAAAAGTGAATGATAATATCTGTCTTGCATATTTTTTAAGATACTGATACACTATATGCAAAACTACCATTCTTAATAAGTAGTGGGTATCATTGCTATTTCTTTGTTTGCTCAGATTTTAACTAATATTTTTATCTAGTTTTCACCTCAGATAGTGTTCTATTTATTTTCTCTCTTACTTTTTAAAGTCTTCTAGAATAAAATTCAGTGAACTGATTTTTATTAATATTTTGATATCCACCATGGCAGTTGGTGAGAACTGACCAGACATTTCATCACTGTTGTTATAAATACAAAAAAAAAAAATCAGCTGCTTCTGATGAACACATTGAGTAAAAGAAATGAAACTAGCTGTAAACACTTTTTTTCCCCCAACTAATAATTGTTTAATATTCTTCTGGAAACACTTTTTAGATCTAAAACATTTTACAAGGTTTTAGTTTGTTATTCTTTCTCTTCCACTGTAATTCAGAATTTCTCCCCCCTGGGAGAGACTAGGGAATGTTTAGAGTATTTGTTTATTCCTGCAGGAGATGAAAGTAAGAATAATTTGAAAACTGTTCAATGCAGTAACTCCAAGGCAGATAAAGAGAGAGCCTCAAAATGGTCTAAAAGTGACGGCCCAGAAAATTGTAAAGATGAAGACACAAAAGAAATACTATTGACAGGGTCCCACGAAGGTAAAACTGAATGTGATGATTCCTGTGAGAATGATAACAACTTGGAGAATCAGGGAAATTGTACAGAAAAAGAGGAGGAACAACCCAGTCACTGTGGATGGAACCCAGGAGAACATATTGGGCCTGCTGGCCCCCAGAACCCA
This sequence comes from Antilocapra americana, assembly GCA_007570785.1. Lineage (NCBI taxonomy): Eukaryota > Metazoa > Chordata > Mammalia > Artiodactyla > Antilocapridae > Antilocapra > Antilocapra americana. The sequence goes on along the minus strand of ML661883.1, from coordinate 13,179,094 downwards.
TCCTTTGGGGACAAACCCTACAGATGTTCTGAATGTTGGAAAAGCTTCAGTAATAGTTCTCATCTTCGAGCTCACCAGAGGACCCACTCAGGAGAAAAACCTTACAGATGTTCTGAATGTGGGAAGTGCTTCAGTAACAGCTCTCACTTGATTCAGCACCTGAGAACACACACAGGTGAGAAGCCCTACCAATGTGGTGAATGTGGGAAAAGCTTCAGCAACACTTCCCATCTTACTATCCATGAAAGAACTCACACGGGAGAGAAACCCTATAAATGTCCAGAGTGTGCGAAGAGTTTCAGCAGCAGTTCTCACCTTATTCAGCATCACCGATCGCATACAGGTGAAAAGCCATATGAATGTCCAATTTGTGGGAAATGCTTCAGCCATAGTTACGTGCTCGTAGAACATCAGAGGACCCACACTGGAGAAAAACCTTATAAGTGCCCCGACTGTGGGAAGAGTTTTAGTCAGAGCTCTAGTCTAATTCGCCACCAGCGGACACACACTGGTGAGAAGCCCTACAAATGTCCTGAGTGTGGAAAAAGCTTTGGTTGTAATTCTACTCTAATCAAGCATCAGAGAATACATACAGGAGAAAAACCCTATCAGTGTATAGAATGTGGGAAGAATTTCCATCGAAGTTCAAACCTGATTACACATCAGAAAATGCACACAGATGACAAAACCTATGAAAGTTCTGAATATGAAGAAAGTTTGAGTCAGAACTGCAGCCTGATAGAAGAATGCAGAATCCAGCCAGGAGAGAAGCCATATAAATGTTGTGAATGTGGAAAGAGTTTTGGCCTCAGCTCTCATCTCATAAGACATCAGAGAACACATACAGGAGAAAAACCTTACAGATGTTCTGAGTGTTGGAAAACTTTTAGTCAGAGTTCCACCCTGGTGATTCACCAAAGGACGCACACAGGAGAGAAACCTTATAAATGTCCTGACTGTGGTGAGTGCTTCAGTCAGAGCTTTAACCTTATCAGGCACCGAAGGACCCACGTGGGAGAAAAACCTTACAAATGTACTGACTGTGAGAAATGCTTCAGCAGAAGTGCCTACCTCAGTCAGCATCGGAAAATTCATGTAGGAAAGTCTTTTGAGTCTCCTGAAGTGGAAGATTTTCCTCATGAATGGACTTGGAAAAACTATTCTGGGGAAATAGCCCTCATCCCTTCATTTTCGATCCCAAGTTCATCTCCCTGCTGAGTCTTAAAGTCTATTTCTTTTTCTTATCAAAAATTACAAGTAAGATGTTCTCAGATCACACTGTTGGAAAATTTGTTTGGTTTGTTTTCCAAAACATGTGAGAAAAGTCAACTTCCCCGCTTAAAGGTTGGGAAGACCCAGATTATCAGGTCACCAGATGTGCCCAGTGAGAGATACTGCCAGTGATGGAGAGAAAGAAGAATATTTTGTATTGAAGGTAAGACAGTAATAGTTTCAAAGGACAACATGGAGAGAAATCATGGGAGACTACAGATGAGATTGTTATTGAATCTTATTTCCTGTTGCCTGACCGGGTTGACAGATGAGTCCTACGGGTTTCCTTAGAAGAAAAGACTAATTTTTTTCAAATGTGTTATTTGCTGAAAATTAACTTTTGTAGTATTTAGAACTGCATTGTTCAGTACAACAGCCACTAGCCACACGTGGATAGTTAGGTTTAAATTGACTAAGATGAAATTTAAAATTGAGTTCTTCAGTCACGTAAACCCCTTGCTGAATGCTCAGTAGCTACTGGGGGCTGCTGTTTTAAATATCACTAAAAATTGTTTCAAAATCATCAAGACTGTAGGAAATGTGCTCTGGGGATTCTGTTCTCCTAGAGGAATTACAATATAGTCTAGGAGTAGGATAGAGTTTTGAAGGCACTAGGTCTAAATGTTCACTGTTTTGATGATTGTATGTTTTAGATTCAAACATCTCAGTTATCTAGTGATATGATCCCATTGCCTTGGCCAAAGTAAGTTTAAGAGGTAGGATTCATAATTCTGTTTAAAATTTTTCTGTCAAGTGGTCCATTCCCCTCTGTTTTCCTATTATGTAGTTCTTCATCAGATCAAAGACACTGGGTTTTCTATTGATTAACTCACTGAGTCTGAGCCAGTGTCCAGGGACAGTTTGCCACTGGAGCCCCAGATTCCTAAGTTCCAGTCTCGGCAGTTTGCTTTTGCCTCTTGAGGTACATGGTGTGTGGATCTGGTAACTCAAGACACTATTCTCCCTGCTCGTTTGTCCAGTGGGAGTGGTGTGTTGTAAAGCATTAAGATATTTCCTCTGTCTCCACCTCCATTTTTTCCTGCCACTATAAAAAGGCAGATGTGTAGGAAGATCAGAACTAGCCCAGGATTTCATTTTTTTATTTTTTTTTTTGGAGTCAAAGATATAATTTTTAAAGAATAAGTAGAGATGTATATTAGGAATGTGGAGCCAGAGGGGGCCAAGTACAGCTAGGGCAGAGGGCTATCTGTAGTTGGTGGGTAGCTGAAGTCCGTGGGGATTCTTTCTTTCATGACTGTGGTGCACCCGGTACTGGCAAGGCAGTTGTGTCTTTTTATATTGTTTGGGATTTAAAAATGAATTAAAGCTGATAACTAATGGTATTCAAGAAGTCTTTGAGGGTGATTTTCTGCTTTCAGAAAGGGGAGAACCTTATGGGCATCATTGGCTTTAGTGTGACCCTTAACTCAAGCATCCTGTTACCTTTGTATGTTAGGCAGTGTTACCCCAATTGTCTGAAACTGTGGTATCTGAGGATAAGGTTTACAATATTCTTTTTTTTTTTCTTTTTTAATTTATTTTTTAATTGAAGGATAATTGTTTTACAGAATTTTGTTATTTTCTGTCAAACCTCAACTTGAATCAGCCATAGGTATACATACAGTATTCTTTAATTGCAGACAACTGAGAGTTTGATGTTTGATAAGAGTCTGATTAATGCTCAGTTGCAAGGAAGTAGCTGTTGGGGTGGTGCACAGTCGTGGAGCCCATTATGTGTGGCAAGTAACCACTCTGAACTTGTTTCCTCATCTGTAAAATAGAGATAATGTCTACACTGCACGGTTTTGGTAAGGGTTAAATGAATGTGCAAAGCAGCTAGCACAGTGCTTAAAATATGTGTCTAAATAAATGGTAATTAGTTATTATTAATTGAAACAAATTGAAAAATATCCTCCATACATTTCCAGAAGCAGTGGTACAGCCCCAAACTTACTTGTGGATTCTTTATGATCAACCTCAGGAACCCCAAGGAATGAGGTATTATAAAAGCATAAGACTAGTGTGTTTTAAGTATGTAGACTGTCGAAAGCACTTTTATTTGATTCGGCTTATTGAATTTTGTTGTTGTTCATGAAACAAAGGACTCAGTTCAAGTCAAGAAAGAACAAAACAGCAAGTTCAATTTTAGTTAATTTGCTGAGGAGATTAACAACTGTATAACTTGTGTCCTGTTACTGTCCCTGCACTGTGTTTTATGACTGCCCACAATTATATAAAACCTACTTCAGAAACCTTGATGCCTGTAGAAGCATATATTTTTGCATTTTAGATGGGTTTAGATGGGCTTCATTAGTAAAATAATTTTGCAAGAATCTCTTTGAGTTGAAAATTTAGAAAAATGAAGAGAGATTTGTCACTTAACAATGGAGAATTTAAGGTAGTCAGATGTAATCCTATTTGATGCCTTTGCCTCACTTTAATGAGTCAGCAAATAGGTTCTTTGTGTAGCTCCCCCAAAAGTAAATATTCTCTGTATTCTCTGTTTTTCTTGCCAGCACAAAGGATTCAGCACCTGAATAAATAAAGCATTCTTATTCACTAGTGATGTGTTTCATAGTTTCTTTTTAATTAAAGAGAAGACACCTTCCTGTATTCATTTTTTCCTGCTCAAAGTAGGGGCTTAGATATTTTAGCCCTACAGTGGAATGGGGAAATTCATGTTAATGCTTATATTTACAGATGTAGCAGGGAACTCACTCCCCAGTTGCTTTATAGCCTACCAGAAGTATGCAAGCAAGTCTCTATTATAGTACCTGAGATAAAAGTTTGCTTCCATTGTTCTAAGCCATTCAAGTTTAATCTACCAGATGGTCTTCTCATTGGTGCTGTAGAAGTTTCTTTATTGATGATGAGAAAGAGAGGAGTATAGTCTATGTGACAGTTGCTCCTATACATTAGTCCCCATCTTTTTCCAGTAACCATTGTAATGACAAACTCATTGCTTTTTATTTTGTATTTGAGTTTGTGTAATTCCTTTCAAGCACAATAATCATTTGTTCAACAAAAATTTACCTGATACCTAATATGTGTTTATCACAGGTCATATAACAGTGGGAGGCAGAGGTAAGGATAGACTAATAGAAGGAAAATATGCAGTCTTTCAAATAACTCCTTTCTCCTTGCTGTTTCTTTATGCTTATTATGTTGACCTCTCCACCATCAGATTTAATAATTTGATAGTTTGATGAGCTCGAGATAACTATAGATTAAAGTGGGTTAAATTTGCTCTGAAAATACAAGCTTGATAAAGTTTGACAAAATATTTTCTTTTGCACGTAGTAATGCTTAATAATTACTGAGTAGTTCTCATGTGCTTTTAGGTTTTATGCTAATGTCCTAGAGTATGTCCTTCCAGGATATGTGTTTCTACTGGAATGTGAACTCCTTGAATCAGAGAATGGGTTTCATTTTTGTAATCCCAAAGCCTGACACAAAACCTGGCATGTGCAGTCTTTATTGACTGGTTTTGGGTGAGGGGTATGCACCAATGGATAAAGTCTACTGAGTTAGGCTGTACACGCTCAGCATGCTCCCAGGTTCCTTTAATACCATTGCTTATCCAGTCCATAGAAGCTGGGCTGGCTTGGAAATGAAAGTGACTCCTTTAGGAGGCTGGGTCTGTCATCATGCTAACCCTAGAGGACCCTAAAATGTCCCAGTCATTCAGAATCCAGTAAGACCTTGGGATGCTGATTCATACTATCTTCAGTTCAGTTGCTCAGTTGTGTCCAACTCTTTGAGACCCCATGAACTGCAGTATGCCAGGCTTCCCTGTCCATCACCAACTCCCGGAGTCTACCCAAACCCATGTCCATCGAGTCGATGATGCCATCCAGCCATCTCATCCTCTATCTTCCCCTTCTCTTCCTGCCCCCAATCCTTCCCAGCATCAGGGTCTTCTCCACTGAGTCAACTCTTCGCATGAGGTGGCCAAAGTATTGGAGTTTCAGCTTCAACATCAGACCTTCCAATGAACAACCAGGACTGATCTCCTTTAGGATGGACTTGTTGGATCTCCTTGCAGTCCAAGGGACTCTCAGGAATCTTCTCCAACACCATAGTTCAAAAGCATCAATTCTTTGGTGCTCAGCCTTTTTCACTGTCCAAATCTCACATCCATACATGACTACTGGAAAAACCATAGCCTTGACTAGACGAACCTTTGTTGGCAAAGTAATGTCTCTGCTTTTCAATATGCTATATTGTTGGCCATAACTTTCCTTCCAAGGAGTAGGCGTCTTTTGATTTCATGGCTGCAGTCACCATCTGCAGTTATTTCAAAGCCCCGAAAAATAAAGTCTGACACAGTTTCCACTGTTTCCCCATCTATTTCCCATGAAGTGATGGGACCAGATGCCATGATCTTAGTTTTCTTAATGTTGAGACTTAAGCCAAATTTTTCACTCTCCTCTTTCACATTCAGCAAGAGGCTCTTTAGTTCCTCTTCACTTTCTGCCGTAAGTGTGGTGTCGTCTGCATATCTGAGGTTACTGATATTTCTCCCAGAAACCTTGATTCCAGCTTGTGCTTCTTCCAGCCCAGGTTTCTCATGATGTATTCTGCATATAAGTTAAACAGGGTGACAATATACAGCCTTGACATACTCCTTTCCCGATTTGGAACCAGTCTGTTCCATGTCCAATTCTAACTGTTGCTTCTTGACCTGCATACAGATTTCTCAGGAAGCAAGTCAGGTGGTCTTGTATTCCCATCTCTTGAAGAATTTTCCACAGTTTGTTGTGATCCACACAGTCAAAAACTTTGGCGTAGTCGGTAAAGCAGAAGTAGATGTTTTTCTGGCACTCTCTTGCTTTCTCAGTGATCCAGCAGATGTTAGCAATTTGATCTCTGGTGTCTCTGCCTTTTCTAAAACCAGCTTGAACATCTGGAAGTTCACAGTTCATGTATTGCTGAAGCCTGGCTTGGAGAATTTTGAGCATTACTTTACTGGTGTGTGAGATGAGTGCAATTGTGCAGTAGTTTGAGCATTCTTTGGCATTGCCTTTCTTTGGGATAGGAATGTAAACTGACCTTTTCCAGTCCTGTGGCCACTGCTGAGTTTTCCAAATTTCCTGGCATATTGAGTGCAGCACTTTCACAGCATCATCTTTTAGGATTTGAAATAGCTCAACTGGAATTCCATCACCTCCACTAGCTTTGTTTGTAGCTTTGCTTTCTAAGGCCCACTTAACTTCACATTCCAAGATGTCTGATTCTAGGTGAGTGATCACACCTTTGTGATTTTCTGAGTTGTGAAGATCTTTTTTGTACAGTTCTTCTATGTATTCTTGCCACCTCTTCTTAATATCTTCTGCTTCTGCTAGGTCCATACCATTTCTGTCCTTTAGTGAGCCCATCTTTGCATGAAATGTTCCCTTAGTATCTCTTATTTTCGTGAAGAGATCTCTAGTCTTTCCCATTCTGTTGTTTTCCTCTATTTCTTTGCATTGCCCACTGAGGAAGGCTTTCTTATCTCTCCTTGCTATTCTTTGGAACTCTGCATTCAGATGGGAATATCTTTCATTTTCTCCTTTGCTTTTTGCTTCTCTTCTTTTCACAGCTCTTTGTAAGGCCTCCTCAGACAGCCATTTTGCTTTTTGGCATTTCTTTTTCTTTGGGATTGTCTTAATCCCTGTCTCCTGTACAATGTCACAAACCTCCGTCCATAGTTCATCAGGCACTCTGTCTATTAGATCTAGTCCCTTAAGTCTATTTATCACTTCTACTGTATAATTATAAGGGATTTGATTTAGGTCATACCTGAATGGTCTAGTGGTTTTCCTTACTTTCTTCAATTTAAGTCTGAATTTGGCAATGAGGAGTTCATGATCAGAGCCACAGTCAGCTCCCGGTCTTGTTTTGCTGACTATATAGAGCTTCTCCATCTTTGGCTGCAAAGAATATAATCAGTTTGATTTCGGTGTTGACCATCTGATGATGTCCATGTATAGCGTCTTCTCTTGTGTTGCTGGAAGAGAGTGTTCGCTATGACCAGTGTGTTCTCTTGGCAAAACTCTATTAGCCTTTGCCCTGCTTCATTCTGTACTCCAAGGCCAAATTTGCCTGTTACTCCAGGTGTTTCCTGACTTCCTACTTTTGCATTCCAGTCCACTATAATGAAAAGGACATGTTTTTTGGTTGTTAGTTCTAAAAGATCTTGTAGGTCTTTATAGAACCATTCAACTTCAGCTGCTTCAGCATTACTGGTTGGGGCATAGGCTTGGATTACTGTGATATTGAATGGTTTGCCTTTGAAATGAACAGAGATCATTTTGTCATTTTTGAGATTGCATCCAAGTACTGCATTTCAGATTCTTTTGTTGACCATGATGGCTACTCCATTTCTGCTAAGGGATTCCTGCCCACAGTAGTAGATGTAATGGTCATCTGAGTTAAATTCACCCATTCCAGTCCATCTTCATTCGCTGATTCCTAGAATGTCAACATTCACTCTTGCCGTCCCCTGTTTGACCACTTCCAATTTGCCTTGATTCATGGACCTAACATTCCAGGTTCCTATGCAATATTGCTCTTTATAGCATCGTACTTTGCTTCTATCACTAGTCACATCCACAACTGGGTACTGTTTTTGCTTTGGCTCCATCCCTTCATTCTTTCTGGAATTATTTTTCCACTGATCTTCAGTAGCAGATTGGGCACCTACCGACCTGGGGAGTTCATCTTTTAGTTTCCTATCTTTTTGCCTTTTCATCCTGTTCATGGGGTTCTCAAGGCAAGAATACTGAAGTGGTTTGCCATTCCCTTCTCCAGTGGACCACAATCTGTCAGACCTCTTCACCATGACCCTCCCATCTTGGGTGGCCCCACACGGCATGGCTTAGTTTCATTGAGTTAGACAAGGCCGTGCTCTGTGTGATCACAATAAACTGTGGAAAATTCTTAAAGACATGGGAATACCAGATCATGTGACCTGTCTCTTGAGAAACCTATATGCAGGTCAGGAAGCAACAGTTAGAACTGGACATGGAAGAACAGACTGATTCCAAATAGGAAAAGGAGTACGTCAAGGCTGTATATTGTCACCCTGCTTATTTAACTTGTATGCAGAGTACATCATGAGAAATGCTGGGCTGGAAGAAGCACAAGCTGGAATCAAGATTGCTGGGAGAAATATCAATAACCTCAGATATGCAGGTGACACCACCCTATGGCAGAAAGGGAAGAGGAACTAAAAAGCCTCTTGATGAAAGTGAAAGAGAAGAGTGAAAAAGTTGGCTTAAGGGTCAACAGTCAGAAAACTAAGATCATGGCATCTGGTCCCATCACTTCATGGGAAATAGATGGGGAAACAGTGGAAACTGTGTCAGACTTATTTTTTGGGGGCTCCAAAATCACTGCAGATGGTTTTTTCACCCATGAAATCAAAAGATGCTTACTCCTTGGAAGGATATTGAAAAGCAGAGACATGACTTTGCCAACAAAGGTCCATCTAGTCAAGGCTATGGTTTCTCCAGTAGTCATGTATGGATGTGATAGTTGGACAATGAAAAAGGCTGAGCACTGAAGAATTGATGTTTTTGAACTGTGGTGTTGGAGAAGACTCTAGAGAGTCCCTTGGACTGCAAGGAGATCCAACAAGTCCATCCTAAAGGAGATCAGTCCTGGGTGTTTATTGGAAGGATTGATGTTGAAGCTGAAACTCCAATATTTTTGCCACCTCATGTGGAGAGTTGACTCATTGGAAAAGACCTTGATGCTGGGAAGGAGTGCGGGCAGGAGGAGAAGGGGACGACAGGGGATGAGATGGCTGGATGGCATCACTGACTTGATGGACTTGGGTTTGGGTCTACTCTGGAAGTTGGTGATGGACAGGGAGGCCTGGCGTGCTGCAGTTCATGGGGTCGCAAAGAGTCCGACATGACTAAGCGACTGAACTGAAGTGAACTTTACCATCCTACTGCTGTAACCAATCAGTGAACACTTGTATTGTCCACTGCAGGCATTAGTGTTGTACTAAGAGAAGAAAAGGAAAAAAAAGGGGGGTGGGAAAAGGAGAGAAGAAATGCAAGGTGTGGTTATTGCCACTTAGAGTTAGAGGTCATATCTGGTTATTCCTGCTAACCATTCTTTCTTATGTTTATTTGGTTGTGGCATCAGGAATCTTCACAGCATCATGGGCGATCTTTCCTTGTGTCACTTGGGCTTAGTTGCTCCACAGCATGTGGTATCTTATTCTCTGGACCTGAAATCAAGCCCACATTCCCTGCACTGCATGGTGGATTCTTAACCACTGGACCACCAGGGAAATCCCATTCTTACTAACTTTCAAACTTCAGCTTAAAAGTAACTTCTTCTGTCAGAACTTCCTTGACCCCTAGGTTAGTTTATATCTTCTTACCCTCCAGAGCAGCATGTACTTTCCTTTTTTTGGGCACATACGACATCTTTAAGCCACCCTGAGGTGGCTCAGCATTAATGAACCACCCGCAAGGCAGGAGATGCAGGAGAGGCAGGTTCAGTCCCTGAGTCTGGAAGATCCCCTGGAGGAGGAAATGGCAACCCATTCCAATATTCCTGCCGTGATAATCCCATGGACAGAGGAGCCTGGTGGGCTACAGTCCATGAGGTTGCAAGAGTCAGACATGACTGAGCACGCACACACGCCTGACATCTTTTATTACCTGTTTGCTGCTGTTATCGCCATTAAATCCTATGCTGTGCTCACTATTTTACTCACACCAAGCATAGTGCCTGACACGAGTTAGCCACTTGATATATATTTACTACATTGAACTGGCTTGCCTTGTAATCGAATTATGGCTGTATGAGCTGTATTCATGGAGAGAAGGAAGATGAAGACAAAATTCCAAATTATATAATTGGCTCCATCATTTGCAACTAGAATTTGTAAAAGATTACCTACAAACTGAGGGAATGTAGAACAGCTGAGTGAGTGGCCAAAGTCTTTGGACAAGGTGCATGATGAGCAAGAAAGTTTTGATCTTATGTATTTCTAGTGTGTTACAAACCGAAACATTAGTGAAAAGGGAGTTCAGTTTGGTACCAAAAAAAAAAAGGAAAGGTTACATTCAAAATGTGTATTATATACCATGTGCAAAGAATGCAATTGTGAATAAGACACGGTCCTTGCCTTAAGAGCTAAATCTCTTGAAAAGGTGTAAGTCAATAATTGCAATACAAATTAGTAACTGTTGTGACAAAGAGGTAATTATGACAACTTGAAGAGAAAGAGATGTTAATTAATTTGGGTCTTAAACAGTGGATAATTGAAGAGGAAAAGGCTTTTTCCTGCAATAGGAATAGCATTTGAAAAGGCAAAAGTGTAATAAGCCTGTCAGGCCAGATGGCACCAGATTCCAGAGGTGATTAAGCAATGAAATGAAAAGATCAAGTGTGCTGTTTGTTTGTTTTAAAGGTTAACTAGATCTTTACCTTAAAATAAAGGAGAAAAAAATGTGTTCTGGTCAAACATCCCTAGATTCTTGACCCAGATTTCCTGGGCTTGGTTTCAGGCTCTGCTTCCTATTAGCTGTGTGACCACTTCTTTGTACCTCAGTTTGCTTGTTTGTAAGATAGGGTTAAAAAGAGCACCTGCCTGATAGCTGGTTGTGAGGACAAAATTAGCTACTATATGAAAAAGAAATTGTAGAATGCTGCTCATACTGTAAAAGTGTGTCTTGTTGTGATTACAGAAGTTATCACTGTCTGCCAGTCAGGGGGTGATTTTGTCATATTTCATTGCCTTCACCTCAGGCTTGAGTGATAAATTTTTGTTTCTGAATAAGTGCAGCCAGGCCAAGGCTGCAGCTCAGTGGTAGAGAACCTGCAGGTGAATGTAGGAGATGTGGCTTCGATCCCTGGATCAGGAAGATCTCCTAGAGAAGGAAATGACAACCCACTCCAGTACCTTGCCTGGGAAATCCCAAGGACAGAAGAGCCTGGTGGGCTGCAGTCCATGGGGTTGCAAAAGAGTTGGACACGACTTGGCGACTAACCAAGAAGAAGCCAGGCCAAGATTCAAACATATGTAAGTGATGGTTATGTAACATTTAAATAAGTTTGGAAAGCACAGGTATTCAGAATATGCCCTATGCTAGGATCACAAATGCTCTTTTTGCCTCCAGGTTGGAAGTGGATTTTGGACTGTACACATATGGATAAGGTGACTTTCAAAAGATTAATTAAAAAATTACCCACTTAAAAATTTTTTTACCTACTTAATAAGGAAAAAAAAATCCTCATGATAATTTCTATGCCAGGGTAATCAAGTAGCAATCCTTCTGGTGATAACTGTATTTGCTTCTACAGAGTCAGCTGACCAAGCCTTCTGTCATTTTTAGCAATATAGGGACTCACTGTTACCAATAAGCAGCTAAGTGAAGAATTATCTTCAGGAGAGCAATTTCCCACACGTTAAACTGATTTTCTTGAGTTCTAAGTCACTGTGTCTTTCAAGCAGCTGAATTTGTTGATAGCAGGGAGGAATGTCAAGGAAAGTCTTGGTTTTATAATGGAAGAACAGTAAAGTATGTTTACCTTGTATATTTACTCTGATCATTCAGAGTATTGGGGAAACAAGATTTGGAGACCAGGAATTCAGCTGTTGGTTTTGTCACTTATAAACTGTGATTTGGCCAAGCCACTTAACCTCTTTAAGTTTCATATTTGTTATCTTTACAATCCAGGTAGTTTTGAGTGTCAAATGATGCCTATGAAAGTGTCTGACACGTAATTATTTTATTAACAGATAAAACACATTTGGGTTGAAAAATGATGACAAGTACTGTACTTGTATAAACTCAGCAAACTGCCAGGAACTTTTAATTTCATAAAGACATTGCCCTATCCCTTCAGAGATTTGACTGACTTTTGACTTGTTCAAGGTCCCGAGCCTGGTTAGTGGCAGCCAGAGTCTAAGTCTTCTGATTTCTAATCACCTAGTCTTTCCTACTACACCATTGTCATTCATCATTCATTCAATACAGCTTTATGGAAGATAAATGCAAAAACATTGTGCTAGTTGCTGTGGGTGATTCTGATTTATCAGACCCATATTCTCCTCTCAAGGAACACAGCAACTAGTGGGGTAATAGCCATAAATGTATAGTCAGAAGCTGGGACGATAGGGTATGAATAAACTACTATGTGATCTGGTAAGGATCAGTGGACCCTTGGTAGAAGAGGTGACAATTCAATTCTGCTCCAAAAGGCAGAAAGGATTTGTACATAAGTCTCAGGGTTTAAAATAAGCAGTCCAGGGTTAACAGTAAGGTGAACAAAGGCACTGGTCTTAGCCCTCAATAAATTTTAGGAAGTTTCAGGTTTTTTTTTTCTCGTAACAAGGTCCATCTCTCACCCGTGAATCTTGCAGACTTCTATTGTTCCCTCTAGAATGTCTGTCCTGGACAAAATTCGTGTAACTTGCCGGAAGGCCTTGCCTGAGTCACTCCAGGCAGAGTGAAGGACTGCTTCCCGTTTCCATGGTTCCCTCCCCGCCCACCCACTTTTTCGGGGCACTTATAACACGTCTCTGTTCATTTTACTTTGCCCGGCACCTTCACCCTGTTTCTGATCTTGAGAAAAAAAGCGCGAGGTGCATCAGTGTATCTTCAGCCTGGGTACAGTGACAGAGTGCACGGCTGCCTGACAATTTGGGGTAAAGGAAGGGAACACCTGGCATATCCTCGCCTCTCTCTCTCTCTGCCAGACGCCCGCCCACACCTTCTTGCAGATTCCGCCGTGAATGTCACGTCCTCCCTGCACCTGTAGCTTTTTCCACCGCCCCCTATCACATGGTAGGCACAGGCCGCAAAGGCAGTGCCTGACTCCTCTCTGTGACACCTGGGCCCGGCACGTCGCGACCCGTCCACAGAGCGGCCGGATGAATGGAGACGTGCCGAGGCGGCGGAAGCACCGCGGGGTTTCCTGGGAACCAGCTCCACCTCTTTCTGGGTAGGATCCCAGCGGCTGGGGCCGTGACACTCAGGGCCCGACGCCCACCAGCCCCACTCCCTCCAGAGCCAGCCCATAGGGCGCCCGGCCCCCATCCCCACGCCCCCACCCGACACCACGCAACCTCGTCCCAGCGCCTCTCTGGGCGTCACCGCGCGAGCCGCGCCGCCTGCGATTGGCCAAACACGGCATAGCGCCACCTCGGCCTACAGCGCGGCGCTCGCCCTCATTGGCTGGCGGCGGCAGGGGGCGGCGACGGTGGGCGGAGCCCCGCCCTCTGGTCCCCAGCCGGGGTTGAGCCCAAACGCCGGCGACGCTCACGCGGCCGGGCGACTCACCAGGCGCCGGGCGGTTACTCTGGTTACTGCCGAAGCGCGGAGCCCGGAGGGCTGCCGCCGCCCGCGAGGAATGCTGCTGATGAGTCGGTCGGGAGCCGCCGCCGCAGCTGCTCCCTGAGGAGGAAGTGCCCTGGAAAGTGCCGCTCAGCTGGGTGAAGGTTCGGGGGCCGGTGCCTCGGGAGCCGCGGGGAGGGGGAAGTCTGGAGGTGGCGGCTGCGCTCCCCAGTCCTGAAGCCGCGGGCTCGAGCCCGAGGCCATCTTTGGTGGGAGAAGGCTGCCCCGTCCGACGTTTCCCTCTGAGCGTGGAGGTCCCGGGCCCGAGAGGGAGCTCTCAGCGCCGTCGCAGCCCTCGAGCTTTCCGACCCGGTGAGGCCGCAGTTCCCCAGCGCAAGAGATTTCTTTGATGTTTGTCTCCCTGGTGTTCTTCCGAAAGGACACCTGCTGCTAGTGAGAGGCGAAGAGCAATTTCGCTGCACGACGAGACGGCAACAAAATTTAATCCATTATCCAGAATTAACTCCCCAGGACCCCCCACCCCCCCGTAGATGGATTGCTTGAAAGGGGAGAGTCTGATCGGGAGCTGTTGGAGACTTTCAAATACTCTTCTTTAAATCCTGGAGAACGTTCTCTTCTTCACGTACTTTTATACTAACTTTATATGATTTTGTAAATTCCTCTGATTTGAATTGTAATCCCTTGACGGTGTTTGCTGGACTTTAGCCGGTCCCCCGCGCTCCTTTTTGGCAACACATTTTGGGGAGAGCATCTAAACACCAAAACCCTACCAGGAAAAAAAAAAAAAAAAAGATCTAACGTTGATCCGGAATCACCGAAGAAGCCTTTAAATCATGTGGACTTTTCTCGGCATCGCCACCTTCACCTATTTTTACAAGAAATGCGGAGACTTCGTCTCTCTGGCCAACAAGGAGCTGTTGCTATGCGTGCTGGTGTTCCTGTCGCTGGGGCTCGTGCTGTCTTATCGCTACCGGAGCGGGGCCCTCCTTGGGCGCCGGGAGAGCGGCTCCCAGTTGGCGGGCTTCTCCTATATTCTGTCAGCCTTGCCTTTCATTGGCTTCTTTTGGGCCAAATCCCCCGCTGGATCAGAAAATAAAGAGCAGCTGGGGTCTAGGAGGGTAGGTTGAATTCGAAGTGGGCACAGGTACGAGTGTCTTACATTAAAATTAGGACTGCGATCACCCAGATGTAAATACGGTAATTTAAAGGGTGAAAGGCTGCAAGTTAGATGTTCCCGTAGGAATTCTGACATAGATGGTTTTGGTATTTTTGTTTTGTTTAAGCTCTTGACTACATCCTTGGCGCTCTTAGAAATGATGGAAAACCTTTGTTTCATTTAGTGTTGGTGGTGCTGGAGCTAAACGAATTTGGTTTGGCTAAGGAAAGGTGAAATGTTCAAGTCAGTAGGACGGAATCACTGTCTGTGATGGAAAAATAGTTTTATTTAAATCCTTTGTTAAGGACTTTGTTTGAACCTGGGAAGAAAGAAGAAAGCTGCTGCAGGTAAGTCCCTTGCTTACAAGAAGGGACAGCTGCCTGGGGAAAGTCACAGAACAGCTGGAAGAACTGGCAGAGTAAAAATGCTCAGCGTTTTAAAGTCTTGGGCAAAACACCCTCATCTCCCCACATCAGTGGAGCCTTGAGTAAATCAGTGTCCTAGGTCAGGTGAATAATTAATGTTTGGTCCCTGCGGAGACAGCAGAGGAGGACAATGGTGAGAGATGAGGGGGGAAAAGATCATTGAGGCCAGAATATTTAGGGCCTGTTGGTCTTGGGTGTTTATATTTTTCCCCAAGAGCACTGGAGGATTTAAGTATGTGAATAATGATAATTGATTTTTACTTTTTATTTATTTATTGTTTTTTAAAGTTTTTTTTCAAATTTGTTAAAATATTGCTTCCATATTATGTTCTGGTTTATTCTGACCACGAGGCATGTGGAATCTTAGCTCCTCGACCAGGGATCAAACCCACATCCCCTGCATTGGAAGGTGAAGTCTTAACTGCTGGACTGCCAGGAAAATCCTTGACTTTCACTTTTTAAAAAGAACATTCTGTTTTCTCTGTGGAGAATGGATTGTAGGGGGACAAGAATGGAAGCAGGAGTGTGGCTGAGAGACTCTTGCAGAAGGCCAAGTAAGGGATGGCGGTGACTTGACATTAGCTAGTGTGGCCTACACAGTAATTCACTCCTACAGGGTTCCGGAGCCATATCTTCTTCCCTGTATCTGCAGCAGAGATCAACACAGTTTAAGAAGAGAGGGGGCTTGGGTTAGAAGTTTTGCTCCACCACTGCTGACTGTGAGACTTTGGGCAAGTTGCTTACTTTCTGGAAGAATCATTTACCTTTTCTGTTAGGTGGAAACGGCACTAACCTTGCTGGTAGTCAGTGAATTGATTGATTTAATGTTTGCAAAATGCCTGGTGTTTAACTATCTGGTAAATAGTAGTTATTCATATTAGTCTAGGGGTCGTCTCCGTCTGTTAGGAACCTTTGGAATGGTGCTGAATTCAGTGATGGGGTGGATATGGGTTGGAGGAATGGGAAGGTAAGGGAATCTTTAATCTTCAGTTTGAAGTCTTTGCTACTGTTACCTGAGATAATGTCCCTCAGGGCCACTGAGCACTAGTCCAGGAGACTGGAATGCCATCATACTGAAGAGAAATTTGGTGGTTGGAAGTTGAATTACGGCAGTCAGTATTGATTCCATTTTGCAAGTACCTGAGGCTCTCTGCTTATTTCCTTAATACCTGGGAGTCAGTAGACTGTATTAAGTTCCCATTAGTGCTTCATCTACTAACCAGGCTCTGAAAGGCAACTTTCTCCAGAGTTCTTCCAGGATCATGTATGTGTGTGTGTGTGTGTAACAGGGAACATTTAGGAAGAAAGGCTAATAAACAATGGCTAAAATGACAAGTGAAAGTGGCTCAGGTGTGTCTGACTCTTTGTGACTCCATGGACTGTAGCCCGCCAGGCTCTTCTGTCCAGGGAATTCTCCAGGTAAGAATACTGGAGTGGGTTGACATTTCCTTCTTTAGGGGGTCTTCCTGACCCAGGGATCAAACCTGGGTCTTCTGCATTGCAGGTAGATTCTTTACCATCTGAGCCACCAAAATGACAAGGGATTTTAAATATAGTCAGTTGTTCTGGCTATTAATACTGAGAGAAAGAGTTCTGTTGTGAAAATGTAATTTAAAAAAAAAAAAAAAAACGACAGACAGGGCCCAGGTTGTCATAGAGACTAGATGAATAATAGATCACAGAGATTTAAAATTCTAAAGGATTTTAGGTTTTATCTCCTTCCTTTTTGCCTGACAAAAATGTTTTTATTCCTAAACTGGAGGGCCACTTGTTTGACCAAGTTCCCTTAACAGTATCAGAAAGGAGGGAAAAGGAAGGTAAATGTGTTCTTCCTTTTGGACGATGGAGGATGAGATGGTTAGACGACATCACTGACTCTGTGGACATGAGTTTGAGCAAGCGCCGAGAGTTGGTGAATAACGGGAGCCTGGCATGCTGCAGTCCATGGGGTTGCAGAGAGTCGGACTGAATAACTGAACTGAACAGAACTTTTTGCCTGAGGGCTTCCCTGATAGCTCAGTTGGACTTGACTGAGTAAATTTTACTTTTTTCCTTGAGGTGTTTTATTAAAACCCTTTCAAAATGACATTTAACCTCATCTTAATTGTTAAGGTCACAGAAGCCCAGGAAGGTCCTTGCAACTCTGTGTCTGAATGTATTCATATTTGTGACTCCATATACCAACAAAAAAATGCTTACTATAATACTGAATTATTCATTAAAAAAAACTGTAATAGGTACTGTTATGCTCAGTCGGCATTAATCTCTCAAAACAGCCTTTTTTCATCATATAATCAAAGGTAGAGTTTTTACTGTCAGTCCAACCAGAGATAGCTTTAATGTTTGTTCTTATTCTTAAACTGGAGGGTCACTTGTTTGACCAAGTTCCCTTCAGTATCAGGATGGGGGAAGAGGAAGAATAAATATATTCTTAAATGTTAAGGACTAAAACTGTGAACAGGTTGAACTTCAAGGGACAGAACGAGTTATTCTGTTGGAATTGTAAGATTTGTATTCTCTTTGACAGTCTTTTTGTTATATGAAAAGTGATTTTAGATTAAGGTAGATTTTTCAGATGAAAATCAAGAGGGAGAAAATGAAGACGAATACTGAAAATATCTAACAGGTGCTGAATAATTTGCAACATGAAATCATATCAGAAGGTGTACATGATTTGTATATGGTGGATGCTCATATGTATTTGAAGAATTGAATAATTAGGATAGAATTTTCCCTGTAAGACTTTGAAGTCCCTTGTAAACATATCTTATATTTGGCCTATTGTGTATTTCTAAATATGTGACTGCATTTTCTAAATATATTTGGGAGATGGAACATAAGTTTAATTTTACTGGGGTATTGTTATCCATCTTTGTTTAACCAGTATTTAGATATTATTGTTTTTTATATATGATCTGGATTTAAAAACATAACCGTTCATTTGGTTTGATAATATTTAGGGTATAGTTTTTACCTAAGAAGCAGACATTCAATGTGCCTGTATAGTAGTAGTATGATTTAAAGACAACAAATGTGGCTACATAATTTTTTTTTTTTTTTAACAGTGCAAAAAAGGGGCCAGTATTTCAGAAACAACCTTAATAGGAACAGCTGCCTCTACAATGACCTCTTCTCAAAATGATCCAGAAGTTATCATCGTGGGATCTGGTGTCCTTGGCTCTGCTTTGGCTGCAGTGCTTTCCAGAGATGGAAGAAAGGTGACGGTAATTGAGAGAGATTTAAAAGAGCCTGACCGGATCCTTGGAGAATTTCTGCAGCCAGGTGGTTATTATGTCCTGAAAGACCTTGGTCTTGAAGGTAGGTTCATAGTGATTTTTAGGAGTTAATGTGGCATAAGCAAGCACTCTTTGCTATGACTGGAAAAAGGGTATTCCATTTTATCTTCATGTAGAAAGATTACACATTTATCAACAAATTTGCATGAAAATGAAAGCAAAGGAGAAAATAAGCATGAGGAAACATGAAGTAGCCTTTGTGAGATAAAAGTGGCTAAAAAATTGTAATGGTCAAAGTTGAAGGCTGGAAAACTTAACTTGGAATGAGGAATGAAATTTAGTGAAAGGTGAAGTGAACTATCATTTGTAGAGTGTATGTGATGTACCTGTTGTAGAACCTTTTATTTAAGGATCATTCTTCCATTAATCCGGTGCTTTTTAAATACTCTTCATTTAGGAAGTATTTTTGCTGTTGCTTTGTATGAGGTACTATACTGGGTGCCAAGGATAAACTGTCTAATAAGACAGATCAGTGATCCAGTGGGGTTCAGAGTGCAAAATAGGTCGGGAAATTGAGAGAGAGCTTGCTTGGTATTTAGGGTGGGCACGATGTTGTAGTAATTACCAGCACTGATTCTGGCACTAGATTGCCTGGGTTTGCATACAGCTTAGGCACTTAAAAAGCTGTGTGATCTTGGCTAGGTTACTTAACCACCTGTGTGTTAAGTTTGTTGCTATTGTTTAGTCTTTAAATCTGACTGTTTGTGACTCCATGGACTGTAGCCCACCAGGCTCTGTCCATGGGATTTCCCAGGTGAGGATACTAGAGTGAGTTGCCATTTCCTCCTCTAAGGGATCTTCCTGACCCAGGGACTGAACATGTGTCTCCTGCTTTGGCAGAGAGATTCTTTACCTCTGAGCCACCAGGGAAATCTCTGTATTAGTTTACTCATCTGTAAAAGAGGCACATTTAGAGTCCTTGATTCATAGGTTATTAAGAGGATCAGTTGAATTAAAGCATAAAGATAAAGCAGTCAAAACAATTCCTGGTATGCAGTAAGCACTATGTAAGTGTTTGCTCTTTTATTCAGTGTACTGAAGAGGAGACCAGTGTAGTCAGAAAGTATAGGGTAATGGAGAACACTATGTAAGTGTTTGCCCTTTTATTCAGTGTACTGAAGAGGAGACCAGTGTAGTCAGAAAGTATAGGGTAATGGAGAAAGGAGCAGGACTTGAGACTGAGATTGGAGAGTTAGGCAGCTGGCTAGTCCTGCAGGACTTTGAAGGCAGTGGAACAGGAGTATGACAGGATCCTGTTTATGCCTCCAAAGGCTTCAGACCTTTGAGAGCTCTTCACAGTGACGAACACTTCTTATATCCTGACTCGGTACCTACGTGTGTGCATGTTCAGACATGTCCAACTCTTTGCGACACTGTGGGCTGTAACCCGCCAGGGTCCTCTGTCTATGGGATTCTCCAGGCAAGTATACTAGAGTGGGTTGCCATTTCCTGTTCCAAGGGATCTTCCTGACCCAGGGATTGAACCCACATCTCCTGCATTGCAGGCGGATTCTTTACCCACTGAGCCACCTGAGAAGCCGCTCAGTACCTACATACTGTTATGTCCAAACTCTGGGTCCCAAGCCCCTGAAGAGACCAAGTCCACACAGCAATGCAAAAGCATAAAGGGGTTTATTGCTAGCCGGGCTAGGGCCCAAGTCTCATCCACGCAGTGGAGTCCGACAAGAGCCCTGCACCCCAGGTTATAGTTGCTTTTATACTGGCAGTTCTTTGTTACAGCATTGGTATAGCTGGCAGTCAGTGTTTGGTCAGTTTAAACTGTGCGTCTACCCTGGATAAGTCTATCTCTTGGTGCGCGCGGGACTTTCCTGGCTTGTTGGGGGAGGTATGAGGTGAGGGTGGGGGAGGTTGCTGGAACTAGGGCCTGCTGTATCTCCCAGCAGCCTGTCCCGGAGTAAGGTATGAGGGAGGTATGAGGTGAGGGTGGGGGAGGTCTCCGGAACTAGGGCCTGCTGTATCTCCCAGCAGCCTATCATGGAAGCTGTTTTGTTTACACACCACATTCCCCCCTGTCTCTAGTCCCAAAAGAGGCCCAATCATGGGCCTTCAATGAGCTCTATGTCATCACTCAGCCAAGATGGACGTTAGCGAGAAGGAATCTGGGAAGTGGACCGACACGCGGTGTCTCTTTTATTAGACTGTTTTCAAATTCTTCCGGTCGGTGGTGGCTCATCAGTTCCGTATTTTTTATCAGGATCTCCTGTCATAAAACAACTCATGCAAATGGTTACCATGAAGCCTGGCTAGGATGGGTGGTTTCAGTGTGTTTTCCCTAACAATTTTTTCCTGAGAGACTTCATACTCAAGATGTTTTTTGGGAATTGGGGCGGAGGTTTCTTTCTTCTATAACTTCTTCCTGCTGTGCATGGATGTAGGCCTGTCTAGCAGAGCAGAAGTCTCTAGGGATATCTGGAATTTTAATAGACAAAATAAATCTCAATCTCATTTCTTTCTGGATGAATAGGCCTGAAACCCAGTCTAGACCTGGCACTTCGGGGAGACTTGTAGCCAGGTAGCCAGTTGCCTAGTTTTATAAAAAGTAAGGTCGAAGTCACTAGCTTCCAGCAGACATTGTTTTGAGAATGGTAGCGTCTAAGCCTGGCACAACTCAGAAAACTCAAGTGTTTAGCAATACAACGTCTAATCTGAAACTACACCCGTAGTATCACCTGGTTATTTCCCAGGATGTCTGAACCATAGCTACTCTATTTTGACTTTTAATTGTAAAATTATTCGTAATAGCCAAAGCAGATGTCACCATTAACGATGTCAGTGTTTTTCTAGGTATGAGAAGATGCAAGCATTGGAACTCGTAAAATCTTCTCCTGAAAAGATCTAACTATCTGAAGGCCTGTTCTGCCAGTTTTTCTCAGAGCACAGAGCGCCTCATTCCTGATTTTCACCCTCAACTCCTCTCAGAGGCGTTGAAAGTCAGCAGTTGCAGTGGCCATGATTTAATCGTTGTAGATGTAGATGACAAGTGTCAGTCTTCGTTGGCAGAGCCCCTTTTTGCTCAAAAACTTGACCATGACTTTGAGGGGGGCATTTCATGACCATTTTATCTCATGGTGCTGAGAATGTCCATTCTCAGGTTTGGCAAAGATTCCGTTGACAGGCCACTCAATGTGCTGCTACTGGACTAGGCCATAAGACAATATCCAAAATTCTCTGGACCACCTGTCTTACTAGCCTCTTGGTCCAGGAAAATATTTCCTCTTGTTGCTTTTTCTCATATCTAGAGTTACACTGTTACCATCATCAGTCTCATATAGGACTATATATTATTCTATTAGAAGCCTCAGACACACATTTGGCAGTGTAAGAAAGGGCAATCTTGTAAAACAGGTGAAATACAAATAACATAGCCAGCAGTATTAGTAAAGTCACAAGTAAGACTTAGGTTAAGCGCTTCTATTAAATGCAGCCCAGTATATATCAGGTCATCTGACTTAACTCTGTAGAATCTTTACCTTCTAGGGAAATTGTGTATTGGCACCACTGTCTATAAGGCACATAGTCCAGTTTTCTAGTGCTGGATTATCCTTAGTATGATTTAATTATTTTTAACACAGAGGAGACTTTACACTTAAATTACCATAACCTGGTGTTATCTATATAAAGCCATCCCATAATTGTGGGAGATGTTTTTTTTTTTTCCTTGTTGAAACTTTTCTTGTTGCTCTGATTGAGCTTGAGTAATAGAAAAAAGCTCAAATTTATGGCCAGTGTCAGAGCAGGCATTATTAATTGGCCTGGAGAGGGGATCCCATCTAGTAATATCACAGTGACCTGAATATGGCTATAATTTTTTTTTTTAAGTAAATTTTCTCAGGGCCAACCAGTTAAGAGTCTTGCAGTTAGAGAAATTTACCAAGGTAACCCAGAACTAGACACAGGTAATTGGCCACAAACCCAACAATTGGATTGATTTCTAAAACTACTATAGGATCAGGCCTATAACAGAAAAGCATTTGATTTATATGCAAAGGTCTAAGAAGTCAAGAAAACATTATAAAGGATCATACGAATCAGGTCCAGCATCTTAGGCAAGCTGTCCACCTCTGATGTCGTCATCTTCTCATCCTGGTGTAGTGTAGTTTCTCCTGATAAAAAGTCTTTTTATCCAGGTTGGAGGCAGTCCCTTAAATCATGTCTTTTTTCCAGTCCTGGTTGCATATCATGAGGCATCTGATCTTCATCCAAAGATAGATTACTGAGATAAGCTTCAGAAACAAACTTAGGGTGTTTTTTTTAAGAATTCAATTAAATTTCACATTTTCTGTAACAGCAAAGAACTTTCTAAGAACTGAGTCTTACTACCTCCATTGGTAGACCTCCATTAACAAACTGGGATTTAACATTTATTGAAACATCATCTTTTCCCTAAAATTACCCTCACTTTTATCAAATATAACCAAATTAAGGCTAGTTTGTTTGCAAAATAGGTCTGTTTGCACCAATTTTGGTCTGATGATTTATATAACCATAATTGATCATAGACCTTTTTTATTTTGTTGAAACATTTAGAGTCTCAGACTGAACTTTTAAAATAAAACAAGGCTGGGAAACTCACACCAAAGGCTTATCACAGACTTTGCCTAACAAATCTGGGTGAATTCTTCCCTTAAAGGTCTCAAAATTCCTGTGATTTTTGTGCCTGTTAGTGAGATAACCTTCTTAGCTCATTTGATAAGCTTGCTGGAAACCTAAGAATTTCAAATTTCTGAAGAAGTTAGATGGAGAGAAAATATAATTGTATTGTTTATAATGTATAATTTTACCAAATTATTTTCATAATTAGTTTGAGAGGAAAGTTTTCTCTACTCCCGGGAAACATAAGATTCTAACCTGTAATTTTTCAGATAGAAACCATAAAAGTTTGTTCAGTCCTTTTGTTAACTTTTGTGAAGTCATCTGGTTTTCCATTAGAATACCAGGACATATCAGAATGTTAAGAACTCCATATAATTTTTAGAATATCTGTATTAGTAATTTTACCTTACATTATAACATGAGTGGATTAATTACTCATTTGATAATATTTTTTATGTAATTTAACCCACCAAATAAACATAATTAGTTGAATATCTCTCTTTGGGATGTTTCAGGGGCCCTCTGAAGCACCCCAAAGTTAGCTAGAGGTCAAAGAAACCTCAGAAGAATTCAATTTAGGAAGTATTTTCAATAAATACCAAAAGGGTTTATAACAGTCAGATAGGATCATATAAGTCACTGTGAAACAACATTTACTCACTAAGCCAAAATTAACAAAAGATTTCAAAGGTAAACAGAACAGATCACTTCAGAGATAAAGAAACTTAAAATCTATTATCAAAGGTAGTTCAACATCTCAAGAAAACTCATATTTATGCACAAAACTCTTCCCTTGGGGTCCACTTTTCTTAAAACATTTGTGCCACTCTCTGTACCCATTCCTTTGTTCTCCCATCCTGAAACAGCCACATGTAAGTCAGACCTACTTCCTTTTCCCTTCATAGAATGTAATTTCACTCCTTATACCTTCTTTACTGAAAACACACATCTTACTTTCCTTAAGCAACCAAGAACTGACTCTTATATTAGCATTCTGTAGATGGGTGAACATAAATACCAGTGATAATTTTTAAAACCCTTGCTTTCTTAGAACATTTAAGGATGGCACCAAACATTATTCACTTACAGTCCTAAATCTCTTTAGTTTCTCTGTAAAAGGATATTAGTGTTTGGTAGTAAATGTTTCAAAATTTTATTTTATCTGGAAATGACCTTAACTACTTAATAGACTTCCAACACTTAGCATTAGCACACTTAGCATAACCCTTAAAAATTCAAGTTATGACACAATGCAAGGTCTAGCTTCATTTTCTAAGTTTAGAGGTCAGTAAAGTCTCTGTTTCTTACTGGTCGGGGCACTCTGGCCAGCTGTCCGCGTCAGGAGGAGACCAGGGACAAAAGGGTCCCAGTTGCGGCCGCTGGGTCTGGTCCATTGGCAGGCAAGCTGGCCCCTGAGTGCCCCGAGTGGTCAAGACGTCAGTCTCAGCGAAGAAGAGGGGGACCCCTTCCAGGGCCCGAAGCTGGGTTCTTGTCTAACACTCGGAAATGAATTGTCCAAGGAGACACATGTGCTGACAAAGCAAGAGACTCCATTCGGAGGGGCACCCAGGAGAACTGCTCAGCTGCGTGGCTCACAGTACAGCTACACGGACAGACAGAGAGACAGAACAAACAGTCCTCAGGAGTCCGGAGGCAAAACAGAAACAAAAACCAGGTACACAAGACGCTGACAATGCCGGCACACACAAAGACACGGCAGACAGATGAACACCAGACGTCGGCTGAAAACACACCAGAGGGGCTCTCTCGAGCCCCTTTGTCCCTTTCCCTTCCCAGAGGTACCTTACCGAAAGGCGTCCGCTGCCCACCAGATTCGGAATCCAGAGAGCAGCTCTCCTTCCCGCAGAGCCACTTCTTACCCTCCAGCGCGCTTCCAGAGCCAGCTGCCTTCCAGCAACATTTGCTGGGCCTCAGTGTTACGCCGGCTAGAGCGACCCAGTCGCCTTGGACCTGACCTGACACCGGTGTTTAACTGCTTACCCCTTCTTCCAGTAGGATATTGCTCTCCTCAGTTGATGGATCCTGGATGAGCCCGCAAATGTTATGTCCAAACTCCGGGTCCCAAGCCCCTGAAGAGACCAAGTCCACACAGCAATGCAAAAAGCATAAAGGGGTTTATTGCTAGCCGGGCTAGGGCCCAAGTCTCATCCACGCAGTGGAGTCCGACAAGAGCCCCGCGCCCCAGATTACAGTTGCTTTTATACAGGCAGTTCTTTGTTACAGCATTGGTATAGCTGGCAGGCAGTGTTTGGTCAATTTAAACTGTGCGTCTGCCCTGGATAGGTCTATCTCTTGGTGTGCGTGGGACTTTCCTGGCTTGTTGGGGGAGGTATGAGGTGAGGGTGGGGGAGGTCGCTGGAACTAGGGCCTGCTGTATCTCCCAGCAGCCTGTCTTGGAGTAAGGTATGGGGGAGGTATGAGGTGAGGGTGGGAGAGGTCTCCGGAACTAGGGCCTGCTGTATCTCCCAGCAGCCTGTCCCGGAGTAGGGTATGGGGGAGGTATGAGGTGAGGGTGGGGGAGGTCGCTGGAACTAGGGCCTGCTGTATCTCCCAGCAGCCTGTCTTGTAGTAAGGTATGGGGGAGGTATGAGGTGAGGGTGGGGGAGGTCTCCGGAACTAGGGCCTGCTGTATCTCCCAGCAGCCTGTCCCGGAGTAGGGTATGGGGGAGGTATGGGGTGAGGGTGGGGGAGGTCTCCGGAACTAGGGCCTGCTGTATCTCCCAGCAGCTTGTCACGGAAGCTGTTTTGTTTACACACCACACATACATTCCTAAATCTGACTGAGATTTATTTTACTTTTTAAATACTTGCATGATTTTACCCAAGTCTACAATTCACAGCTTGAAATTTCATTTCACAGTTTACCATTGAATCACATCCTGCACTTAAAAGTACTTAAAAGCCACAGCAGTGATGGAGACCAGCTAAGGAGAGTGTGCACTTTTCTAGGATGCTATTTTGAAAGAATATGTGGATATTGCGTGGTGAATAGACTATAAGACTGTGGTGGTGGCGGTAGCAAGAGTCAGTGCAAGGAGTCTAGTGGGAGCTGTTTGCCAAGTCCCAATGGCGTGATGGTGGTTTGGACTAGCACGTTAGCAGAGGATGTAAAGAGAAGTGGACAGGTTCGTGATCAAAGTAAGAGACAGGAATGGCTTGACTTAGGAAAGGATTGGTGTGAGGTATGAGAAGACAGGGTATTAAAAAATGATTCGTAACATTTTGATTTGACCAGCTGGTAGATGCAGTGCCATTGGGTGATAAGAAAACTTAGAGAGAAACCAGCACTGGGAGGAAGTCGGGGGACCCATGGAGATAGACAAGTGGGCTGTTTAGTTGAGAACATGAATCTCAAGTGCAGAGGAATGAGTGCTTTGAGCTGGCTGGGGTAGGTATTTCAGAGATGTCAGCATGTTTGTAGTACTTAAAAGCCACAGCAGTGATGGAGACCAGCTAAGGAGAGAATGCAGAGAAAAAAAGAGAAGACAGAATAAACCAAGTCCTGGGAAGCTGACATTTAGAAATTGGGTGGAAGAAGAGAAGCAGCTTGCTGGAGGACTGAGAAGGAGCCTGCAGAATGACAGGGAAGAGCCGGGAGACTTTGGTGTCCTTAATCCAACAGAGGAAAACGTTTCTCGCAGGAGGGGATGGGTACATATCAAGAAAGGAAAGCAGCCATGTCATAGTTTGCTAATGAAGGGTCAGGTCTGAACAGCGCATAGAAAGTGCCATGGGATTCGGCCATGTGGAGGCTGCCGTGAGACTGACAGGGTGTTCCAGTGGAGTTGTGTAGACGAAACCTAGGCTGAAGTGGATGGGAGATGAAAAAATTTGAGGGAGAAAACTACTCCTGAGGAGTTGTTCTCTAACAGAAGACAGAAACAGGGCAGAGGTCACATGTAGCTGTGAGGGTACAGAGGGGCGTTCTGATACTAGATAGAGCATGTTTGTGGGGTCACGGAGAAGATCAGGTTGGGAGGGAGGTGACTGAAGGGGTGACATCCATTCGTTCCTTGACCCTATTTATTAAGCATTGGCTATATTGTAAGCACTGTTCTAGGTGCTGAGGCTACAGTAGTGAACAAAACAGATTCCAGCCCTCACAGAGAGTACATTCTAGGTGCTCGTGTAGAAGATGGTGATAAAAGATGAATGAATAACATTTAAAGTATATATTATGGTTATAAGTGCTTCAGAGAAGAGTCAGAAAAGAGAGATAGGGAATGTACTTCTAAATGATGCAGCGGGTCAGGGAACGGAAAGCCTCACTGAGAAGGTGATGTTTGAGGAAAGGACTGAAGGGAAGGGGAAGGAGAGCCCTAGGGCTGTCTGGAGGAAGAGAAGCTCTTTCCAGGCAGAGAGAGCATGGATGAAGCCTGATGGGGAGGGGTGAGCCTGTGGCCTCTTTGAAGAGCAGGAAAGGAGAGTTGTGTTGAGTTGAGGGGTTTGAGTTAGAGAAAAGGTCAGATGGAGATTGGAGTCCCTGGTGGCCCACTATATGGATTCGATTTTTATTCCAAAGGGAAGCCATTGGAGAATTTCAAGAGGAAGTTACTAGATTTCACGTCTTAGAAGTATGATTAGAAGTGTCAATTTAATGTATTCATCTTAATGTATAGAAGAGAGATACTAGATCATGAAGTGGCAAGTCAGAAGCAGGGAGACCTGTTAGGAAGTTATTGTGGAAACAGTGAAAGTTGATGGCTTGGACCAGGGTCATGGCCATAGTGATGGGGGACGTGGTCACATTCTGGGAATATATTTGGAAGGAAGAGTCAGTAGGACTTGCTGCTGATGAGTGAGATGGTGAGGGGGATGAGAAAGAGGAGTCGTGGTATTTAAAGAAGGCTAGGTGGCGTTGCCAAGTAGAGGCCCAGGACGACTCCTGGGATACTCTAAGGTAGAGAGGTCAGTGAGAGCAGGAGCCGAATAAGAGGATTCAGTCTGAGAAGGGGCAGATGGAGAGGAAAAGCCAGAGACAGCAGGGCCCCAGGCCCCAGCGGGAGGGTGGGTTGTGAAGAAGGGAGTCCCCCGCCTCTGGCCTTTTATGTTCCCTAACCACCGTCCTCCAGGAGAGGGTCACCAGAGATAGGTGGGACAGTACCCTGAGGCAGGATTTTGTCACCTTTATCATTGAACGTCAGGCATGAATTTGATTGAGGTTTAGGATGCCATCATCCTGACTGCCTGGTTAAGACAGTGAAAGTGCCAAAGTCTTATATTTGATTTCACCAATCAAATTGTGAGAGGCAGATATTTCAAATCTTAAATTAGACCTTATTTATATACTTTGTCTTAAGATAACTTACGCAAGGAAAAATTTTACTCTGCCACTACTGTATACTTTTTACATGTTCTGGTATGTTCTAAATTGGCCAGTTTTAGCACTTAGAAGTTCTTCCATAATATGAGTTAAGAAAAATAAGTTTATTTCAGTAGCTGGACAAAACAGAAGTGGAAATACTAGATGGGTTTCAAACATGAAGGCTGGTAAATATTGCCAGTATGCCGAGATCCAGATTGAATACACTGCTAATTGGCAGCTTCTGTGATATCTGTGTACTTTTCTCTGACTGAATTTTAGCTGGAGTAATTTAGAAGCCAAACCAAAAAAACGAACTAACTTGGCTCCTAGGTGGGATGTTTGACAAGTATTCATCCAGCTTGTCCCTGACTGGACTTTTAAGTGTAACTAAAAAGCATATCAGAAAAAAGCTGATTTATTTTGATCTTGGCATAGATGTGTGGTAAAATTATTTATTATAAAGTTTTCCTTTCATCAGAAATGAAATTATTGTAATAGACTTAATCCTCAATATTATATTTTAATGTATTTAAATATATTTATAGTGTGTGTACTAAAAGTATGTATTTATAGTATGTACTTTTAAAATACATGCTAAAGTCAACTTGCTCACAGAAACATTTCTAACACTGTTATCCATTCTTTATCATAATTTTAAGCCTGTTCATAGTATTTTCTCAGTTAATACTTTATAATGTACTTTACCTAACTTATATTCATATTTAGGTTATTTACAATTTTTTTTTACACTTATTTATTAGAGGTAACATGAATCTGTTTTTGTATATAGTTTCAATAATTACTAAAAATGTGAATTGTGTCTTTAGGATGAATATCTTGGATGGATTACAAGACTAATATTACATTAAAGAGTGCTTGGTTCTTGATAGTTATTTTCTAAAATGTTATTAGTTTATGATATGACCAGTAATATATACAATTTATCCATTTTATCATCATTTCACCAGCAACTTTGATAGACTTGGAGTCTTCTTGTTTCAGTTTTATTTCATTGATTTTTTTTAAAATCAAGTTTTAAACATTGTTTTCCTGACATGTTCAATGTTTCTTTGTAGTATGAATTATCTGTGTACATTTTCCCTGTTATTATTAGGGTCTGAATATTTTTCCTATGAATTTTAATGAATAAATTTTATATGTAAATATTTACCCTTTATGATACTACAAATTTGCTAAGACTGTTGTCTTCCAGAAGCATTAAGATTTCTGAAATAGTTCTAGTAACATCCAGTCTTCCAAATGGTGTCTTAGCTTTATGAACACAGAAAATCATTGTAACTGGTAGTGTGGTTAGGTGGTTAGTGTAACTCTGGTATATTACAAAAAACTGACTTTTTTAAAAAACTGTATCGTTTTGCAGATACAGTGGAAGGTATTGATGCCCAGGTTGTAAATGGCTACATAATTCATGATCAGGAAAGCAAATCAGAGGTTCAGATTCCTTTCCCTCTGTCAGAGAGCAATCGTGTGCGGAGTGGAAGAGCTTTCCATCACGGAAGATTCATCATGCGTCTCCGGAAGGCAGCCATGGCAGAGCCCAAGTAAGGCTTAGCTTCCAATACTTGATGTGAAACACGTTTAACTTGGCCTTTGTACAAATACTGTTTGATACATGTTCATAAGTGTTTGGGTAGGTTAGAGCATAGCTGTTGTACAAGAATAAACCATAAGTCAGAAGAATGTTCATTCTGCAGCCTTTGTTAAAAATGTCATATAGATCGTTTGAATGATTAGAACTGTTGAGAATTTTCCTATAACTCAATGTGTGATTTTTATGTGGTTTGAGAGGATGTAGCCATTGTAATTAAGGTTTAAGTTCATATCTGCCCATTTGGGAGTTGGAGTTTGTGGTTATGGTGCCTTTTATTAAAAGTGAGGACAGAGGAGTTAAAAGAGAAAATCCTTGATGCATTCATACTAAGGACCTGGACTGACAGGACTGGCTGGGTGTCCTTCTCTCTCTCTTTTTTTGAGTTATAATTGATGTACAATAATATGTAAATTACAGATGTACAGTATAGTGATTGACAGTTTTAAAAAGCTTTCTCTTTTAATTATGAACTTATATTTATTTCTACTCCTGTACACTATAATTGCAGATTAAGTTTTAAACATGAGAACCCTTATGTCATTGACAAAGGCTTGAAAGTGAAAATGCAAGTGTCTCAGTTGTGTCCGACTTTTTGTGACCTCATGGACTGTATAGTCCATGGAATTCTCCAGGCCAGAATACTGGAGTGGGTAGCCTATTCCTTTTTCAACAGATCTTCCTGACCCAGGAATTGAACTAGGGTCTCCTCATTGCAGGCAGGTTCTTTACCAACTGAGCTATTGGGGAAGCCCTGATAAGGGCTTAAATGCTTAATGTTGGCTTAAATGCTGACAAAGCAAAAGGAGAAATGACTTGATTATTCTTAGAACTTGAAGAATTTGATATCTACAAAAGTAGAATATATTCATTTTAGAAAAATAGAAAAATACTCAAAAATATAGAGGAGATTGTAAAAATTATCCATGATCCTTCTAACTAGAAGTAACTACTCAGAAAAATTTGAATAGATTCCAATTCTGTGTATAAACTTTTGTTGGTATGTAAAATTTTTCTGTGTGTATCTTATTTTTTAATGAGTTGAGATAAAACCTCATGATACTTTTTAAAATGCTTTTCTGAAAAGTCATTACATTAGTTACATATGTTCCATCTTAAAAAATTAGAAAATTATAACCCCACCTAATTCTAAAACTCATTGATGTTTTTGCTTTTCGTCATTCCAGCCCTTTTTCTATGTACATGTGTGTCCAGTTTAGGGTAAACTGGAGATATGAAAAAGGAATTTCTCATTCCTTGTTTAAATTTTTCAGTTGTGCTACCAGATAATTTGTTTATTTATCTTTTAGTGCAAAGTTTATCGAGGGCACTGTGCTGCAGTTACTAGAAGAAGATGATGCTGTGATGGGAGTTCAGTACAAGGATAAAGAGACTGGGGACATCAAGGTGAGATGTAGCAGATATTAGCTTTTCCTGAGAGTTTTATTTTCTTTTTCTCCTACTCCTAGAAGAAAAGTAGGCTCACAGATTTATTATTCATCAAATGGACTGAGATCTCTCCAAACACTCTGTGCTAGGTTGCAACACATTGTTCTTGAGAGCACTGCAGTTCAGTGCAGTTCAGTTCAGTTCAGTCGCTCAGTCGTGTCCGACTCTTTGCGACCCCATGAACTGCAGCACCCCAGGCCTCCCTGTCCATCACCAGCTCCTGGAGTCTACCCAGACCTGTGGCCATTGAGTCAGTGATGCCATCCAGCCATCTCATCCTCTTGTCATCCCCTTCTCCCCGGCCCCCAGTCTTTCCTAGCATCAGGGTCTTTTCCAGTGAATCAACTCTTCGCATGAGGTGGCCAAAGTATTGGAGTTTCAGCTTCAACGTCAGTCCTTCCAGTGAACACCTAGGACTGATCTCCTTTAGGATGGACTGGTTGGATCTCCTTGCAATCCAAGGGACTCTCAAGAGTCTTCTCCAACACCACAGTTCAGAAGCATCAATTCTTCGGCACTCAGCTTTCTTCACTGTCCACCTCTCACATCCATACATGACTACTGGAAAACCCATAGCCTTGACTAGACGGACTTTTGTGGCAAAGTAATGTCTCTGCTTTTAAATATGCTATCTAGGTTGGTCAGAACATTCCTTCCAAGGAGTAAGCGTCTTTTAATTTCATGGCTTAAATCACCATCTGCAGTGATTTTGGAGCCCAAAAAGATAAAGTCTGACATTGTTTCCACATCGCTTTCTCATGCAGTAATGGGACCAGATGCCATGATCTTAGTTTTCTTAATGTTGAACTTTAAGCCAGCTTTTTCACTCTCCTCTTTCACTTTCATCAAGAGGCTTTTTAGTTCCTCTTCACTTTCTGCCATAAGGGTGGTGTCATCTGCATATCTAAGGTTATTGATATTTCTCCTAGCAGTCTTGATTTTAGCTTGTGCTTCTTCCAGCCCAGTGTTTCTCATGATGTACTCTGCATATAAGTTAAATAAGCAGGGTGACAATACACAGCCTTGATGTATCCCCTTTTCCTATTTCGAACTAGTCTGTTGCTTCATGTCCAGTTCAAACTGTTGGTTTCTGATCTGCATACAGGTTTCTCAAGAGACAGGTCAGATGGTCTGGTATGCCCATCTCTTTAAGAATTTTCCACAGTTTATTGTGATCCACACAGTCAAAGGCTTTGGCATAGTCAATAAAGCAGAAATAGATGTTTTTCTGGAATTCTCTTGCTTTTTCGATGATCCATTGGATGTTGGCCATTTGATCTCTGGTTCCTCTTCTGGTTTTTCTAAAACCAGCTTGAACATCTGTAAGTTCACAGTTCATGTATTGCTGAAGCCTGGGTTGGAGAATTTTGAGCATAACATTACTAGTGTGTGAGATGAGTGCAATTGTGCGGTAGTTTGAGCATCCTTTGGCCTTGCCTTTTTTTGGGATTGGGATGAAAACTGACCTTTTCCAGCCCTGTGGCCATTGCTGAGTTTTCCAAATTTGTTGGAGTGCAGCACTTTCACACCATCATCTTTCAGGATTTGAAATAGCTCAACTGGAATTCTATCACCTCCACTAGCTTTGTTTGTATTGATGCTTTCTAAAGGCCTACTTGACTTCACATTCCAAGATGTCTGACTCTAGGTGAGAGATCACTGTCGTGATTATCTGGGTTGTGAAGATCTTTGTTGTACAATTCTTCTGTGTATTCTTGCCACCTCTTAATGTCTTCTGCTTCTGTTAGGTGCATACCATTTCTGTCCTTTATCAAGCCCATCTTTGCCTGAAGTGTTCCCTTGGTATCTCTAATTTTGTTGAAGAGATCTTTAGTTTTTCCCATTCTGTTGTTTTCCTCTATTTCTTTGCATTGATCGCTAAGGAAGGCTTTCTTATCCCTCCTTGCTGTTCTTTGGAATTCTGCATTCAGACAGGGATATCTTTCGTTTTCTCCTGTGCTTTTGGCTTCTCTTCTTTTCACAGCTCTTTGTAAGGCCTCCTCAGACAGCCATTTTGCTTTTTGGCATTTCTTTTACTTGGGGGTGGTCTTAACCCTAGTCTCCTGTACAATGTCATGAACCTCCGTCCATAGTTCATCAGTCACTCTGTCTATCAGATCTAGTCCCTTAAATCTATTGCTCACTTCCACTGTATAGTCATAAGGGTTTGATTTAGATCATACCAGAATGGTCTAGTGGTTTTCCCTACTTTCTTCAATTTAAGTCTGAATTTAGCAATAAGGAGTTCATGGTCTGATCCATAGTCAGCTCACGGTCTGATTTTTGCTGACTGTATAGAGCTTGTCCATCTTTGGCTGCAAAGAATATAATCAGTTTGATTTCGATGTTGACCATCTGGTGATGTCCATATGTAGAGTCTTCTCTTGTGTTGTTGGAAGAGGGTGTTTGCTATGACCAGTGAGTTCTCCTGGCAAAACTCTATTAGCCTTTGCCTTGCTTCATTCTGTACTCCAAGACCAAATTTGCCTGTTACTCCAGGTGTTTCCTGACTTCCTACTTTTGCATTCCAGTCCCCTATAATGAAAAGGACATGTTTTTTGGTTGTTAGTTCCATAAGATCTTCTAGGTCTTTATAGAACCATTCAACTTCATCTTCTTCAGTGCTACTGGTTGGGGCATAGACTTGGATTACTGTGATATTGAATGGTTTGCCTTGGAAACGAACAGAGATCATTCTGTCATTTTTGAGATTGCATCCAAGTACTACATTTAGGACTCTTTTGTTGACCGTGATGGCCACTCCATTTCTTCCTAGGGATTCGTGTCCACAGTAGTAGATATAATGGTCATCCAAGTTATATTCACCCATTCCAGTCCATCTTCGTTCGCTGATTCCTAGAATGTCAACATTCACTCTTGCCGTCTCCTGTTTGACCACTTCCAATTTGCCTTGATTCATGGACCTAACATTCCAGGTTCTTATGCAATATTGCTCTTTACAGCATGGTACCTTGCTTTTATCACCAGTCACATCCACAACTGGGTGTTGTTTTTGCTTTGGCTCCATCCCTTCATTCTTTCTGGAATTATTTCTCCACTGATCTCCAGTAGCAGATTGGGCACCTACTGACCTGGGGAGTTCATCTTTCAGTGCCCTATCTTTTTGCCTTTTCATCCTGTTCATGGGGTTCTCAAGGCAAGAATACTGAAGTGGTTTGCCATTCCCTTCTCCAGTGGACCACAATCTGTCAGACCTCTCCACCATGACCCTCCCGTCCTGGGTGGCCCCACACGGCATGGCTTAGTTTCATTGAGTTAGACAAGGCTGTGGTCTGTGTGAATGCTGTTCAAATAACTTTGGAAACAAACTCCATGATGTTAACTGTATTAAAAACTATACACTAGCGGAGAGGTAGAGGGGAACTGGAAGATGCAAAAAGGAAGGATTCATCATGAAAGAAATAATCAGAATAAAATAAACTATTGTTAAAATAAGAAAAGCAAAACTAAGAGACACTCTGGGAAAATAGTTGAATAAAATAGATTCCAATATTTGCTCGTGTTGGTTTAGAACAGAGGAGAAAGTCAAAAGCCTATTTGTTGATTCTTTCATAGGGTAACTACCTCTTAGGAATTACACTCTAATGGGGGCAATTGCAAGGTAATATAAGCATATACATCCATGTGCACAAAAATTCTTCTGAGCCATAGCCATTGATTGAAAGCACTATGTCGGGTTAAAAAATTCTAGAATAAAAGCATGTGGCTAGTCTGGATTTTTAGTGTGATTCAGTTTTCTATGGGCTGTGCTTGCTTGTCACAGTTTCCCCCAGTGTCTGTCGAATTGACTTAATCCCAGGTGGTTTGGAATGGTAGGACTGAGGTAGAACGTAATCTCAAGGGGAAGTGCCTCTAAATATGAGTCATTCATCTAGCCTCAGCCCACATTAGAGCTCCTGCAATAGCATTATCTCCAGGTACTCTGCAGTGTCCCAGAATGTGTTTAAATTTATTTATGTACACTTCAAAGCACAGTCTCTTCACTGTGTGTATCTCACCATTTAGCCAAGTGTCCTTTGTCTCTGTTGTAGGAACTCCATGCTCCATTGACTGTTGTTGCAGATGGACTTTTCTCCAAGTTCAGGAAAAACCTGATCTCCAATAAAGTTTCCATTTCTTCACATTTTGTTGGCTTCCTTATGGAGGTATTGTAGAAATGCAATTGTAGAAGATAAAAGCAACTTGAAATTTGCAAGTTATTAAAAATATTTTATTTATTTTCCTAGAATGCACCGCAATTTAAAACAAATCATGCCGAACTTATTTTAGCTAACCCGAGTCCAGTTCTCGTCTACCAAATTTCAGCTAACGAAACTCGAGTACTTGTGGACATCCGAGGAGACATGCCAAGGAATTTGAGAGAATACATGACTGAAAATATCTACCCACAGTTACCTGGTAAGAAATAGTGTTTCACTGCCATTTTAATCTACCATCTGTAAGTAAGTCTACTCACAAAAGACTCTCCATCTCCAATTCTCACTAAAGCTTTGTCTAAACTAGGCTGAAAGTTGAGAATGGCAGCTCAAAAATTTCTTCTAATCAGTCAGATACAGTGGAGCGGAATAAGCTGTTTAAACTGGCACATAAAAAAATCTCCACAAATAAAGAAAATAGTTTCAATGTATTTTTTAATAAAAGTGTAGTCTTGTGAGTAATAATTAATAGTGGCATATATAGTATTTTTTAAGGTCTGGATAGCAGTCTAGATACCTGAATTCTTGAAATATCTCTTATACATAATTACTTTTTTTGCTTGGTTTTTGTAGAAGTGATAGCTGCCATCTATTGTCTACTATGTAAGAGGTATTTTACAAATATAGTTTAATCTACACAACCACTCTAGGAGGTAGGCATTATCATGGTCCCCATTTAGCAGATAAAGAGACTAAGATTCAGAGAAGTTAATTAGCTTCTCCAAACATGAACCTTTAGTAAGGGGCAGAGCCAAGGTTGAAAGCAGTTCTGTGTGCTCATACATCCCTGCTCTGAGAACACAAGGGCTATAAGGGGTCTTAAAGATCCTTTTTAGTTCTGAGTTGAGTACAGAAAGGCTTCATGAAATTTCAGACATCTTTGTTAAACATTCATTAAAATTATTTTTTGAGAATGTGAAGATGTAAGAAAGACATGTAAAAATTATTAAGAATATTGATAAAATTGAAAGGAAAACTGCTCGCCGATTACGATTATAGTGATAGCAGATTATCCTTGATGTGAGTACATTTGTTTAAATATTCTGGTTTTTCAAGTTAGGTTTTAAACTACTGAACATTATTTTTTAAACTAAGCAAAAGCATTGTTTACTAGCAGAATATCAACAGAAATTAATGTATACACGGACCAATTTAGATTTTTAATAATGACATTTTTTAGCACATCAATACATTTTCACTCAGTTAAGCCATTTTGAAGCTTTCAGATAGAATGAGTTATGTGTATTTAGGAAGAGGATAATTAATAACATGGTAGTTTTAGCATTTTTTTCTTTTACTGTAGATTGTTTCTCCCCCAGTCCAAAGCATAGCTGGAGAAGACTGCCCTGTGATCAGGTAGAGAGACGTTTGGAGGTTTATGTTCATATTAGTTGGGTTATGGAAAATCTGTTCATTGGAAGAAGGGAATAGTTTCAACACAGTCATTCTGCTGTTATATTCCCGGATTGCAGTGGGAATTGTCTGAAAAGCAAGTTCATTTTCTATAAAGGGGCAGCACGAAGCTGAAACTGGGAAGGGCCTCAGAGATGAGCTTGTCTGCTTCATTCTGGATGAAGAGAGTAAAGTTCCCCAGAGAGATAGGGCTCTCTACATTGTACCCTTTTTTTTTTTAGCTGTACATACCCTCCTGTTGTTTGTGAATTGGTGGTAGATTTCATCTGTTCTTAAAGACTATGGTGGTGACAATAAAATAGGTGTTAAATATACACCTTTTGGTTATCATTTGGAAGAGAGGTGTGTGGTGTTTTCTCCTTGTCTTATCATCTCATCTGGATTTGCTTCACTCTTCCTCTAGGTTTTTGTTCATACAGCTCTGGGTGTATCTATTTACATTAATTTTTGCTTAGATTCCTTAACCATCGCTTAGCAGGAACAACTATGTGCTTAACGAACAGTTTTGTTAATAATTAGTTCTTGATTTATCACAAGGGATATTTGTAACAACCATCAAAGATGTGTAGTATATATTTATTTATACTTGATAAGAAAATGTGATAATTTGAAATTGGAGTGTTATACACTATTTATTTGGTGGGGTGGGCTTTATTGCAGATCACCTGAAAGGACCATTCCTAGAAGCCGCTCAGAATTCACGTTTGAGATCGATGCCAGCAAGCTTCCTCCCTTCTTCACCAGTAAACAAACGAGGTATTATCTTATTGGACCAACCTTATAAAAGATATTCCAAATATTCTAATTCAGTTTTCCAAATGACATGTATGTGGTACAGTTTATAACGTGATACAGAAAATAGATTATTGTAATTAGTGCATACCAAAATTAGTTTTATGATATTTAATATTAAGTATACATACATCACTGTTCGAGTTATTGAAAATAAAAGTTAATTAAATACAGTCCTTAATCTAGACAAGGCAGTTTTCCAGTGAGAGATGTAAATAATTTCAGAACACTGCTGATAAATGCTGAAATGAAAGCCCACTCTTGGTACCCCAGATTCATTGTGAAGGAGTGGAGTGTACAAGGCAGGGAGCGAGCCTGTGAACTGGGAAGGGTAATTAGGGAAGATGTTGCTCTGAAGACAAAGTTGGATAGTGAGATGAGGGACTTCTGAGTAGGCAGAACAATATCTGCAAAAGCCAGCATGGCTGAGAAATGGTGGCACTTGTAAGTGAACTCAAGTAGTTTCCTAGATCCTGGAGCATAGGAGAGGTGGCAGAGTGGTGGAAAGGTAAGATATTTAGTTTTAATTCTATAGACAGTGCAAAGGCATCAAAAAGTTCTTTTTGGTTTACAATATCTTTATTGAGAGATAATTCACAGATCCCATAGTTCACTCATTTAAAGTGTACAGTTCATTTGTTTTTAGTGTATTCATAGGTCCGTGGAGCCATCACCACAGTCAGATTTAGAACGTTTTTATCATGCTGGAATGAAACCATGGAACCATTAGTAGTCGCTGCTCATTTCCTCCCAAACCCCAGACCACCATTAATTGACTTTCTGTCTCTATAGATTTGCCTGTTCTGGACATTTCCTATAAATGTAATCATACAATGTGATCCTTTGTAACTGGCTTCTTTGAGGTTCATCCGTGTTGTAACATGTATCGGTCTTGCATTTGATTTTAGGGCCAAATACTACTCCATGTTGGATATATTACATCTTGACTATCTATTCATCAACTGATAGACATTTGGATTGTTTCCACTTTTGGTTCATACCTGTGTATGAGTTATTGTGTGGGCATTTATTTTCATTTTTCTTGGTTATATTTCTAGGAATAGAATTGCCGGGTCCTAACTCTCTAATGCTTTGAGCAACTGCCTGACTGTTTTTCAAAGTGGCTGATCACCCTCCATTTCCATTAACAATATATGAGGGTTCCAATTTCTCCACATCTTCAACATCATTTATTAGTATCTGTCCTTTTGCTATAACCACCCTAGAAGGTGTAAAGTAACAATAAAAGCGGAAGGTAGAGAAAGGATTTCGGTAACATCTAGAATGTAGAATGCATGAAACTCAGTAGGTAATAAGAGAGCGAGGTCTCTTGATGGATTCCAGGTTTCAGGCTTAGGTATTTCGCCAGCTATTTGCTGACATTGGACTTAGGGACGTACTATACAGTGGAAGTGAGAAATAGATTTAAGGGTCTATATCTGATAGAGTGCCTGATGAATTATGGATGGAGGTTTGTGACATTGTACAGGAGACAAGAATCAAGACCATCTGCAAGAAAAAGAAATGCAAAAAATCAAAATGGCTGTCTGAGGAGGCCTCACAAAGAGCTATGAAAAGAAGAGAAGCAAAAAGCAAAGAAGAAAGATAAATGTATTTGAATGCAGAGTTCCAAAGAATAGCAAGGAGAGATAAGAAAGTCTTCCTCGATGATCAATGCAAAGAAATAGAGGAAAACAATAGAAGGGGAAAGACTAAAGATCTCTTCAAGAAAATCAGAGATACCATGGGAACATTTCATGCAAAGATGGGCTCAATAAAGGCCAGATATGGTATGGATCTAACAGAAGCAGAAGATATTAAGAAGAGATAGCAAGAATACACAGAAGAACTGTACAACAAAGATCTTCACGACCCAGATAATCATGACGGTGATCACTCACCTAGAGTCAGACATCTTGGAATGTGAAGTCAAGTGGGCCTTAGGAAGCATCACTATGAATAAAGCTAGTGGAGGTGACGGAATTCCAGTTGAGCTATTTCAAATCCTGAAAGATGATGCTGTGCAAGTGCTGCACTCAATATGCCAGCAAATTTGGAAAACTCAGCAATGGCCACAGGGCTGGAAAAGGTCAGTTTTCATCCCAATCCCAAAGAAAGGCAATGCCAAAGAATGCTCAAACTACCGCACAATTGCACTTATCTCACACACTAGTAAAGTGATGCTCAAAATTCTCCAAGCCAGGCTTCAGCAATATGTGAACTGTGAACTTCCAGATGTTCAAGCTGGTTTTAGAAAAGGCAGAGGAACCAGAGATCAAATGGCCAACATCTGTTGGATCATTGAAAAAGCAAGAGAATTCCAGAAAAACATCCATTTCTGCTTTATTGACTATGCCAAAGCCTTTGACTGTGTGGATCACAATAAACTGTGGAAAATTCTTAAAGAGATGGGAATACCAGACTACCTGACCTGCCTCTTGAGAAACCTGTATGCAGATCAGAAAGCAACAGTTAGAACTGGACATGGAGCAACAGACTGGTTCCAAATAGGAAAAGGAGTATGTCAAGGCTGTATATTGTCACCCTGCTTATTTAACTTATATACAAGTACATCATGAGAAACGCTGGGCTGGTAGAAGCACAAGCTGGAATCAAGATTGCCAGGAGAAGTATCAGTAACCTCATATATGCATATGACAGCACCCTTATGGCAGAAAATGAAGAACTAAAAGCCTCTTGATGAAAGTGAAAGAGGAGAGTGAAAAAGTTGGCTTAAAGCTCAACATTCAGAAAACTAAGATGATGGCATCTGGTCCCATCACTTCATGGCAAATAGATGGGGAAACAGTGACAGACTTTATTTTGGAGGGCTCCAAAATCACTGTAGATGGTGATTGCAGCCATGAAATTAAAAGACAGTTACTCCTTGGAAGGAAAGTTATGACCAACCTAGACAGCGTATTAAAAACCAGAGACATTACTTTGGCAGCAGAGGTCCATCTAAGCCAAAGCTATGGCTTTTCCAGTGGTCATGTATGGATGTGAGAGTTGGACTATAAAGAAAGCTGAGCTCCAAAGAATTGATGCTTTTGAACTGTAGTGTGTGAGAAGACTCTTGAGAGTCCCTTGGACTGCAAGGAGTTCCAACCAGTCCATCCTAAAGGAGATCAGTCCTGGGTGTTCATTGGAAGGACTGATGTTGAAGCTGAAACTCCAATACTTTGGCCACCTCATGCGAAGAGTTGATTCATTGGAAAAGACCCTGGTGCTGGGAAAGATTGAGGACAGGAACAGAAGGGGACAATAGGAGATAGATGGCTGGATGGCATTACCGACTCAATGGCCATGGGTTTGGGTGGACTCTAGGAGTTGGTGATGGACAGGGAGGCCTGGCGTGCTGTGGTTCATGGGGTAGCAGAGTTGGACACGACTGAGTGACTGAACTAAGGTTTACTTTCACTGAGGACTTAGGGAAGTGTGGAGACATAATGAGTTCATTTTTGGACACAGTGATGTGACGGCTGGGAGGTCATTTGAGTGGCCAAGTGGAGGCCCATTGAAAACCAGAGCGTGGAGCCTGGAGGAGAGGTGTGAACGGGAGCTGTTGTCGATATACCTTGGTTCCCAAACATAAACAGCTGTCGTTTGCTGTGGAGAAACATGCATCATAAATTGCCAGTCATAGAAGCAAACTAATGCAAAGCAGAATGAAAGCCAGCGCCGAACTGATACAAAGAGCATGCTTTGGTAACATCCCAGTTGGTGGAATTGGGAATGTTCCATGGAGGAAGAGGAATCAAAGCAGGTCATAGCTAGTGGTTTCTAGAGAAGGTATTAGACTAATACATTAAAAAAACTTGGATTAAAATTTAGAAGATACTTTTTCATAAATATACGTGTATTCTATAATTATATAGTATATTGTGACATTACAGGAAAAAAATTATCCTTAGTTCTGCAACCTTCCCACTTTTACTATGATTGTTTTATTTCTCTCAGAAAATTAAATACATGCCTTGTGTAACTGTCCCTATAAGTCATGGGTCATGAACCAGGCTGACAATGGGCGGGAATCTTAGAGTCAGGACTACAGTCAGGAGGTGCTGTACCTTGAGTCGGATTGCAGAGCGTTCTGCTTCTGTGGTTTTGATGCAAGGGGCTGGTTTTCAGCTAATATTCAATCAAGGTTTATTCTTCTAAATTAACTTTTTATGTGTTTGGAATATCTGCATATTCCCTTAGAACCATACAGATCTCTATAATATGCAGGCAGCAAGTATTATTGTGAAATGTCAATGAATTCTTGATTTTTTTCCCTTGTAGAAGACTTGCTTTTTATGCATGGATGCCTGTACATTGTTTTTTTTTTTTTTTCCATGAAAGAGGCTTTATACATATTTTGACATTGTTCGACTGAACCTTTGGTGCACATGTGAGTTTTTTGAGGGCAGGGACCATGTTCTTGTTCTCACTGTATCCCTAGCATGTGGCACATATTAGTTACCCAATAAATAGTAATTGAATCAACTCTCAACTTCTTGAATTTTTGCCTGAGTATATTTTAGTCGTGGTTTAGTATTAGTATTTTAATTGGTTTAGTATTTAGTATTTTCACATTCTGATTTACTAGCTGACATTCATAATGTTTATAAATCATTAATAGAGTAGGTTTCTTTGCGGGGGTGGTGGTATTTTGTTTTCTTTGGATCTTAAAAGATGCTCCAGATGATGTCATGATCTAAGTTCTCTTTTCACAGGTGTTCTTCTTTTGGGAGATGCATACAATATGAGGCATCCTCTTACTGGTGGAGGAATGACTGTTGTTTTTAATGATATAAAACTGTGGAGAAAATTGCTGAAGGGTATCCCTGACCTTTATGATGATGCAGCTGTTTTCCAGGTAGGATATTCTTTGACAAGAATGTCTCAAAATAGACTTCTTTCTGGGGCCTAAGATGAATGGGGCTTTGCAGAGATCTGTACCTGGGAGCATGGTCCTTAGTAGTGATTCTTAAACAGTCTTGTTCAGGATTGAGAACGTGACTGGCAACCTGTGAATCTTCTAGAATTTCTGGTTTGGAGATTACATGGACCACTTAGCCTCAGAGATGTAACTTGTTCCTCTGGAGATTTTTGTTTTTTTGATGGGAGTGTAAATGTTGAACAAGACATAATTTCTAGTAGATAGTCCTCCAGGTATCAGTTTAGGGGATTATAAACATTACTTTGTGAGTTTTTTTTTTAAACCCCTACAATATAATAGATGATCTTTCTCTTTTTTAGGCCAAAAAATCATTTTATTGGACAAGAAAAAAGTCTCATTCCTTTGTTGTGAATGTCCTTGCTCAGGCTCTTTATGAATTATTTTCTGCCACAGATGGTAAGTGGAGCTATTTTTGAATGACTGTTACTGAATTATAGATTTTTAGCACAGAAAGGGAACTCAGTTACAAAAAGTAATTAGGCCAGAAATAGAAATGTTTCCTGAGTTTGCGAACTTCCAAGTCGGTAAGTCCTTTTTAACTCCATTCTTGAGCACAGTTTTGGCTAATCAACATGTATCCACCACCGTGTGTGGGAAGCGTTCCCTCTTTAGACAACCTTAGTAACCAGTACTCAGTCATGTGTCATTATTCATTCCTCTGGTCCGCATCACATCACATGTTTCCCCAAACGCAGAAGATTATAATGAAGATCTTTCTGATTGTGAATTAAAGGGCAAGGTAGTGTTAATCCTTTTTCTTCCCAGACAGTAGTTTCAGTTTTTTTTCAAAACAGTATTTTGTAAAATGAAAATGAGCTTCGTATCAAACCTAGATTTCTGTCTCCTATTAAAATGCACAAGCAGAAGTTATCCACCTTTTACTCACATGAAATATTCCCACTTTACTAGTATAAGGCTTTTGCTTTTGTTTCCATGTGGTAGAGGGTGATGGTCAGTCTACACGAAGGAAAACACGACTTAGCAGAAACAGGGCTAGGGATGGAGGAAAAGTCACCTGTGCCACTTCCCAGCTGCACATTAGTGAGCAGTGCG
Organism: Antilocapra americana; assembly: GCA_007570785.1. Taxonomy (NCBI): domain Eukaryota; kingdom Metazoa; phylum Chordata; class Mammalia; order Artiodactyla; family Antilocapridae; genus Antilocapra; species Antilocapra americana. The sequence continues at coordinate 13,135,219 of ML661883.1, read as the reverse complement.
TCAGTGAAACGAGACCTTTAGGTTTTCAAGAATAAATGTAACCCCCAGTACAAAATAAAAAATTTTTTTTTTTTTTAAAAAGAACATAACTCTGATCCCATTACCTCGGGTATTTATAATTCAAGAAAGCAGTTTCTGTGACCTGGCCAGGGTGCTGGTGATCCTTGCTTTGGTGATCTGATTACCAAGGATGACACAGTATCTGTATCTTCGTGCAGCCCCTCTAACCATCATTAGAGGAGACTGGTGATTTGCCAAGCAAGTCTCTCTTGCTAGTTGAGCATGGAAGTTACAGCGGCTGGTTGGGCAAGAAGAGAACTAAACTTGGAGTTTTTCTAAGCTCTTCTTTCTAAGCTTTTCTCCACTTTTGAGTTTGTTTCTTAGAGTTTGAATCCACTCACAAAACAACATTGAAAGAGCTGTGAGATACTGAAGAAGGAATGAGCTTTATTGGAGTAAAAGTTTACCTGTTGTAATCTTTTTTATCTTTTGTAAAGAATAATCGAGGTATACTTGAAGAACATTAATTCTATACTATTAAAAAAAGGTTATTAATTATACTATGTTGTGAGGATTTGATGAATTATTTTGAAAAGTATAATAAAACTGTACAGATATAAGGCATTATTATTCACTTGATAATTTACTGCTCAGAGTTATGCACTGGGCATCTTAGAGACTGTGATTCTGGTTTCTAGAATTTTGTAAGAAAAGAATGTACAAATTATTTGGCATCACCTAATGAATTTACAGCACAATCAAGGAGATAGCTTTTAAATAACTTGTAACTTCTAAGGCCTACATGTTTAGTAATTATTTACTAGCAGAAAAAAGTTTATTCATTTGTGTTACTATGTAATCTTCTTTATGAAATTTAAAAGAAATCTTGGGCTAACACTAGATTTTTAAGAAATCTATAAGGTGTAATAAATGTTACATATTCATTTTTTTCTGACATATCATTAGCACCCCACTTAAATGTATGAGTATTTTGATTGAAAGTAATTTTAAACTTTTATTTTAGATTCACTGCATCAACTGAGAAAAGCCTGTTTTTTTTATTTCAAACTTGGTGGAAAATGTGTTGCAGGTCCAGTTGGGCTGCTCTCCGTGTAAGTTGTTCTGATGACACAGAGGAAACATATTCCAGATTTTCTTAGGATGGTTTGGTTTATGCTGTGCTGTGCTTGTCGCTCAGTCGTGTCCGACTCTTTGCAACCCCATGGACTGTAGCCCACCAGGCACCTCTATCCATGGGGATTTTCCAGGCAAGAATACTGGAGTGGGTTGCCATTTCCTTCTCCAGGGGATCTTCCCTATCCAGGGATCGAACCTGCATATCTTATGTCTCCTGCATTGGCAGGCAGGTTCTTTACCACTAGTGCCACCTGGGAAGTTTGATTTTATGAATCACTGCTCATCTCTCTACCTGCTGCATGTCATCATTTTATTATTGATTAGTATTCCAATCAAAATGTTCCCAGAGAAATGAAAAAAGGCAGTATTCAATCCTGTGTTTTAGTTCTGGGCAACAATGTTGATCCTGAGTTGGTGAGTAGATGAGGCTAAAACTCTTGATTAAAAGACAGCTTGTTTTTTTGCCTGTGGGTTTATGGTCCTGACCTGATCTGTGGGAACCATGAATAATAGAGAAGTTTATATTTAACACTGAATTCTACTGAAGTGTGGGACTCATGAAACTCATTTCTTACGGTGCAGACATATGTAGAATTATTCTTGGAAAGTCTGCAAAGTGAAGCTCCTTAAGGCTTTTCTCCTTTGTCCACTTTCTGAGTGTCAACACTGCTACCTTTTGAAAAATCTAGACTGCATCGGCCTGGCTACTTCAGGCTGAGATCTCAGGGTTAATGAAAGAAAACAGCTCCAGACGTACAATTCACATAAACTAAGATAACTTACTGGCTTCTCTGACAGAAGTAAAGTCTAAGTAGTTTCTTGTACGAAAACATTTTCTTTAATCTGTCCCTTGACCAGCAGATACAAGCCTGTCAAGTCCCCTTAAAATGTTGAGTGTGTATTTACCTTTGTAGATGGTACACAATTGGAATCTCTCTATGAATCAGTTTTAATTTGGGGGTCTTAACTATGTCATGTATTTTTTCCCATTACAGATTATCTCCCAATCCTCTGGTTTTAATCGGACACTTCTTTGGCGTCGCAGTCTATGCCACTTATTTTTGCTTTAAATCGGAACCTTGGATTACAAAACCCCGAGCCATTTTCAGTAGTGGTGCTGTATTGTACAGAGCGTGTTCTGTAATATTTCCTCTGATTTACTCAGAAATGAAGTACTTGGTTCATTAAGCTTAAAGGGGAACCATTTGTGAATGAATCCTGGGAACTCGCCAAGTCTGCAGGGACTTGAAAGAGAGTGTACATAGCACAGTACTCCCGCTTCTAAAGTGGGAATTCTTGGACCAAGATTGGGATTAATTTGTTTTGAAGTTATTTTGTATATAAACATACATGTAAATATATACTTTAGTTTACAATTTCAAATGAAGGGTAAAAATTAAAGATAGATATTTAAAAGAAATGATTGTTACCATAAATTAGTGCTAACATTGAGGAGCTGCAGTTTGTCTTTTGAATTCAGTATTTGGGATGAGTCACTGTGGGACATGCAAATAAAATGAAGAATGAACTCACGTCTTTTTGGTTTTTTTTTGGCCACACCCCGAGGCACGTGGTATCTTAATTCCCTGACCAGGGATCCAACCCGAGCCCCCTGTTGGAAACACAGAGCCTTGGCCACTGAACCACAGGGAGGTCCTTTTCTTTTTGTCTGTTGCTGTGGGATTCTTTTTATATAACTTTGTGAAAAATAAAACCAAAGCAGGATGGAAAAATGCAGAGGGAAGCCTTTTCTGTTAATGGCTCTTGATGTTGGGGAAGTTGCCTTAATATATCTGGACCTTATTTTCCTCATGTATCCATCTCCCCTCCAATTGGATAGGTTCTTTTCTGAGTTCCTGGAAAATGTCACATTCATATTAAAAGGGGAATCAAGGGCTTTATATAAATTCCACTGTGTAACTTTAATAAGCCAGGCTACGCTTATTTCAGGAAACAGCGAACAGGGCTGTACGCTGGAGTGTATACTGGGCTCAACTCTGGGCTGTGCACGATGTACACTGGACTGTAGCCTGGGGTATGGACTGTACACCGGGGTTTATGCTAGACCATTCACTGGGCTGTACACAGGACATACATTAGTGTAGACTGGGTCGTACATGACGTGCACGAGTGTGCACTGAACTGTACACAGGATGTGCCCGACAGTACCCTGAGCCGTATAAGGGATGGAAGGTGCACAGGACGTGTGCGGGACGGCAGGCTGCACTGCACACTGGGGTGTGCGCTGGACTGCACACCAGAGGTGTCCAGCTGTGTCCCAGGGCTTCCAGAGGTGTCCAGCTGTGCACGTGGACTGCACACCAGATGTGCTCCAGATGTGCTGGACTGTACACTGTACACTGGATATAGTCTGGTGTATGTCAGACTGTATACTGGGTGTACCCTGGACTGTAAACAAGCACCAGCACGATGTTTTCTGGTACATCATGGGCACATACCCTTTAAACATATATATGCAAAACGCCACGCTCTAATTTCAGGATTTAGTTTCTTCTGACTTTTCCTTGAGGTCCAGGTAGACAACATCAGTCTGTTTTCAATTTCAAGATGCCAAAAAAATTGAAAGGTTAACTTGCTTTCATTTTATTACAACCAAAAAGTGACTAATTCTAAAAAATTCAAAAACCCAAGCACCCCACAATGGAACCTGGTATAGATGTACGTTTTCTACCCACAACTAATATTTTCCAAGGAGAGAGTTTGAACAGTTGTAAAGAAGTTATCATACAAGTAACAATACTTTTGAATCCCTTGTGTTTCTATCAATTTTCCAATACACGGCCCCAAACTAAAGCCACTGGGAGACAGATGATATCAAAACTAGTTAACAATGAAAAGATACTTTCTGTTCATCTAAGAAAAAGAGTGAACGAACAAATAACAATATCTGGCACAATGCCTTAAAGTCGGCCCGACGTTACCGTTGCTGTTCAGCAGCTTGGTTGTGTTGGACTCTGTGACCCCACGCACAGCTGCACGCCAGGCTTCCGCGTCCTTCACTATCTCAGAGTTTGCTCTACTGAGTTTACACTATATTTGAAGAGGTTATGGACATTCAGAAGAGTATCATCAGACTTAAGTAAACCCCCAAATACCATTAAAGTAAATTGTTTCCCTTAAAAGGGCAGTAAAAGATAACCGGAAATATTAAGTAAATACTGCAGAGTCTAATGATCAGGGCTAAAATAACTTTCAAAGCTTTTATAATGAACATTTCTTGTTCACCTTTTAAAAGTTGAAATTTTCTACTTTGCGTGGTTTTAGCACAGTGTATGTGGGCTCATTGCTTGGGTTCGTGCAATTTCCAATTAATCCTACACTTCTATTTTCTGGTTCAAAATACACTTTCTTAGAACTGGCCTTTTTATTAGCAGCTGTCTTTCTTTTGGGGGGGAATTTTTCGTGGAGAACTAAAAATCTCACTTCATGTAGTTATTGTGATTACAAATGAAAAAGAGCAAAGGGCTTCCCAGGTGGCTCGGGGGTAAAGCACCCTCCTGCCAGCGCTGGAGACACAAGAGATGTGGTTCAATCCTGGGTTGGGAAGATCCCCAGAGTAGGAAGTGGCAACCCACACTACAGTATTTCATGGACAGAGGAACCTGGTGGGCTACAGTCCACGGGGCTGCAGGGTTGGACATGACTAAACACACAAACACAAGGTAGTTCTGAGAAGGGGACACAGGACACAGGCTGGCCGTGGACCTACTGGCCGAGTTCCTGTGTGCCAGCCTCCGTGGGTGAGACTCCCAGACTCCTTACATGCCGGGCCACAATCCACCTTTAAAATTCCTCCCTGGGTTCTCACCAGGTTGGGCTGATAAAGTTCCTGCTTCCCTCTGCTGACTAGATGCTTTTTAAAAATCCTTTCTACTATGATGGTGAAATAAAGCGTGTCATTTTCTTCTCTTCATTATCTTAGCATTTGAGACTTTCTGACTGAACAAATAACCTACCATAAATTCAGAAAACTGAAGGGAACCAGAGGAATCATCAGCCCTGATTTTACAGATGATGCAAGTAGGTTGCCTTGGGACAAAGTTTAGCTAGTGGTGGAGTCGGGACTCAAACTCTGCCTCTTGACTGCAAGTTAATGCTGCTTTTCCTGCACTTGCTAAACGACCGTTAAGCTCCACATTTCAGATTTTTTTTGTTTTGCTTATTACTCTCCTCTCCAGAGGACAGAGCTAACTATATGATCAGAGTTAAAACGCCTTCCTTAGCCAAACTGCCATAAGAGGGTGGCCGCTCCCCTCTCAGGGTAATTTTCATGCAGAAGTCATTTAGGATTTTGCAGGAGTTAAAAGGTAATAATGGCTGTTAGGGGTTGTTGAGAAAGGAGAAGCTGAAGTTGGGGAGTCCTACAGAAGGGAAGCAGGGAACCCCTGAGGTATCTGGGGCTGGAAGAGGACAATGAGCCTCAGACATGAGTCAACTTCCATGGCACGTGGCCCACGGATTGTGTGAGCGCTACACCTGGTACCAGTCTTGCTGTTACTGTGTCAGCCTGTCATGGACGTGACCATGGACACAACATCGGACCTACCAGGCTCCTTTCTTACCTTCCAGGCACGGTTTTTTTGCTGGGTGAATACGTTGTTTTTAAATGACAGGCAGAAAAATGACTTCAGGTACTGGCAATACTATTTTACTGAAAATCTGGAGTTGCACAAATAGTTCTTTAGAACATAAAATTAAGTGGATTTATACATGACAATTATAGTCAGCATTTATAAGAGGCAGTACAAAAATGTGTCCTGCTTCTACATGATATAAATTGTACACAATACCAAGTTTAAACAATATTAATTATATTAACTGGTTCAGTGGACACATCTTACTCAGAATGTCTGATGTTTCCCGCAAGAAAGGGAAAAAATGCAGTTCTCCGAGCAGGTGGGTTTCTTTTCATTTCCAAGTTCATTTTAGTGGTGGTGGGAAGATTTAAGGATAATCCTTTCACTGAAGAAGCAGAAGTCAAAAAAAGTTACAGGACTGTTCTGAACTCATCAAAAATGAAATTAGGCACGTGTGCTTCAGCAACCTAAAAAAATGAAAACAAAAGAGTTAATGGTTTCATAGTGTAAGAAGACCAAACTGATCAGTAGTCCCTGGTAATCTGTCCTAGACAAAACCAACATGGAGTAGCGTAGTTGTAAAATGAAAATGAAATGCAAAGTAACATGAATATATTAACATATGATACCTATTATATATTAGTATGGTATAAAAAAATTCAAAATTTTCCATATGAAAATGAAAGAGAGGAAGACATCCTTTGGAACAAGGTGAATCACTGGGAAATACTGGACCACTAACTGAAACCACCACCTTCTTTTTCTGCCATTTCTACCACTGATGTTTAATTTCTTGGTACTGCTGACATCTGAAGGGGTGCTGTACAGTCCCCGCCCCGCTCCCAGCCCTCCCCTGCCTTGCCCCTAGACGAGAAGACCTCTTGGCTCTTAAAGGCACTTGGATCTGCAAAAATGCACATGCCTCTGGGAAGTACTAAGATTAGTCTCCGGTCATCTCATAATTAATGACCAACTAGGAAGAACAGGACATCTAGTGCTGGAAATTGGTTGTCTTTAAAAGCAATGTTTAATTTTTTTCTGACTATAAAGTTCAGTTCAGTTCAGTAGCTCAGTTGTGTCCAACTCTTTGCAACCCCGTGGACTGCAGCACGCCAGGGCCCCTGTCCATCACCAACTCCGGGAGTTTACTCAAACTCATGTCCATCGATTCGGTGATGTCATCCAGCCATCTCATCCTCTGTCGCCCCCTTCTCCTCCCTCAGTCTTTCCCGGCATCAGGGTCTTTTCCAGTGAGTTAGTTCTTCACATCAGGTGGCCAAAGTATTGGAGTTTCAGCTTCAACATCAGTCCTTCCAATGAATATTCAGGACTGATTTCCTTTAGGATGAACTGGGTGGATTTCCTTGCAGTCCAAGATGCAACCTCTCAAGAGTCTCCTCCAACACCACAGTTCAAAAGCATCAATTCTTTGGCACTCAGCTTTCTTTATAGTCCAACTCTCACATCCATACATGACCACTGGAAAAACCATAGTTTTGACTAGATGGACCTTTGGTATCACTTGCTAATTTGAGGAAAATTAGAAAAATGGAGGGGAGTATATAAACCAATAATCTCTGATCTTAATTCCCTAAAGAAAACTAAAAGTGATAATTATTTTGCACCAAATCCTTGCAATTTATACATACACATACACTTAAAACTAGGAGCACATAATCTTGTATCCTTTACCTCTGCTAAATTTTATGTTCTGAAAAACCTTACACACATATCTTGGGGAACTTTCATCATTTCTGGAAACCATGGTTGTACAACACTTCAACAATGGAGGGAACTTAGCCAAATGGGCTGCAGGAGCTGGGTTATTGTGGAGATGAAAAAACAAACCACACAACTGTTTGCCACCCTGGCCTCTTAAGGGATTCTCTCCTGGAGTGCCTATCTCAACTCCTAAGCAGGGTGAGCTGCAGACTGGAGGAGGGCACGGCAGAGGGTGAGAAGATGAGGAGGGAAGTTGTACTCAATCATGCCTTATCGCAAAGCACTGAACATGCAGAAGAGGGAGGAACATCTCCAAGCCGAGCCCTGGGGTAGAGCAGGGCGAGGGGCTCAGAGGTGTCCACAGGGAATGAGCTTCTGGACTTCATTCCTCATGAGTCCAGGGCCTTTCTTCAAACCATCTTCCTACAAAAAGGGCATTAATTTTTTTTTTTTTTGTGCCACACTGTGTGGCATGTGGAATCTTAGTCTCCCAACCAAGGATGGAACCCATGGCTCCTCCTGTGATACAAGTGCGGAGTCTTAACCACTGGACCTCCAAGGAGGTCCCAAAGGGGCATCAATAGTGTTCTTTATCTATGGCTTACCCTTCGGGGTAGCTTTGTGTACCGAACATAATCCTCCAGAAACAGAAGGGCGCCCACAACATCGGCAGGCATTTCCGGGATCTTCTGGCTGCAACACAGAACAGTCTGGATCAGTGAACCGCTCTCATACGTAGACCCTTAGTCAAAACAGTGAAAGACTGAAAAAACAACAGATGATTAAATGAAGCCAAAGAAGAGACACGTCTGCAGAGTCTCCTCTTGATTGTTACATTGAGCCGTATCTTGCTGGCTGATCTTCAGCATACAGCCTGGAGGAGGGAATTGAAACTCTCTGAATGGTCTACATGGGTCTTTACAACGTGGCATCTGCTGATCCTTTAGGGTAACAGAGAAGGAGACTCAGGACCCAGCATCCCATGCAAATATATAACTCGTTCTATCCCTGAAAAGCTGCATTTGGGGTGGAGGAGAGGAAAAACTAAAGGTTTACAAGCTTTGTATCAAGGAGGAGCTTCTGTCTTTCATTTGTTTGATTTCATACCAGGAACTCGGGCTGTGCTGACAGTGGGGTGGCTCCCTGACTCCCACTGAAGGATGGGGCCGTCCCTGGGTAAGCGGCCCGGGGGAGGATGTGGGCTCACTGAGGTCTGAGCACAGCACCCACGATGGCAGAGGGGCAGGCCTCTACTTTCTTCCCCATGGGGCTCGTTCATGGTGCTCATGACTCATTCACAGTGGGTGCTCCCAGGGGACTCCCAGCGACTCCTCAGCAGTGTGACTAAGGATGGGCACGCCTTTAAGTGCCCCAAACAGGAGATGTGCCCCAAGCTGCTGTACAGAGCAGGGTGAGCAGCCAGTTCCCAGCTCTCCTAGGGGGATAATAAGAGGAGGAGTCTGGCGTGTGAGGTTTCCGGCCCATTCTGGAGCAGCGAGTCCACCTTTTCCTGGCTGGCCTTCTGTACCTTGTGCACTGCTCCACCGTGGAGCGGATAAACTGGCCGATCAGCGCCAGGAACTGGTCCGTGTACCGGGAGTGAAACTGCTTCAGCAGGGTGAGGAGCCCCAGCACCAGGGGCGGCCAGTCCACGGGGTCGGCGGGCTTTCGGCAAACCATTCCTGCGAGGATCGACAGACTACAGGTTACACCACCGAGGGACGCGCTGGCCTTTCACAACGTTCATTCAGGATGAATGTTGATGAATGTCAAGATGCTGGGGCACACGTGACCTCTGGCAGATGATTATCTGGAGGGAATGACAATCCAGGACTACATTTCGAATGGAATCCAGGATTGGTGGAGGCTTCTAGTGGTCTGAAGGATTCAACACCCTAAAATGGGTACTAATTTTTACAACTACCATCATTGTTTCTTTAGGATTTTGTAAGTAACGGATGCCATGGTAGAAAGTATTATAGAGAGTAGCATTTAAACCTATGTATTACCATATGAAAAATAGATAGCTAATGGGAAGCCGCTGTATAATACAGGGAGCTCAACGTGGTACTTTGTGGTAACCTAGTGGGGTTGGGAGGAGGTTCAAGAGGGAGAGTCATATGTATACTTAGGGCTGATTCACGTTGTTGTATGGCAGAAGTCAACACAATATTGTAAAGCAATTATCCTCCAATTAAAAGGAAAAAAAAGAGATAGATAAATTGTTACACAAGGAAAGAATGTGCAGAAGTCAGGACAGGAGAAGAAGGACCTATGCCAAGTGAGTGAGTGAGTGCCAAAGCTGGCCTTGTCACTAAGGATTTCTGCCCCATATGGAGACCTTGAGCTGCCTGAATGGCTGCTTGGGGGACAGGAGACAGAGCACAATGTTGGGGGAAAAAACCCACAAAGTTAGAAACTTTCATTGCCAGATTTCAAGACTTATTACAAAGTTGCAGTAATCAAGACAGTACTGGCATAAGGATAGGTAAACAGATCAATGGAACAGACAAGAAAATACAGAAATAGTCATACCCTTAAAGGATCAATTGGATTTCCATGGATATTCACATTATTAATGGAGAAAGAGAAATATTCTCAGTAACTGATGCTAAAAATAGATATTTTATGGGGGAAAAAAATTAACCTTGAGCCCTATTCCACATTAAAAAGTAATTTGAAATAGACCACAGACCTCAATCTAAAAGCTACAAGTACAAAGTTTCTAGAAAGAAGAAAAAGGACAATCTGTGCCCTTGGGACAGGCAAAGATTTCTTAGAGGATAGAAGGGACTAATGATAAAGGACTAAAAAATGATAAATGATGATAAAATGATAAAAAAATGGATAAACTAGACATCATCAGCAATAAAAACTTCTGCTCATTATGGTCACAAGTGAGAAAATGAATAGGTAAACCATTTTGTGAGAAAAAAAATTTACAGCATGTATATCAAAACAAGGACTTGTATCCATAAAATAAATAACTCCTACAACTGAGTGATAAAAAAGCTATCAACACAATTTAAAAACAGGCAAAAGACTTGAACAGACGCTTAGCAAAGAAAGATAAACAAACAAAAAATATATAAAGAACGGCTAAAAAGCATTTGAAAAAGTGCTCAACATCATAACCTATCATGGAAATGCAAGTTAAAACTATAATGAGATACCCTACATACCCATTTTAATGTTTAAAAAGACTGAGATGGCCAAACGATGGCAAGTTGTAAAAATGGTACAACCACTTTGGGAAAAGGACTGGCAGTATTAGAAAGTTAAACTGACAGATCCCCACATTTGGGTTCTTGTGAAGGCGAGAAAACTTACTTAACATGCGCAAACAAGCTATCTTGTTGACATAAGCTGGGCCTTGGCAATTCCAAATTGCTCAGTGCCCACTGTAAAAGACACTAGCTGTACTCAGACCACGGAGAGAGCATCCTTCCCAGGCAGGCGGCAAAGCGGGTGTTTACAGCAAAGATGTCTCTGAACGGAGCACCACAGAGATTCCTCCTTAGAGACTGACCAAAGCAGGTGTGTGTTTCTTACATGGGTCCTGAGAACAGTGCTCACCGTTTATATAAAGCTCTCAGGGCACACTACCTGCTGACGCTCCTTCCTCAGGCTGCTCTTTCTTTAATTTGACCCCCAACTTAACACACTGACCTGATTTATGAAAAGGACTGTAGTCAGGTTCAGGAACTTTCTAAGACACTTCAGTTTTACTTCAAGATCTGGGAATTCTGTGGCATAGTGACATGCTTCTCATAAGCAGCTGTACAATCAAGGAGACTGACCTTAACCACATGCAATGAAATGGTAACAAAGGATGAGACCAGTGAGCAAACAGTCTGAATGAAAACAAGGTATCTGCATGTGCTGAGGACGCCTTGTTATAAAGAAGCATACATTCTTCTTTAGTCATAAGAGACAGAGGTCATGGATCTCTCAATCTTGAGATGAACTTTTAAGTCCATCTTGGGATAGGTCTTTACACTGATTCTGACCAACATCCAGAAAGGGATTTAGCATCAGGTAAGCACTTGCTCTGTGAGAGGTACTGTCACGGGTATTTTTAAATTCGAATTGGCCCACAAGTTTAAGAATCTTGGCCAAAGTCACACAGGTGATAAGTTGTGAAGTCAGAATCCAAACATGCGTTTGTTCCCTCCGTCCTACAGCCAAGGTATGCTGGGCGCCACCATGCCCTGTATTGGAGAAGGAAATGACAACCCACTCTAGTATTTTTGCAGGCAGAATCCCGTGGACAGAGGAGCCTGGTGGGTGACAGTCCATGGGGTCACAAAGAGTTGGACGTGACTGAATTGACTGAGCTTCCCTGGTGGCTCAGCTGGTAAAAAATCTGCCTGCAATGCAGGAGACCTGGGTTCAATCCCTGAGTTGGGAAGATCCCCTGGAGAAGGGAATGGCTACCCACTCCAGTATTCTTCCTTGGAAATCCATGGACAGAGACTATAGTCCACGGGGTCACAAAGAGTTGGACACGACGGAGCGACTAACAGAGTGACTGAGCACCATGCCCTGTGTTCTGTAGCTGTGACAGGTATTGTTATGGGCGCTGTGTCTGGAATAAAGGAATTCTTTTGAATGAGGGAATTAAAAACCTTAAAGAGAATCATCTTTATCCTAAAAAACTTTTGAAATAGGAAGGGAAATAGTTCAAAGAAGAAATACATTCTGGAATTGCTGGTTAAAAAAAGTATATGGTTACATTTATAGAAAATACTTTTTAAAGTAAATTAGACTCTACAGCAGACTTTAAAAACCTCTACTTAGATACAAAGTTTGGAGACAGAGGAAATACCTGGGAATTTTATAAAAATGTTTAAGATAGAGTCAATGACACACATACAAAATTGGGTTATATTCCTGGACAGGACAAATATACTGATAGCCTTTGGTATCTATTGTTTGTATCAAGTATTTTCGAAAATAAAGTACCAGACACCCCTAGAGGAAAGGATTAGTCTCCTCTCTGTAACTATATTGTTACTCTTGATACCAAAGCTCCACAGTAAGCACATGACACTTACTGAAAGAACAGGACATTAACCAAAAGAAGTTTCTTTCCCACCAAAATAAGCTCCTTTAAAGAAAAGAGAGAAGCAAAGATTCCACACATTTTACAAGTTGGATAATCAACCACTGTAAGTTAAAGATGGATTATACTTGGTTGATATTAAATCCACTGTCTTCACGATATTTCAGACGACCAAGGACATGGATTTTTATAAATACGCAATTACTAAGAAAGACCTCATATGTGACATAGCATTATCTACCAAGAGCTATTTGGTTAGATGTTAATCTACCACCATTGTTCCTTATTGTGAAGAATAAATGTCATACAGTACCTAGATTTTTGTTGTACTGAAGTTTTGGCAACTGGGCGATCAAAAACAGAAAGTTGACCACTGGGAAGTAGGGTAAGCGCTTTGTCGTTATGTATATCTGGAAAGATAAAGAACATAGTTTCAAATGAAAAGCTGCCATTTAATTTCAGTTTGCTCTTCTGACTACTGACAACTAGGGTGGTTCTATTAATTCGCTGCCTTCAGAGTTTTATTTAACACCACCAACCCCCTCTCCCTCCAAACAGACACCTACTTGACAATTAGCCCTCCTGGGAAGGGAACAATTTTGCTTAGAGATTAGCAGTTACTCCCTCCTACCCCCAACCCTCTTTTTCCCCCTCCAATCCTCTTAATGTCAGTTACAAAACAAGGAGGAAAAAAAAGGAAGAAAGTCAAGCCCAAGCCAGAAGGAGGGCAAAGGAAGGGAAAAAGAAAAGAGGCAGAAAGAAAGAAGGAAGATCCGCACAGCAGTGCATAAGTAGAAAGCAAGCAGGTGTCCCACTGTCCATTTCCTTTTCCCTGGGCAATGCCACAGAGCAGTCGCCTGCCCAGCTCGTGAGGCAGAAAGCAGTCAGGCTACACCCAGCCATCTCCCCGCTCCCAGTCATCCTGATTCCCTGGCAGGCAGGGTGGCATCCTGGCCAGCAGCACCAGCTCTGGTCAGACAGCCTGGCTCCATCACTGGCTACTGTGGGGCCCTGGGAAGTTATCGACCTCTGAGCCTCAGGTTCTTCCCCCAACAAGGGCACATTTCATTAGGCTGCTGTGAGATTAAGTGAGAGCACCTATGGTCAGGGTTAACACAGGGCTTGGCATATAATTACTTGTAAAATGTTAGGTGCTATTTATGTTCATTATCTTACCTCAAACCTAGCGGATCATACAGATTTCAGAATTTCATATTACAATAAAGATTTTAGGTAGGCAATACAGTCTAGGGTAACAGACTATAAGCAAAGTTATCTGTATTTCTGCAAAAACATGACAGTTCACAGGAGTATAAACAGCCTCGAGTCAGTCTGGGACAGGTTCTGGCACTACGTGTGATCTGGCACTAGCTTGTGAAAAATGCTTCCAGTTCTCAGAGGTGCACGGAGGTCAGAACAGCAGAAGAGAGCCTGTCTCCCCAGATTCTGACTGTGATTACTGTCAACCAAGGAGGGAAGAGTCTGTGGCCAAGAGGGATCAATGCCACCATTTAGGAGCAGTTCAAATACCAAACCCCAGAGAAACCTAAAACTCATCTCTTACCGATACAGCACTTGTCACTCAGTTCTGACAAACACTGTTATCACTGGACTCTCACAGCCCCGAGTGAGGCAGGGGAGGCGCGATCATCTTCATATTACACGTGGGGAATGGGAACCCAGAAAGGGTGGAGGATCACGAGAATGGAGGTTCTGGGATTGGAACCAGGGTCTTCCAATATCAGATGAAGCGCAGGGATCTGCTGCCTGGGCCAGATGGACTTTGGTCCCACCCTCTCTCCCACCACACCATTATATTACAAATTATTAATCATTAACCTTGTTCAGTGGGTTGTGGATGCCAGCTGCCTCCAGGTATGCAGTGATTTCATATAAGAGTGTGTTATCTTCTTTGGGGTAAGGAAGTGAAGGGTCCTGATAGTGGGCTTCGATATCGGCTAGGAGAGCCCTTAATGAAGAAAAACAACAACGATAGAGATAAACGTTAGAGATAAACTGAATACAGACAACAGTTAACACAAGCTACGATATAATCTTCCAGGGATTCAGTGTCCTCATCTGTGTAACAAGGGCTTGCTCCCTTCGAATCCCAATTTTCACACCTGTGATTGGTGATGAGTGGGAAATCTGAACTTGAATTACGTTTTCTTTTAGAGTTCACCCAAATCAAATGCTTTCACCACTTAAATTTTTATGAGTTGACTGAACTAGTTTCAATATCTACTCGTCAAAAGCATACTGACTTTGTGACAAAGAAGCCTGAGTTATTTATCTTTAAGTGGGAGGCTCAAAATGACAGCAAGCTGCTGGTCAGGTAGAAAGTGTGACTAGATGCTAGGGTATGTGTCCACAGCCATGCCTGGTCATCAGGGTGCTTCTCACTCCCCTCAGGAGAATCAGTGATTCAGTTCTGTGGAAACTCAAGTGTGGATTCTGGTGATAATTGCTTTCTCAGTCTGGGCAAGAATCTAGCAAAGTGTCTGATGTGTATTAAGTGATGCATACATGTTGGCTGAAATGATTCCGTCAAAAAAAGAGACAAAGAGACAATACTGAAGTGAGAGGCTTCTGAAGATAGATTTGATTGCCTAAGGGAAGGAAGCCTATAAATTCAGAGAGCCTTCTCAAAAAGAACTTAAAAGAGTAGGAGCCTGCATGCATGCTCAGTCGCTTCAGTCCTGTCTGACTCTCTGCGACCCCAGGGACTATAGCCCGCCAGGCTCCTCTGTCCATGGGATTCTCCAGGCAAGAATACTGCAGTGGGTTGCCATGCGTTCCTCCAGGGAAACTTCCTGACCTAGGAATTGGACCCATGTCTCCTGCCTTGCAGGCGGATTCTTTACCACTCAGCCACCTAGGTACTGAATGTATACAGCAATAACTAATGAGAACCTACTAGAGAGCACAGGGAACTCTCCTCAATGCTTGGTGGAGACCTCAATGGGAAGAAAATCCAAAAATGAGGGGACATAGGTATAATGTGCAGCTGATTCACTGTCCTGCACAGCAGGAACTAACAACACTGTAAAGCAACTATACTCCAATTAAAAAAAAGAGTATGTATTGAAGACACTGGGATCTAACCGATGATGAACAATCCAGGCCCAGAGGCGGCTGTTTCAATGCCAGCACTTACTTATTGAGATTCTCCAGAGCAGCTGCCAGGTGTTTAGAGTCAAACCGACAAGAATAATTTAATTCATTGGCGATCTGTTGTCTCAGAATCTGCATCTGCCCAACCTGTGAACAAGCAAGAGAAAGAACAGGGAAAAGCTGATGGACAAAGAGATGACAAGTTTTTATTGAAAGGCTCAGAACATTCTACAGAAAAATTCAAGGATTTCCTGCACTGGTTTCATGCCTTAGACCAGCACCACCCCTGATGGGAGCACAAGGGACCCTTCAAGAAATGTCTGCAGGGATTCTGTATGCCAACCTCAACAGAGCCGTGAAGTCTAATAGACTACAAAGTGAACCCTCTGTAGTTCTTGTTGTCCGTGGATTAAAGGTATGTGTTCTGAAGCTCTATTTTTGATCTTTTGGAATAAGATCTCCATGTTCAGTAACCACTAATGAGAAGCCCTACTTTTTTATCTGTCCTAAACTGAACTTTCTCAAGCCATAAGAGTGCCATTTCACTCTAACATTTGGTCAGTATCAGTCTGTGTACATCCCTCAGGATTACAGATCGTGAAATAATCTAGGTGATAAAATAATCTACCTACAATCTTCCAAGAAGGCCCTTCTAACAATGATAACCCTGAAACCAGGGGTTCTTCATGTTTTGTTGGTGCTTTGGACATCTGTAGGAAGCTGGAGAAGCCTATGGATGCTGTCTCAGAATAGTTTTTTTGAATGTATGAAATAAAACATACAGGATAACAATGGAAGCTAACTGTAACAAAATGTAATTCCCAAGCGATTAAAAGAACAGATTTGTTATAACTTGCTTCCCTTGTTATCCTGGCTTAGGGCATGTCAGACCTATACAACAAGAGGCCATCTAGCAGAGTCAAAGGCTTCTATTCTATTTAAGTTTCCAAATTAGACCAAGAACTCAATAAAATGATGAGAAATATACTGTGAATTGGGCTGAGACACCAACAATTCCTATCTCAACAAGCAACTTACATGACTGGCAACAATAGAATGGGACTGCTCCAAATTCTGTGAGTAGTCTAGACTTCTCCTTTGGTATCTGATACTTTTAACCATCAGTCGGTTTTCCACCAGGACATCTACTCTCTCCTACTGTACTGTGAGCAGGCTTTCCAGGGGAACAGCCAGCTTCCTTGAACTCTGTCCTACAGGCACTGACAATGTTCTGCACCCACATAAGGGTGTTCAACAAAGGGTCACTTAATGTCTCAGATCATCAAGTGATGAGAGAAGGATATGCAGAAGATACGAGGTGTCTCTGGAAGCCAATGCCACAGTATAAAAGCAGATGCGTGGATTCTAAAGTAACCCAGATTTCCATCCGACAAATCACAGGCACACCTTGGGGATACTGAGTTTGGCTCCAGATCACCATAATAAGGCAAATATTGCAATAAAGTGAGTCACATGAATTTTCTGGTTTTCCAGTGCATATAAAAGTTATGTTTACATTATATTGCAGTCTGTTAAGTGTATAAAAGCATTATGTCTAAAAAATAATTTAAAATATACTCTATTGCCAAAAAGCCAGCCACCCTTCAGAGTCTGAGTGGTAACAAAGGTCACTGATCACAGATCACTGTCACAAATATAACAATAATGACAAAATCTGCAGTACTGCAAGAATTCCTGAAATGTGACACAGAGACACAAATGAGCAAAAGTTGTTGGAAAAATGGTGGTGACAGACTTGCTCGATACAGGGTTGTCGCAAATTTTCGATCTGCACCAAATGCAACATGCGCAAAGTGCAGTGAAGTGAAGTGCAACAAGGAGGTGTGTACCTGTAATCGCCCATCGCCCCCTCACGCGTTTCCAAAGACACACGCTCTAGTCACAGTGTAAGGATGACACGTCCAAAGGAACCTGGGTTTCTAGTTTTTGTGCAGACACTTAACTACTCTAAAGGCTGAGATTAGGGCGGCAAACTGACAGCAGTTCATTGATGAACTTGTCACATGAGGATGGAGGATGGCTGAGGAAGGAAAACTCCTATTTCCTTGAATGAAAGCACCTCTTGCTAAAAGGCATTTCAGAATGAAAGCTTTCTTCACTGAAAGAAGCATAATAAATGGGCCAATGAAAAGCACAGTCCAGAACAGCCAAAGAACAGACCCATTTAGAAATAATGATAAACCCAAAGTGATGTATTTTCGGTTTGATGGCCAAAGAAAGAAGAGTGGCTTTCTTGGGGTAACCAAGTTACAAGAAATAATAAAAAAAAACCCCATAGCATTGTTTCTCTCACAGCGTACCTTCATGATAGCCTCGAGATAAGCGGTCCAAATCTTCTGGGTTTTGGCAATGGCGGAAAAATAAATTTTATTCGAATTTGCTGAAAGGTTAAAATATGGGTTTCTATTTAGTAAATTTGGAAAGGCTACAATGTTCAGTCTACCTCAGGCTCGTTTTAGAACACTTACCTACAATGCTTTTTAGGGGGCTGACAGCATTCATGAGGGTTTTTAAAGTCTCCTGCACAGTTCTGTCTCGCAAGATAATTTTCTGAAACATACTGAGGAAATTCTAAAACGAGAAGACATGATCAAAGAACCAAATACAATAAATAAAATGAAGAAACACTCCAGCTAACTCAAAGGCAACACAGAACACAGACAAGGCTTGTTCACACAAAGATACAAATAAGAGGATGGGAAAGACACAACTTCCGGTTCCCATCAGAAACATCCCCTGCTGGGAGGAGTTGCTGGTTTCCAAGATGAAATTCACAAAAACTGCCCACCCGTAAAAATACTATGCTGGCCAAAGAGATTCTAGTTTATTCTCAGTTCTTCTTTATTTAACAGGAATTATATAAATATGCCTGATGTCAGTACCGGAAAGCATGAAAGGAAAGCTAAACCATCTATTCTCTTTTTCCCCAGGATAGCGGAACACACATGGACACCCGAAGGCTCACCTGTAACTCTTTGACAATCATAAAGCACAGAAGCCTGTCTAACCCGTTCAGACCAAAAGTCCCCAAGGTGTTTTGGATTTCTGAGAAAAGGCGGCTGCTGGTCACTTCTTGATGGGTTTTCATATCATACCAAGTGTTTAGCTGGTCAATGTGACATGTCATTCTAAAACATAAACAAAACAAACTCAAAACCCAAAAGCAGCCCAGAATTCACCCTGAAAGGATGAGGGATGCAATAGGATTAGGGGCATCGGATAGGAAGAACAATTGTTTCATGATCTGTGTTTCAATAACCCCTGCATCTGGGCACCCAAGACATCTCACAGTGAATGCCCAATGGGCCAGGAAGGCGAAATTCAGTTAAGTCACCTCTTCCTGCCCTTGCTATGTCACCAGTTTGAATGACGCGCTTCCATTGGGTTGGATAGTTGAGTCATGTTTCAAGGACAAGGCTAGATTCAGTCATCAGGCTGAAAGACTTCAGAGCCCCAATCCCTCTCTGGAGGGTCTTTCTGTAAAAGTCCAGAGATTGGACGAAACAGTGTCTTGTGCATTTCCACTTTGGTAAGAAAGGAACTTTGAATCCTCATGCCCTCACGTCTGAGGCCATGATGATAGAGCCATTTCCTCTTCCCTCCTAGCCCTGGCCATTGACCAGTGATTCCCTTGTAGGCTCAGGAGTGTGACAATGGCGATGACAAAAACTGACATTTACTGAGGACTGCCTGCATGTCAGGCCCTGGGCCAGATCTTTCCGAGTGCTCTCTCTTCATCCTCAGAATAGCTCTGTGATGTACAAGCTGTTTGACTTTCATTTTATATATGAAATAACTGAGTCTTAGACAGGCCTGATTCTAACACCACACCCACAACCACTAAGATTCTCAAACGTTCATGTAGGGACCTTAAATCAATGGTGCAAGTGTGTGTTTTCAGTTGCTTCAGTCATGTCAGACTCTTTGAGACCCTATGGATTGTTGTCTGTCAGGCTTTTCTCTCCATGAGATTTCCCAGGCAAGAATACTGGAGTGGGTTACCATGTCCTCCTCAAGGGGGTCTTCCCAACCCAGGGATTGAACCCCCACCTTCTGTGTCTCTTGCATTGCAGGCGGATTCTTTACCCACTGAGCCACCTGGGAAGCCCTAAGTCAATGGTAAAACATGTTTAAAAAAACAGATATCAAGATCTCATTTCTGGAGGGTTGGATTGGGTATGTCTGGGGTGGAATCCTAGCCTCTACTTTCAACAGCCCCCACAAAATGATGTGGCCCCAATCCTAAGAGCCAATACATATCTTTACTGAAATGAAGCTTAGGAGGGAATTAAGAGAGACTCAGGAGCTAGGGAATTTTAAATTTGGAGCTAAATGGAAGAACAAGATGGTTTCCAGTATCAGTCTATTTTCAGGCTTCCAGTTTTGATGACATACACAACATGGAAATCCCAGTCATGCTTAATCCTGTCTGCCATATTAAGCTGGCACTAGGTGAGTGAGGTGGACAGGTTTCTAGGAGGGCTTCAGAGATCAACCCATGGGGACTGAGAAAGGCGGAGTCCCATAACGTTTTGGATCATTTAATCTTTTTGTCCCATAAGTCACAGACAAAACTCATTTCTGCCGAAGGTGACATGTGGTTTGTCAAGTTTCTTAAGTTCTGACAGACAAAATCAGTCTGAATGAGAAGGCAGTATAGAGAAGATGTGTCATGAGGACACTTAACCTGCACCAAGTCAACTTTGCCCACTCAGCTGGACTGAGAAAGAAGAGATACCACCTTTCCCTAGGTAACCACGCCGGTCATTCCACTGAGCAGGCACAGGCCCAGAGGTGAACATGAGAACAGACAGGAGCCTGCTCTCCCCTTAGTAGGGCTTAACACCAGCTGTTTCATCAGAGGCTCAACTGAAGAAAAATGAGGACTCAGCTGGACTTAGTGAGAGACAGCGTGCAAGTCCCCACTGTGGTGCCCATCTGTACTATTCTCAGTGGCCACTTTGATTATATGAGGTTTTCATCCATGTGACTGTATAATATAATCTGTAAGTCACTGTTGCCCTTGAATGACACAGGCTTTAAGAGTTGGGCTCCAGAGTCAGAGGGCCTGGTATGTACTCTGGGGCCACCGTTTATTAACTTCTGGGCAAGTGACTGAGCTTTTCCGTGCCTCGGTTACTTCGAGAGGCACATGGGATGAATAACAGTGCCTACCCCTTTACACTGTTGAGATGGGTAAGCAAAGGTATGTCTGTCAGGGCCCAGGAGGAGTGCACAAGGCGAGTGCTCAAGAAATGCTGGGTCTTTTGCAAAAGTGCCCGAGGGTGGTGGGGCTGAGAAACAAGGCCATCTTAGAAGTGCAAGGTGTGAGCTGGTACGTGCGAGGCCAGTGACTGCAATAGGGGAGCAGGTCATAAGTAACAGACCCACAGGAGCAATTTGGAATTTAAAGTTTAATAAACCAGGTAGTCTACAGACCCAAGTAACGTTAGCTGGAAAGAAACAGGCATAGACTAAAATAAGAGGTGGATGAATAGACCTAATTGTTTTCATCTGTATGTCTTTGGACTGGGGTGACCTCAGTCACACTGAGGAAAACATGCTGTCCCAGAAAAAGTAAACTTAATTGACCCATGAGAAAGGCTCTAACGATGAAGGAACAAGGATATGATCTGAGTAGAGGTCAAGGATATGATCGATATGTTTAGGGACTTGCTGTCCCTGATGCTCAAGGCCCAGTGGAATTGAGGTACACCTACTTTGGGTCTGTGATTCGCAAGATTTCTCTGCAGAGTCGACCAATAAATGTTACAGACTCATCCACAGGGGTAAACTTCGGTATTGGAATATGAGTGGACTGGTACATACTTTGCCAGTCTTGAATCTAGGGGAAAAAAAAGAATCCCAAGGACATAAATATTTAGTGCATCTTTGATAAGTTAACCTAGTTATCCATTTCTTACATAGTTTTACAAAGATAATGTTGCATGAACAGTGAATATAAATGACTCCTCAATTCTGAAGAATTTTAAAAACTGTAGTAACAGCCTCCCAGAAATACCACATATAATATTTATTAAAAAAAGAAATAACTGTGAAAAAGTGAAGTGACTGAGGAGAAGTAGAAAAAGACATAGGAATTTCTTACTTTCTGTCTTACAAGTTGACATGTATCAATGTAATAATAAACATCCAAAATACAGGGCTGGAAGAGACATAATCTTTTGAAAATGTCACCTGAATCATGTCAGTTCCCTAATTAAAAACTTGCGAATGACTCCGTGTTAACTACTAAGATCAGTCTTCTCAGTTGTGACACTTAAGAATGTGGTGCTCAAATAATCCAATAAAAAATAGGCAAAGGATTTGACATTTCTCCAAAGAAGATATACACATGGTCAATAAGCACAGGAAAAGAAGCTCAGCATCATTAGTCATGATGGAAATGCCAATCAAAACCACAATGAAATACCATTCAGACTCACTAGGATGGTTATAGTTAAAAAGAAAAAAAGAGGAAACTGACAAGTGTTGGCAAGGATGTGGCAAACCTGGAACCCTCAGACACTGCTGGTGGGGATGAACAAATGGCGCAGGCGCTGTGGGAAACAGTTTGGTGGTCTGTAAATTACATGTAGAACCGCTGCATTTAGACCCAGCAGTTCTGCCCTTAGATATACACTCTGATCAAACCCGGAGGAGCTCATAAAAGTCTCTGGAACTCCTGAGTACCTGATTTACAATGACTATACCAGACGGTTTCATTCTCTAGCCATGTAATTAAGTCTGCTTTCTCCTAAGGACAGTAAACTTGGAGAGGTCACTCTTGTCACAGAAACCTTTCTGCAACCCTCACAGCTCCTGAAGTTACTCTGAAGGTATTGTGACTCTGCAGTGGTTATGGGGTTTTAGTAATTGTTTAAACAAATCTTGTTGTTGGCATTTCTGAGGTTTGGGGCATGTCAGAAGTGATATTTAGTCAAGAATATTAAAATCTATTTAGATACCTTTGTTCTTAAGAAGTTATTACACTCTTGTTCCACATTGTAATTTATAATACGAGATACTTCTTCCTGCCAAATCTTCAGACCATAAATGTTGACATAGTCCTGAATATATTCAAAAGAACGATGGAATCCATCCATGGTGGCTCCCAGCTCTTTCAGCTTGGGCATCAATTCACTTGGCTGTGTAAAAGAAAAAACAGAAACCTGTTATACTGGCAGAGTCTGTCAACTGCTAATGCTTACGTTAGACTGTCAAGGAAATCCCAAGTGAGAGACCACAGCGACAGCTGAAGACAGCTCTGGAAATACTTATTCTTAGCTCATTTAGAATGAGTGGTAATTTATGCCAGGCATCCAGTAAAGAATATATTTCATTCATTTGGAAGAAAGCCTCATATAAAAGAATAAAAAAATGAGTATCAATGATTCCTCTCATCATTTGATGACTCTAACCTTAATTTTAATTTACTGATGTGATTTCAGATGTAAATTTCAGGCCTGCTCTTTCTCTCTTGAGAAAAATGATCATATTCTCTAACAGAGCAATCAAAAGAAAAAAATTACAGCCTTTGTAGCTCCAATCTGCTTTAGGCTTAACAAACTCTTTTCACTACGGGAAGGAACCTGGAATCATAAACATCAGTTTAATTCTTAAACTTGAAGTGAAGGAAAGGGCTGATTTTATATGGGAGAATGGCATTGAAACATGTTAATCATCGTATGTGAAATCAATCACCAGCCCAGGTCTGATGCTCAGGGCTGGTGCACTGGAATGACCCAGAGAGAGGGAATCGGGAGGGAGGTGGGAGGGGGGTTCTGGAAGGGGAACACATGCATACCCATGGCAGATTCATGTCAATGTATGGCAAAACCAACACGATAATGTAAAGAAGATTAAAATAAATAAATAAATAAAATAAAAATAAAATAAAATAAAAGGGTTTTCTTATAGTATGAATGCTTGTAAGATAGGATCAAGGGTGGGATGGAGTGGGAAGTAGGAGGGAGGTTCTAGAGGGAGGGGCCATATGTCTATCTATGGCTGATTCACATTGATGTTTGGTAACCAACACAATTCTGTAAAGCAACTATCCTTTAATTAAATAAATTAATAAAAAACCCCACCCAAATAAAAAAAAGCTAGGATCAAAAAGCACATTAGCTGATTGTACTGAACATGATACAGTAGGCATATATTAGACAGGAAGAAAGGTCTTGCTCATGTTCAAAATGACATTCTAGAACATTCTGCAAGCGGAGTCAAGGGCAACGACAGGTACCTTGGCTCGGGGGTTGAAGATCAAACCCCTATGAAGGGCAAAAGCAACACGCTTAACCAGCTCCTTCCTGATTCCATCCTCCAGCAGCTGTTTCGGATCCACCTAAATGCAAATTGAAAAGCAGTAAATATCCGTGAGGAAAAGCTCAATCTAGAAGGAACTCAGAGGAAAGACAGTCTTCAGAATATGTAGGGGAGCACTTCCCTACCTCAATCCTAAACGATTACAATCGTTTTCCCCCTTTCCTGCCCTCTTCGATCTTGTGCAGCTTGGACAGAATTATTAAAACCTGTCACCTCGGTAGGACTTAGTTTATCTCAGCAACATTCATGATAATTTTACATGACATTTCAAAGATGTTGGGTATGGAAAGTTTTAAATGTTCTCACATTTTGATCATTTCATTAAAAGTGCCTTTTCTTATCACCAGGAGGAGGTGGTGGACTGAATGGCTTGCACTGGAATTCAGTGCACATCTCTCGTCTGGAAGTTATCTAAGGGCATCTACAATCCTACGAGCAAAATCAGGCTTGGGGTTGGACCTCCGCAGATTCAACAGTTCCTTTTTCTTTCAGCATTCTCAGGATGCTGTTTGTAATTAGGGAGATAAAATAGGGAAGAAATCTGCTATTTAACTCTATAGCTTATTTTGCTGATTCTTTTTTTTCTGTAATGAGAAAGCTTTTGTTATTCCCTAAAAGTCTCCTGTCAAATCTATAAAACATAGTTTTAATACAGTCCTTTGAGTTCTCTAAGACATGTTTCTTTTAATTTGTCAAGACTTATTATTTAAAAGAGTCATAAAGACAATTGATGGGTTCCACCTGAATTTGATGATATTTAGACTTTAAGGAAGATAACTGCGATGAAAAAGTCGCTGAAAATACAAAAGCCAGAGGAACTTGTTGGACTGCCCTGTGATCAGGCAGTCATCAAAAGCCAGACTGAGGAGAAACAACACGTTACGACCTTGAGTTCTTCAATGATAAACTGTGAGGAGAGAAAGGAATGAAGGCGGAATCTGAGGAATAAATCAGTCATTAAAGACATACATTTTTTTAAAATGGGAAAATCTGAACTAAAGTGTCTAGAGATTTACTTTTGGATGATAAAACTACAGAGAGACTGGGATTAGGTCAGGGCCCATGAGGAGGATCCTGGGGTGGGAGTTGGCTGAACTGTCTCTCTGGGCTTGAGAGGTGGTGAGAGTGAGTGGTCAGAGTGAGTTATCTCACACTAATGCATCAAGCTACACAATTGTTTCTGTACCTTTAGGCATCTATGCCGTATTTCACAAGTAAAGGGTAAATTATAAACAAATACAGTCAGTGAAAACAAATTCAGGCAGGTAAAATGAAATCTCCAAAGAAACAGCCCTTATAAAAACAGATTTCCTGAAAAAGAGTTCAATATTTTCATGAATCTCCTGGTCTTAAAGGGCCCTCCCCCTTCTTCCCAGACTTCCACCAAACTGCGGAGTGCTCACAGGGAAGGGAAAGACCCTTTCACACAGCTCCTTCCTTGCAGTTCTGTCTACCTTCTGTGGTTAACAGGTAACAGTTTTCACATGGATCCTCCAGACTCTCCTCTATTAATTTATATATGTATTTGTTCTTAAATATATTTAATTTAAAAAGTCTAAATGGTCACGTGGTAGTTCTATTTCTAATGTTTTACGGAATCTCCATAACGTTCTCCATGGTGGCTATACAGTCCACGTATCTGCAGGGGAGCAAGGAGAGGCAGACGTAGAGAACAGACTTGGGGACACAGTGCAGGAAGGAGCTATGGGATGAACTGAGAGAATAGTCTGGAAACATATACCTTACCATATGTAAAATAGCAAGATGGAATTGGCTGTGTGAAGGTGGGAGCTCAACCCATGGCTCAGTGACAACCTAAAGAGGTGGGAGATGGGAAGGGGGTTCAGAAGGGAGGGGACAGACGTACACCTGTGACTGATTCATGTTGATGTATGGCAGAAACCAACAATATTGTAAAGCAATTATCCGCCAAGGGAAAAAAAGAGTCTAAATGGGATCAGAATATTGGGTTGGCCAGAAAGTTCATCTGGACCAATCTAATCCTAGGATTTATTTGTAAGACATTATGAAAAACCTGAATGAAATTTTTGGTTAATCCAATATGAACATATATATACTACATGTTCTGCAATTGCTTTTCCACTTTATATTTTGGAAATTTCCTAGTGGTAAGTTAGTTCTGAATGGCAGGAAAGCAATCCACAGTGTGACTGCATCATGATGTATTCAGCCATTCTCTCACTCACAAAATACTTAGGTTATTTCTATTATTTTGGCTATATCTAACAATGGACATTATATGTGTTTCTGTATATATCTCATTTATTTTAACTCATATTAACTAAAATGAATTAGAACTCTTTGAAAGGGTTTGAAATAGATCCATAACATTCAAAGGTTACAGATTACCAAAGGCCATGGGACCCCACATAAAGCCAGGTTGTTAAACTGGCAGAGACAATGGAAGCTTAAAGGACGTCAAGATGACATTCCCTTTGCACTTCTCGGTGCTTCCCTGGTGACTCAGACAGTAAAGAATCTGCCTGTAATGCAGGAGACCTTGGTTTGACCCTTGAGGAACGGCAATCACTCCTGTATTCTTACTTGGGAAATCCCAAGGACAGAGGAACCTGGCGGACTACAGCCCACAGGGCTGCAAAGAGTCCGACATGACTGAGCAACTAACAGCAACACACTTGGTGTTAGATTCTGGTAAGAGAGTCACATTTTCCTTAAGCAGTCCTTCCTTTGATAATTATTGCTAATTACTAGGTTTTATTACAACCAACCAGTCACTTTGCATTTAAGACTAACCTGGTCCTAGGATGTATCGTCACATAAAGATGAGTCAGAAGTGATAACCTGTCTGTGTACTCTCTGCAACTGACTTAAACTGGCATCAGGCCTAGAGCATGCTTAATAGAGTCTATTAATACCACAGGGCTAGAATGGTATTTCTCTACTACATTTCTAAAAACATAGTAAAGTTCTGTTTCTATTTAGGTTCATTTCCTATATTTTCTTGGATTTCATTAACACAAATATTATATCCAGCAATTCAATGAAAATTCCTTAGAAAACTGAAAATGTTAAGATTCTACTGATGTCAGATAAATAGAAAAATAAATAAGAGCACCACGAATTGAGTGAGTGCATCACTAGTCATTAGGATTACAAACTATAGTAAAGTAGCAGTGATATACCACTTTAGACCCGTTTGGAGAACAAAAATTAGGAAGCGCATCATGGCTAGTATTGGCCAGAATGGGGGTAGATAAACGGGAAACAAGTCACGTGAGGCGGCCAGCTGGCTGTACTGAGACAGATGAAGTACAGTGTGCCCTACGGCTCAGACCCGCTCCTGGGCAGGCAGACTTCAGAGCAATTCTTGCACAGGCCTACGTGGGGACGTGCTCAGAGATGCTCATCTTGACACTGCTGATGACAGCAGGAAGCACAGGAATGAAAATGAGCAGCATGCGGGTCTGTGCCCTGGGGAACAGCTAAGCAAAATGTGGAGTTCTCTGTAGTAGGAAGAAGTAACCAACTACCTCACTACAACATAAATTCCGAATGCAAAAAGTAGTGAGAAATGTTAGAAAGAGAATGAGGCTTTGGAGCAGAATATGACTTAGAGAAAATGAAAATGTGCACACATAAAATACTACTACTTGCTAAAAATAAGAAGACCTGCATATTTATGGACAGAAATCACTCAGCACAGAGTGGGTGCTATGGGGCCTGGGGGTGGGTATCCAGGAGAAGAGAAAGAAAAAAATAAGAGAGGAGCTTGCATGTACTGGTGATGGCAATGGCCAGTGGTCAGAGGTTTACCATGATCTCAGCTCTCTGCACCTGGGGTGCGGTATAAAAACATTAAAGAGAAAGAAAGGCTGCAGGCAAGGGGGAACGAGACATTAAGTGATCAAGTAAGCAAGGAACTCTGCCTAAGGAAGTTGAATTATTTTGTTCTGTTATTACAAAAATTCAATAAAAATTTTTTTCTTAGTTTAGGAATTCCTGGGTATTATGAAAAATGTGGATTTTAATGCTTTCTCTTTCTCTGTTCATAAGTGAGTAAAATGAAAATCAAACACTGCATGTGAAATAGCAAGGGGTGCAAGATGATGACACTACTCCCACAGGATAAATTCCGCAAAAATCCAAGGCTTACTACCAGGCCACAGAGACCAGCATTAAGACCATTACCTTGATGATGCCGACCAAAGTTGTCTTCATCATTAAGATGCCTTCAGTAAAAATGGAAATAGCATGAGTAAGCTTGGCAACCTTCAACAAAGAAAAAGAGGTTAATGAAGTACTTCTCATAAAAGACCCATCACTTCTATGGGAAGCTAAAATAATTGGTAGTAGTTCTGAAAGGGTAGAGCCAAGAGAACAAGCATGTAGCTTGAAGGCACCTGCATGTACATGTCCTGGTCAGAAATGAGGCTCTGTGGTGTTGACCCCTGTCAGACCTACCGGTGACTAAGTCAGAAGATGCTCAATCATTCTTTACCCTTTGATCAATCATTTCCCCTTCTTTGGGCCTCAGTATTTCACACATTAGATGAAAGCAGGACTCAGCAACATAGATGATACCTTCCAAAATCAAAAGGCTCACGGAGACACTGAATAGGTAACCTCCCTTTTACCGCAGTCCACATTCTTTTCAAACAATGCCAGGAGACAGTGAAAAGGTTGACTGAAGCTATATTCCTGAGTTAGAATCAGTGTGGAAATTCTGAGCTTGATGATCTCAATGCCTAATGAAACTTTTGGACTTGTGTCAAAGGATGTGAAATTGATGCTGGTTATCACATTTTCAAATTTTACTTGATTTTATTTTTCAGATCTCTAAGTTCAGGGAGAAAAAAAAGCAGAGGCATTTGGGAAGAACTACTTCTGAGACTGCTTAATTGTGGAATGGCCTTATCTGCCTATTTGAAGTGATTTACGGAATATAGATTACTTTGTTCATGGAATATGGATTATTTTGAACCACTGATCAAGAACCAAGACTGTTCAAAAGAAAAGTGACTAACTGAGTTCCACTCCCTCTGAGAACATTCAGGCAGGTGAGGCCTTGAATGATACCAGGACCCTGTAAAGAATGAAGGTAAAATTGCATTAAAATAACAAAACCTGGTTATCACTGAGGATGTAGAAAAATAAATCAAACTGATCCGGGGGTCTTAGGGATATGGCAACACAGAGTTGTGCTATGGTTCTGGGGGTTAAAAACCAAAAGGCAGATGTTGAAGGGACACACCACCTCATATCGTGGGCCGAGCTGAGCATAGTCCCTCAGCCTGTCTTTGTCCAGCCGGGTGGGCACTTCAATGATATCGTGGGTCTGAAGCTTTATGATCTTTAGAAGGGAAGTAAACATGCTTTCTGGAATAATCTGCAACACCTTTAGTGAAAGGGAAAAGAGGAAAAACAAGTGAACCTCCTGTTTTCTCTCTCTCAGTTGACAGACGCTAGGACAACAGTAAAAAGGGTGTCCATTATTTAAAGAAAAAGAAGGCCCTTCATCTGCAGGAAAGGATGCTGGGGACTCTCACAAGCATTATTTTAGTAACTGCTCCCAGGCACAGGGCTATGTTCCTTCAAACACGAATTGCTCACAGGAGATAAAGCTAATTCTCCTAGAAACGCTATAAAAGATGTATCATTCCCACACTATAAATTTTTCAAAAGCTGCGATTCAGAGATGTTAAGTAACATGGCTGTAGAGCCCTCAGCTAGTACGTGACACAGGACAATTTTGAATCCAGGCCAGTGTGGCTCTAAGTTACACCATAAGTTATTGAAACAAGGCCCAAAATTCTCCTGAAAATTTTAAGTTCCAATTAGTCACAGTTACCAACTGTGACTTTGAAGAAGCTACCAAGATCTATGTTTCTCAATCTTTACACTATAAAATGGGGGTTAATGCCATCAGCATTTAAAAAATAAGTATAAAAGTTCTTTAAAAGTAAAAACATATCTGCACACCCACAGAACCAGTAAGAATAAATTTATTTTCAGGTATTAAAGATTTCTGGAATCAAATTAAGAATTAAGGAAAAGTATATACAACTACTATGTATACAACAGATAAATAACAAGGACATACTACAGAGCATGGTCTTGTAATAACCTATATATATGTATAACTGAATCACTTTGCTGCATGCTTGAAGCTAATACATCATAAATTAAGTACACTTCAATTAAAAAAAAGGAGTAAGGGAAAGGAATAACAGGTATACTTTTGTTCAGGGCCCCAAGCACATCATTTGTATTTAAAATAGCAGTTAGTTTGCCATTAAAGTAAGTATCACCTTGATGCATTTCTTACCTTTCTCACATAGGACACCAATTCACCAGAATAATATTGAGACACGCTGAGAAGGTCAGGGCTATTTGCTTGATTAATACGGAGAAGGGGTAGGTCAAGGGCAGAGGCAAGCTGGAAGGAAAATAAGACACCACTGTTTCTCTGTTTCAAAAAGTCCTAGAAATCTTTCTTTCTAGAAGCAGTAACATACAACGAGGCTCCTAGGCTTTGCTCAAAAGACAGCAACAATGACTGAACTTCATCAGTTCAGTTTCTGACAAGGATATAATGTTGTAAAATAACAGTTATCTGCCACGGCAGTGGTTCTCAAATTGTGGTCTCACCCGAGACCTTGTTAGAGCCCCACGTAGGTTTACTGCATCAGAAACTCTGGGGGTGGGGCCCGGCAATCTGGGCTGTGACACAGCTTCCAGATGATTCTTCTGCATGCTCAAGTGTGAGCCACTGAGCTCACACTTCTCTATGGAGATCAGGCATTCTGATTGATTGACTACTGCATTGAGTCTAACCTGAGATGACATGGTTTGTAAGAAGTGCCATTATTTGATGCACTGCTCAAAAAAAAAAAGGAAAAACACATGCTGACAACTAAACTGTATATGCCATCATCTACAACCCATCTCAGTTACAGAAATGCTAAAATATGGAAGTGCTCCTCAGACTTGAGATATACGTAATTTCATCAGAAGACACTGGGTAAATTATTCGTTCATTTATCACTAAATGAAATTATCTTGAGAGAAGGGTCAATCCATGCCTGTTTTGTTCACCATTATTACCTAACCTTTTTATTTTTTAACTTTATTTCTAGGCTTAACTATGTGGCATGTGAGCTCTTAGTTCCCTGACCAGGGATTGAACCCATGTCCCCTGCATTGGAAGCTTGGAGTCTTAACCACTGAATCACCAAGGAAGTCCCCTTCCCTAATCTTTAGAGGAGATCCTAGAATATAGCAGAAGCTCAACAAGAATTTTTTTAAGTGAGTAAGTAAAAGGATTTTATTCATGTCTAGGGAATAAAAGATGTACATTTTTAATATACTGGTAAAACTTAAAAAAAATCAATTTCTTCATTAAAAACAATTTTTGTAAGACATTCCATCTATTTTGAATTTAAAATTTATTTCTCACATCTTTTGCCAATTACACTCTCATGAAAAATTTGCTAAAAGTTTTCAGTCTATAAAAATACTTAAAATTGTCCAACTTTCTAAAAGGATGAGATCTTGGACTGAATTAATGAATGAAGTAAAAATGAAGTCAATGCTTGCTTGGAAACTGCCAATGTGATCTTACTGTTACTTGCTTACCTTGAGGAATGTAGCTCTGAGTTTAGTGACCATGGATGGGTTCACCCTTATGCTCTCCTGCATGATAGACGTGAAACTGCAAAAAGATATCAGTGGTTAAGAGGATGTTCACAGTGGCTTTCATTGAGGATTAATGTCAGGTTATCCACATTACCTGTCGATTAACTGCCAAGCAAAAGAAAGGTCCCCAATGATCTGCATTGTGATCAGGACCTCCTCTTTGATGTTAATGGTTCGGATCATTTGGTGGAGAAACTTTCGAGTATCAGCAAGAAACTGACACACTTGCAGATTTGATTCCAACTGGTGAAATTCTTGAACCTTAGGTACATAAACACACTGGATTTTAAAATTCTGAACGGCCTGCATGGTGTTCATTTTTCTTTGAAAACACTTCAAATAAAGCACACTATTTAACTAACATTCTTGGCAAAATTTTAATTTCAAATTATAATTTCAGAAATGTACAAGCCAAGTCAGAAAACAATGCATATATTTCTAGAATTAGAAAATGTTCCACTATTTCTTATTTCATACATATATATAACATAATAAGCAAATAGTCCCATTTTCTACTTCAATATCAATAAATATATATTATATTGGAAAATTCTAATTCTGCAGATTTTCTGGCTTGCTAAAAAACAAAATAAGTCATGCCACAACCAAGGAGTGGGTACTTGTACATTTTTAAGTTCTTTTGATGAACTCTTTAATAAATAATGATTCCACAGTGTTCTGACATTTTAAAGTGCATAATTCAATGGGCATAGGCTACATGCCAAAAGAAATAATGTGAAAGAGAAAAAGCACCCCAGATTTATAAAGTTGTTTATAGTTGTACTATCGACTAGAAAATCCAAAAACAACCAAAACAGAAACAGCACAAGTGAGCAATTGTTCCAGAATGGTTATGGAAACTGGCATGCTAACAATGGAGCATTATACTGCGCTGCTGTAACAGTGACCACCCTAAAACCCTTGCAAAAATAAGACAGAGCTTATAAGAAAAGTATTAATGCATACATATCAATTGGACAGGGTTCCAGGTGAGGATGGACGATTTTTTTTTTTTAGATAATAAGAGTATATGCTTATTGTTCTGATGCTTTTGTTTATTTTCCTGGTTAAACATACAAGTTTTAAGAGTGTGGAGGTAAGACTGACAATCATTTTTGACAATCATTTTTCAGTAGATAAAAAACAAACCTTTCTTTTCCAGAAAAGAAAACACATTCTTTTTAAGCATATGATCATTATACAACTATTTTTATTTTTGTGTATCTTTTTCCAGGTTTTCCCCCAAGGCACACATTTTTTACAAACCTAAAGATGGTGCATATAATGGAAATTTGCTTTTGCTTTTACCTCCTTATCATAGTTTTCCCAGTGTCTCATATTGTCTTCATGGTTAGTTTTTCAAGATTACATACATATTTCTGCAAGTTGAAATATCATACATTTTACTACCATTCTATTATCATTTAGTTATTTTCCCAATTTTAGGGCACTGTATATAGTATCACATTGAACATATTCACTTACACTGCTTTTACTTGTGATGAAATAGTCTCTTAAATATGTTTCCAGGACTGCTGTGTAGGTCAAAAGTATGGTTCATGATCCAAAAACTATCATTTAAAGACTTTCCTTACCTCTTCCAAAGCCTGTATTAGCTGCACAGTTTTTCTGCCTGCGGCGGTAGAATCATCATAATTTAGTGATAGTATTTGTTTCGAAATCTCTCTGAACCAAGCTTGAAGATTTTCTATTAATACAGAAACAAGAAAAGATTACTGAATTCCTAGAACACCTATAGCAGTGGCCATGACTCTCATCATCTTTCATAAGCCCACTTCTTACAAAGCTTTTCCTATGTATCTATCAATTGTTCTCAGGAATTCTCCAAATTGTAACAACAAAAATGCCTGAGGCATGTGACCTGGTAAAAGTGCTGAAACTTTACAGAAAGGGTACATGTAGACTGCTGTGTCCAAAGATGGCAGTGGGGGAGGGGAGGAGTCGGGGAGGAACTGGAGGACTGTCACAGAGCTGGGGGGTGGGTGAGGGTCTGCAGGGGCCGAGTGGGGAGAGGGATTATTTGCCTCTAGATGAGGAGGCAGACACAGCAGAAACTTTGGGGCAAAAGGGCAATGGCACATTTTGGAGGGCAAAGTGGGACCAACGTGTAGGAGAGTGACGTGTGAGTGGGGAGCTGTGGGGAGTCTGAATGGGTTAGGGGGTGCCATCTGCACTCACAAACCAGTTGGCATTTCTTAAGGCAGAGATGGTGAGTACTGTTAACATGCTCTGAGACCTGCAGTGTATCAGGCAAGGGTATACGCTTCGTTTCATCTTACCGTCACAAAAATCTGCAGTGGAATTAAAAGCCGTTTTTCAGATAAGAATGCTGATACCTGGAGATTTTAAGAGCCTCTGTGGCTTAGAGTCACTTAACGGAAAAGCCAGGGTGGGCAAACTGTTCAGAGTTAAAGGCTCTGCTCTTCTCACCTCCCCAAGTTAATTAGCTATAGGGTTTTTTCGTGTGCCATCATTGGGATGATTTCACTAATAAAAGCACTTAAAAGCTTAGACTCTAAGTTATTTTAAGAACTGACATCTGGGTTCCCTGGTGGCTCAGTGGTTAAGAATCCACCTGCCAGTGCTGGAGACGTGGGTTTACCCTTGATCCGGGAAGATCCCACATACTCTACAACTAAGCCCATGAGCCACAGCTACGAGGGAGCAGCCTCCACTCACCAAACTAGAGAAAAGCCTGTGCAGCAACGAAGACCCAGCACAGTCAAAGACAAGTAAACAAAAGTATTAAAAAAAAAAAAGAACTGACATAGGGTGGGAGGAGGCCACAGAGGGAAGGGATATAGGGACACATATAGCTGATCACTTTGTGGTATAGCATAAACTAACACAACACTGTAAAGAAATTACACTCCAATAAAAAACCGGACATCAAGAAAACTAGTTGTAATTATAAAGATTTTTTTTTTTGGTAGGACTAAAGGACAGCTATGCTGTAGAAGAAAGAACAAAGAATTTGGAATCTGAGGTGATGGCTGAGATCCAGGCTTTGTACTTGCATTACCTTTGGCTAGTGATTACTTTTTAAAGCTTTGGTCTCTGTATATATAAAATAAGGATAAAGATGTTTATCACACAGGGTTGTAAGGATCAAACAAGAAATATTTGTGAAAGTACTTCCTAAGCTGAAATATGCTATACAGCCAGAAAAAGTCCAGTATATTGTTTTGAATGATCTTTGAAACAATGCTTATATTTATAAGAACCTAAAAGAGACTAGAATAGAGATGAATGTGCCTGACTTTAGACAAGTTATCTGGTTAGATTGGTACTGGAGGTTCTTTGTTAAATTTTTAAGATACAAGATACAAGGGTGATCTGTGAAACCTGTTGCCAGTTTATATCATATCATCAAAAACTGGTCAACTTTCTTCAATAGGAGGGAATAACTCTCATGATCTTCTCAGAAGTCTACTTCTCCCAAGAATATTAATAACCACTAACATAAATGATATCTAAGAGTCTTGTGTACCAGTCCTGGTTGGTTCTTCTTCACTGACACACCTGCCATCTAGTGGCACAAGAGGGGACCTGCAGACTGCTTTCAAACGACTCGTGCGTGTGTGAACTCAGTTGCTCAATCTTCGTGACCCCATGGACTGTAGCCTGCCAGGCTCCTCTGTCCATAAACTTTTTCAGGGAAGAATACTGGAGTCAGTTGCCATTTCCTGCTCCTTGGGATCTTCCCGACCCAGGGACTGAAGCCAGGTCTCGGGCACTGCAGGCAGATTCTTTACCATCTGAGTCACCAGGGAGGCTTCAGTAGGAATAACACCATAATTTGGAAATATATTTTGGATCAACCATTCAGTATCAAATAAATCAACAAGAGCCAAATACAGTAATCACAAATTTATACTGACTATGAATAGCAGAGTTACATTTTTAAATAAAAATCTATACTATTAACCAATTCTACTGTATAATCAACTTTATCAGAAATAAATTAGAGAGTTAAATATCAAGCCTCAGAAAAAATAGTTTAATCTGTCACCTTAAAACTCAGAATGGTCTTTCAGGGGCAATTTGAAAGGATCCTATCTATACAACGGAGAAGGCACTGGCGCCCCACCCCAGTCCTCTTGCCTGGAAAACCCCATGGACGGAGGAGCCTGGTGGGCTGCAGTCCACAGGGTCGCTAAGAGTCGGATACGACTGAGCGACTTCACTTTCCCTTTTCACTTTCATGCACTGGAGAAGGATATGGCAACCCACTCCAGGGTTCTTGCCTGGAGAATCCCAGGGGACAGGGGAGCCTGGTGGGCTGCTGTCTATGGGGTCGCAGAGAGTCAGACACAACTGAGTGACTGAACTGAACTATCTATACAAAAGTTTGAAGTGATACCACAATTTTCCTATAGTTATAATTTCCTAAAAAAGCAAGATCAAATTGTCAAAGTAAAACTTAAGCTGTGGCTATGCTGGGCTTCTCAGGTGGCACAGTGGTAAAGAACCCATCTGCCAATGCAAGAGACACAGGTTCAATCCCTGAGTCAGGAAGATCCCCTGGAGTAGGAAATGGCAACCCACTCCAGTATTCTTTCCTGGAGAATCCCATGGACAGAGGAGCCTGGCAGGGTACAGTCCATGGGGCTGCAAAGACTGAGGGACTGAGGCAGACACACCCAGACACACAGACACACACGTTGTTTCCAAGCAGTCTGCAGGTCTCCTCTCGTGTCACTAGATGGCAGGTGCGTCAGTGAAGAAGAACCAGACAGGACTGGCACACAAGACTCCTAGGTATCGTCCGTTAGAAGTATCCTTCTGAGAGGATGATGAAGGTTATTACCTCCCCAGTGCACGTAAAATGACACACTGAAGGTAGCTTCGTATGCTGTGGTGGTAGGTGGAGGGCTACGGCTCTATAAAATACTATTTCTGAACCGGAGTATACGAAACCCAATTTAACCCCCAATTTCTATTTCATATGTAAGAAACCTGAAATCGAGAGAGAATATGAGATTTCCCAAGGGAGCACAAGGGTAGGGCAGCCACAACTAAACTTCTGATCTTCATCAGCAACCTCCCAGCACACAGTGACAACACAATAATGACTTTTTACTCTGCTTGTTTCTAATAAACTGTGTAAACATTTCAAATACACTGATGTTTCTTCTCCAGCAATTACCATTTTTCTCCACTCTGGTTAGGGGCTTGACTCCTGAAAAGACATCAGCAAGCTCTGTCATCCGCTCTGAGCCCTCCTTCTTGTAATGCTCCCATTTGGCCTGCTTTTCTGAAAGCATTTGCTTGAACATCTGTTGAAGAGACAGACGAGATTTACTGATTTTAAGAGAAAATCCAACTTAGGCAGTTTACTAAGAAAGCCTGAGTCAAACCCAGTTTATTATAAAAATAGGTACCTAAAATTAGCATCATTCTGATACCATCTCTTAAGCATCACCACTTTATGCAAATTGGGGGATGAAAAAGCTAGACCGTCTCTCAGACGGTGGCTCTCAGACTAATTAAGGCAAAGTGAGTGTCGGTTCTGAATGAGCTTCAAGGTCTGCGGCCAGTTCCAGAGGCCACCTGATCCAAACCCCTAAAGTTTCCGTAGAACCTGAACACCCCCAGCTGTCTGCCATTTTTATCATGCCCATGTGCTGTGCTTAGTCGTTCAGTCATGTCTGACTGTTTGCAATCCCATGGACTGTAGCCCATCAGGTCCCTCTGATTCTGCAGGCAAGAAAACTGGAGTGGACTGCCATGCCCTCCTCCATGGGATCTTCCCAACCCAGTGATCGAACCCAGGTCTCCTGCATTGCAGATTCTTTACCATCTGAGCCACCAGGGAAGCCCAATTATGCCCATAGAACCTTTTTAAGGAGTAAAACCAGCACAGAATTTCCTTTTGTGAACTCAAATCCCTTAAAATCCTTAGGTCAACCTTGTTTAAATGCAAACTACCACCTTATTTAGGCCTTTCCACTAGGTTTTCATGGCTTATAAGATGAAGACTAATATCCTGCAAGGTCCAGCACAGGCTGGCTCCTGCGCATCTGTCAACCTCGCTTCCTGATACCTTTCTGTTGTATTCTCTCCCCTCCAGCCAGCTGATCTTTCAGGCCCTTGAACTGGCCAGGCTCCTCTCTACCCAAGAGGACTGAGACAGTCTGTCTTCCCTGTGCAACGTTTTCCATTATGCTCCCCATCTTTGTCTTAGCTAACTCTGGCATTCCCTTTCTCAGCCTCCTTCAAAAGCTCTTGCTGCTCTTTTCAGAAAATCATGAAAGCTAGGACAGGTCCTTTGTTTTAGGTGGAGAACTATGTTCCTCTCCTTTAGAGCATACACCTCAGCTTTTATTTACATTTTCATTTGTATAATTCTGTTTACTATCCACATTCCTCATTATACTGTAACCTTCATAATCTGGGACATTTTTTCCCCACCACTGTATCCCTAAATTTCAGCAGAGACTAAATACCTATTAAATGTTTAATCCCGTCCTTTGAAAATAAGAATTATCTCAGATAGCTAGAATCTTTAGATTGAACCAAACACACAGTTACAAAATCCTAATTTCGAAAAAAAGAAAAAAATTAAGCATTAAGAAAAGATTTTGGTGGTTACTTATTCACTATTTTTACCTCTTTGAGTATAAACTCAAATTGTGCGGTATCCAACAGCAACTGAAAGAGGATCTTGGGATTGTACCTAGAGTCTGTTAGAATCTGGTCCTTGATTTGACGAAGGCGTTTGTTGTTTGGGTCACAGGCTAGACGTGGGGAGAAAAGCGTTTCCAATTTACTAAATGCATAGAAAATACCTACAATAGGTAAGATGGATTCTTAAATACTTTCATTTCCCTTCTTTTAAGGATTTAAAAAGTAATAAGCAAAATGTATATCAATGATGGATGGTAAAATAAATTATATTACATCTAACCTGGAGGAAGTACAGTTGAACTGCTAAATATAACATTGAATCTGACATAGAATGTCACCGTGATACACTGTTAAACGAAAAAAGCAAAGTGAGAATAGTGTTTCCAAATTTTCTAAGTATCCTGTGGTTGGTTTATTATCGACTGTCCATGGGTCAGTGCCTTTGGCACTAATGATGGGTCGAGCCTTTTGGCACTATTTCCTAAGTAGGTGGGCCCCTTGTGTCCTGTCTGTTTGAAGTTGCTTTGTGTTAGGCACGGATCTCTGCCATTCAGCCAAGGGCAGGTGTGCAGAAAAGAGTTAACACAGCAGGCCTGACTGCCATCTTCAAAAAGGCCTATTTGCAAGGTTGGCTCTTGGCTGGCATTTGGGAATTTGGATTTTGGAAGGGCTCCCACCATTCTGAGGACTGATAAGGATGGTCCACTGTGCTTTGACTCTTTGTACAAACAATGTGCTGTATGATGTGTACCTGCTTTCCTTCTGGGAGTCTGGAATTTTGGTACCTGCTAGGTAGAGGCTGTCTTGAGAGTGCCCCCTGCCCCCAATAACAACCGTGGACACAGAGTTTCTAATGAGCTTCCTGGTTGACATTTTATACCTGCTGTCGCAACTCATTGCTAGGGGAACTACATGTACCCTGTGTGACTCCACTGGGAACTCTTAAAGCCTGTGCCTTGTTTCCTCTAGTTCACCCCAGGCACCTTTGCCCTGTGGTGATGTGCTTTCTATCTCTCTCCTCTTACAAATCATAGCCATAAGTACATATGCTGAGCCTAGTAAAGCATGGAACTTGGGATGTCCTTGGGGACCGCCGACACAACAAGAGGAGCAGGGTCACCACACAAAGATGTAGCACTTTCAGACTAGACGAACCAGGCCTGAGACCCATTCTCATGCTCTTTGTAAAGGCATAACTGATACTCTGAGCCTTAGGCTACAGTCACAAAATTAGGCAGTGATTGACCCAGGCATAAGTCACCAGATGTTTTGACTGCCTGGTCAGTGTATCAGTTGCCAAGATAAACCATTTCAAATAAAATAGACATGTTAAAAAAATATATAGAACAAAAAAAAAAATGATATTTGCTGAAACTGATTTCTGGGGTCAATTATTTATGCAAGAAATAAAAAGAAAAAAATAGGATAAGGCAAAATATTTACATGTAAAAGCTACTCAGACTACAAATAAAGTCTCTAAGACAATAAACACAGTCAGAAAGTTCATAGCGATTAAGGTACCAGGTCCCTCACAGCTGCTCTAGTATCACGCTTGTTCAGCTTTCTGAGTCCTCGTACCGGCATCTTAGGATGTCCAGCATGTACAGAATGACCATGCTTTACCATCACATATCATGGATGTTTTTGGTGCTTCAGTTATGGTGAAGCTTAAGGAAGGTTATTTTATATATTGATTTCCAAGTTACGCCATCAGGAAGAGAATCATGACGACCTGGAGAAGGGCTCAGTTTTCATGGGAAACGCAGAGTTCTGATTTACCAAGCATTCTCCAGAACTCCTTAGGAAGAAATATACTGGAACTGATGACACTGACCACACAGAGACCATTTTTCAGCTTCAGGTTTGCCTAACTTAAAAAACAAAAACAAAACAGGAAAAAAACCCCAACCCAACCTGTAAGGAGTTAACTCTAATTCAACAAGAAATCTGATATCAATTTGCTTTCATTTTTGGGAGGGGACATCACTGCACATTAACACTTAGCTCCAGTGGGTTAACAGGAGGGAATATGAGAAATATGCCTTCTTTTCTGCAGGCCATGACCAAAACAGCATAAGAACTAAATAAGCAGTTACTTTTCCCACATATGACTCACAACCAGATAGGCAAATCATTTGTTTCTGGTAAATTCTGACCTTGTGCAATCAGATCAGATAATTGCCAGCTCAGAAATGGAAAACAGATGTGGCTGAAGATAAAAGCATTGAACTCTGGCAAGCTGAGCTGGTCCTTGGCAGGGGCACAAATCCAGGAGACCACTGGCTTCCAGAACACGGGCACGGCTATTAGGCACAGTCATCCGGAAGACAAAGAGGAGGCTGAGTCA
Organism: Antilocapra americana; assembly: GCA_007570785.1. Taxonomy (NCBI): domain Eukaryota; kingdom Metazoa; phylum Chordata; class Mammalia; order Artiodactyla; family Antilocapridae; genus Antilocapra; species Antilocapra americana. The sequence goes on along the minus strand of ML661883.1, from coordinate 13,094,556 downwards.
CTAGAAACCCACAGTTGGCTTTATGATGGGATAAAGTGAGGGCTTGAGTTGTTTACATGCTTCTCAATGTCAGACTTATGGTAAAGAAGATTATAAGTTGAGTCAACGCAGTAAAATTCTCAAATTAGGACTGGATTTTAAGTAAAACATAAACTTGACTAGTTAAAGATTAGATGATTAAAAACTTTGGCCCTGATATTCATGCTGTGAGTAAACGGTAAATGGAGAAAGGTCTAGGCCAAGAAGCAAAATGATGAAAAACAAAAAACAAAAACGAACCTGGAAAGCAGCATTCGTGTGAAGGATTTAAGAAGCTGGTGACTTCTAGTGTGAAGAGGGAAGGCTGAGGAGAAATTCCCCATGTTTTCGAAGACCTGAAGGATGAGGAAGTCCACCTGCTCTTCTCACTGCTGACCACTCACAGGAAACAGACAGGTGGCAGCTGGGGCAGTGTCAAAGGGCATCTTGCCCGGAGGGGTTGGGAGAAAGTAGGACTAGGGTAGATGCTCTACAAATATTTGTTGAGTGAAAAACAAAAACGAGAGCCTTGGCTTTCCAGGACTGCTGAATGACATCACTCTTAGGCGAAGGAGTGTGCAACTCTGGATGAGGGAACTTATTAGTAATTAACATTGATTAAGCATTTATTAATACCAAATATAAGGAACTGTGTTGGCTCTGAATAAGCTCAGGTGTTGGTCCAACCTAAGTAGGACCAGTAAACCAGTGGTTTCAAAGTCGTGGGCTTATGGACTCTGGAAGTGTTTTACATGATCTGTGAAACTCCCTGGACAGACGAAAGGGTATCAAACAGGACTGACCATGACCCAGAAAAAATGAAAATCTCATCTATCTTAATTAAGCACCCTGATCTAGCCAGTTCCTCAGTGAAGTGGGCCCACATTTTTCTGTCCTTTCCTCTGTCATTTCTCCAGTCTAGAATTTTTCCTGCTTTTTACTGTGAAATTGTACCAAGGGCTGGTCAGCCCTTGTGATGAGCCTTCCTCCACTCCTCCATCCCAAGCAGTTTCTCTCCTGTTCTGGACTCTGGACTCAAATCCCACCAACTGCCTGTTTTACACATCTGGCTCTCGGGTGCTGGCCTGGCTCTTCAGCTGTATTAGCTTCTTATTGCTGATGTAACAAATTACCATAAACTTAGCGGCTTAATATGATACAAATTTATTCTCTTATAGTTCCAGAGGTGAGAAGTCTGACTGGGCTTCACTGGGCTAAAATCAAGGTATCAGCAGGGCTGTGTGATTTCTGGAGGCTCCAGGGGGAAACTGTTTCCTGGTCTTTTTCAGGATCTAGAAGCTGCCTATACTCCTTGGCTTGTGGCCCTTTCCATCTTGAAAGCCAGCAGGGACCTACTGAGTCTTTTTCATGATGCCATCTGTCTAGTTTTGACTCTTCTGCTTCCCTCTTCCCAATTTAAGGATACTTGTAATTATGCTAGGCCTACTGGGATAATCTTACTTGAAGGACAGCTGATTTTAGAAACATCAATTTCATCTGCAACTTGAATCCACTTTGCCCTGTAATATAACACGCCCAAAGGGTCCAGGGACTAGGCCATGGACATCTTTGTAAGGTAGAGGTGGGAAGGCTTTATTTTACCTGTATACACAGCTACACTTTTTCACAGGTAGACATCTGATCTTTCCAGTCTGACCAGTGACAAGCTCCTTGAGCCTGGGAGGTAGGTGTCTCCATACTCCCAAGCACCTAACAGGACCTGCCTGGCACGTGGGCTGTTCAGGTGGGCCACTGCTTTGTCCAAACTGACATAAAAATCACCACCTTACAAAAGCAACTTAATTCTCACACGAGGGCTAAACCACTTGGCATCACGTGGCAGATCAGGGTTTGGAAGGCCTGTGTATGGTCATGCCTTTGGTGTGTTACCTGAGTCTGCCGTATGAAGCATCAGCCATCGGATGGCGACGTTGCCATCTCTCAGGCAGTTCAGAAGCCTCGGGATGTGGTCCAGAACCAGCTCCTCCCTCAGGTAACCTTCTTTCAGGAATTGCTGTACTTGTGCATGTACCCTTTCACTGACAGTAGAGTATCTGCTTGCCTGTGAAAAGGAAAACTTGAATAACATTTCAAAGAAAGAATCACCTTGAAAGTGAATCACATTCAAATGAATCCGGTGATTAATAATATTTCTATATGAGACAAATAACATACAGGTTCCAAAATGACTGCAGATGGTGACTGCAGCCATGAAATTAAAAGGCGCTTGCTCCTTGGAAGAAAAACTATGACCAACTTAGACAGTGTATTAAAAAGCAGAGAGATCACTTTGCCAACAAAGGTCCATCTAGTTAAAGCTATGGTTTTTCCAGTAGTCTTCTATGGATGTGAGAGCTGAACCATAAAGAAGGCTGAGCACCGAAGAATTGATGCTTTAGAACTGTGGTGTTGGAGAAGACTCTTGAGAGTCCCATGGACTGCAAGGAGATCAAACCAGTCAATCCTACAGGAAATCAACCCTGAATATTCATTGGAAGGATTTATGCTGAAAATGAAGCTCCAATACTTTGGCCACCTGATGAGAAGAGCTGACTCATTAGACAAGACCCTGATGCTGGGAAAGACTAAAGGCAGGAGAAGGGGATGACAGAGGATGAGATGATTGGATGGCATCACTAACCCCATGGACAGGAGTTTGAGCAAGCTCTGGGCAATAGTGAAGGACAGGGAGCCTGGTGTGCTGCAGTCCATGGTGTCGCAAAGAGTCAGACATGACTGAGTGACTGAACAACAACAAAGGCAAGTGGTTTATTGGACATCTGGGCGTTTAAAAATTTTTTTTAAATTTGTTTTTATTTGGCTGTACTGGATCTTATTTATGGCATGCTCCAGCGTGGGACAAGCAGAATCTAGTTCCCAGACCAGGCCTCCGACACTGGGAGCCACCAGAACCACTAGGAAAGTCCCTATTGGACATTTTTGAAAAAAAGCCCTGGACTTAGAATCGAGAGGCAAACATCTAGAAATACTGGTATGACTTTGGATTTAATCTCTGAGTACTGACTTCTTCAAATGTAAATTGGAAAGCTGGAACATTTTTTTTCCTGGCATTGCTTATCTTGGATGTAAAGAGACACAAAGGCAGAAGCTAAATTGCTTGTTCTACCTATTATTATTGACAAAGGAGCTAGAGCAGAGCAGAAACACTCAACAGAGGAGTCTGTACACACAAGAGCTTAATAAAATACACTCCAGAGCATCAAAGTTGACCAGCCTTGTGTGGAAATCTGGTCACTCTGCTTTCCTAAAGCAAGAGTTGAATGGCAAACACCATCAACCTAGTCAGGTTAGTTTAGAATAAGCAAAAGATGTGTCATTAGAAGCCTCTTATGAACTCGCAATGTCATGGGTGAGAAGATGTGATTTTGGAAAGGAATTTTAGTCATGAAAAATTAATGCTCTGAGGCCAGGAAGCATGGACACATCACTTTCTCTATTTCTGGGAAATATGCCAAAATTGAAATTATTTTGTGCATTAGTTATGGAATTCGATTTGTTTGAATAAAACATGCTGAAGCTCCTTGAGTCAGTATCATTCTATCCACTTGGAAACTCAAAAACTCAGACAGGCAGGCTGAGGAAGACCATCACTGTTGAGAAGTATCAGGTATGTGCCCCAAGAAAAAGATTTTATTTTGATTCTTGTGTTTACTCAGGTATTTCCTTCTGCCTTGGTTCTCATCAGAGAGACAGAATGTAGCCATCTCACCTTTAAGGAGATAACTGTGTTTATTTTGGTCTTGGTGCTTACTTCACACACCAGAAATGATGAGTGTAAATTACAGCGAAAGGGCTGACTGTCTATATCCAGTTACCATCTTCAACACTCAGTCCTACTTATGAAAACATTAAAATTCTAGCTTCTGGGGAAGGGAGCTCTGTCCACGAGGACACAGTCTTTAAGAAGAGTAAATGAGGTCACCTGGGGCCAGATGTCACACTAGCTCACCTCAGGGTGTTGAATCTTCCTTAGGACCCAAATCTCCCATTTATACAGCTCATATATGTTAAAAATCTATCATTATCTGTTACTTCAATGTTCAAAATTCCCCTTTCATTAATCATTGCACTAAAATGTCTACGCAGGCATCTTCCAAACACTTGGGAAATCTACTTAGCTCACCTCCCACCCCGTTACATCAAGCGTGTAGTTGAGAACCCTCCTGATTCATCAGAACCTACCTGTTCTCTGACATTTGAAAGGTCCAGGGTGTTGTTTAAAGCCGTTTTTGCAGCTTTGTAAGGTTCCCAAGCATCTGCTAGATTAACCGTGATCCCCATGTAAATACTAATTACCTGAAAGAGGAGACCTTTATTCAGTATTTGTTAAACACCTACTCACTGCAAGGCAAGGGGCTGGGAAAATACAAAGTTATAGGAGACATCACCCACTCTTTCAAGTTTAAATGCCATTCCAATGAAAAACCAAGACTTTTCAAATATACAGGGAAGTGGTTTTACTGATGAGCGCTTGGAAACAAGAGTGACTATTACATGCTGCTATTCATGGGAAAATAATGAAAAGGTTTTCTTTTCCAACTGCTGTTTGTAAGATTCCTAGATGAAGAAAAATGAAAGAGGAGAGAAAAGCAGAGAGTCTCACCAGAATAGTGGTTTTCCCAATTATCTTCATCTCACCTTTATACTTTTAAAAAAATCAAACTTAACTTGTCTCAAAGATTTTTGTGAAAAGAGTGGCATTATGTTTCACATTTCTTTTAAAAATTGTATACAATCCCTCTTTATCCCTATTAATATTTTTCTTTAAAATTCTTTGCAGTATAGTTTTAATCTCATTGGTTTTTTATGGGCATATTTTAAAAAATTTCTTTATTTTCAGTGTGCCAGGGTGTATTCTCAGGAATATATCTTGTAAATATCATGTAATTGGACTTTGACCTTCTTTAATGCTAAAAGTGTTTCTGAGTATATTATTACAGTCAGAACTTCTTTGTTAAAGCTTAGGCAAATGAAGCCAGACTCTCTCAAAAGTTTTCCTCTTCGCTACTCATCTCCCAGCTCATGGGTATGATTCATTTGTGGGCAGGAAGCATCATCTTCTATTTGTAGGCTGTTCTTCTCGACAGCAAAGCTCCTCAATCAGGTCCCTCATTACAGACTGTCTGTGGCTCAACAGCTGGTAAGGAGTGAAATAAAATCTGGTCCCTAAAAATGTGATCCAACTCACTATGCTTTGTTCAAACCTCTATGTGCAAAGAAAATGTTTCATACATATTCAGTACCCTGTCAGTTTTAAACTTTGAAGAATTAATATTTTTAAGTGAAATATGTTTAAGAAGTTATAAGCTCATCCCCGCAGTAGCGTAAACCTTAAGGGCGCCCACATTAGCTCACAGATAAAACTTGTAAAAGTGCAATTCCTATTCACAAAATGACAAAGTAGATAAATTCCGCTAGTTTAGATCTGAAAGACAAATGCTTACGTAACTTACTTGTGCTCTCAGTAGCTAAAGCAAGATCCATTTTAACACATGGTTGTTCTACCCTGAGAGTATTCATTTAAGAAAAATAACACGAATAAGGAAATTTTACTGATTCATTCCTTCATGCTATGATTTGTAATATTTTCAGCATACTTAGAGTAATTTTACTGAAGGGAGTTTATGTCTCATTATTTCAACATTAGGTTTATAGGCAAAAGGATGGAAAAAAATCAGTTCTCCAACAAGTTTATTAGAGAGAATAAAAGACTAACAGCAATACTTGCCCAATTATCTGGAAAGTACTTGTCCACTATCTCTCTCATTTTTGCTTGATGGGTATGCAGAATGGAAGGTTCAAAGTAGAGAATCACATACAGCATGGCAGCCTGATTTGCCAGAGCTGTGCTGCGATGTTCTGGCAATGGGTACGCTGAGACCTGCAAGGCAGAGACCAGACCCCGGAGAGGCAGATGTTAGTGACAGCTGAACTGTGCCAAGTAATTGACTCAGTTCTAAGACACACAAGTCTCTCAAAAGTCCATCTCCTTTGAGGATCCTGGGCACTGGAAGCAATTCTCAGATTATGGCATTAGTAACCAGGACCTTCTTCCTGTCTCCAGCCACCTGACGTTCTCTTGACTGTCCTTGACTTCGCTGCAGTTCTAACACTTTTCCCTTAAAAAAAAAAATAAAATTAATCCCATATCTCTTACTGTCCAATCCTGTGTCATCCATCACAGAGAAGCTCTTAGAGAACCGACCAATTCCGTACTCACTGGTGCTATCTTTTACTTCCTGTTTGTTCTTCAGCTCATTGGCATTTGACCTCTACCATCACCTCCATGGGGTTAAAGACCCTGATGCTGGGAAAGACTGAAGACAAAAGGAGAAGGGGGCGGCAGAGGATGAGATGGTTAGATGCCATCACTGACTCAATGGACGGGAATCTGAGCAAATGTCGGGAGACAGCGGAGGGCAGAGGAGCCTGGTGAGCTAGTCCACGGAGTCACAAGGAGTTGGACACGACTTAAGTGACTGAACAACAACACCTATCACCTCAGTGGGATTTCCTCAGGTCACACAAACTCACAGCCATCCATTTCAATGGCCTCTTGTTAGCACTCTCACTTAAATTTCCTGAGGACTGAAATTCTCTCCTCCTTTGGTTTCCCACACACCAGCCTCTCTCCTCAGTCTGCTCTGCTGGGTGTTCTCCTGCCTGCCTTTGAAACGCTGCTGAGCCCTAGGGCTCCACTGCCTCAAGTATTGGGAATCTTTGGCTGCACACAGTACACATCACCCTGAGGACCAGGAGCAGACAGGGAGGCAACTGTTAAGGACAGATACAGCAGTGTTGCATGAATCTGGAAGCAGGAATGTGGTCAGGTTTCAGGAAGGGCCTGGAGCTGTGAACCAGAAAGCCTTCATTATTTCTCCCCTGGATGTGATGCTCAACTGATTCTTCAGACTGCTGTCCATAAGATGGCAGACTGAGGTGGCCCCAAACTCCAAGTTTTGCATGCTGTGGGTAAATCCAAGTCCAGAAATCGTTTTTTAGGCCCAATTCTGTATTACCTGGAGACAGAGAATCTGATCTATCTTGGGTCAAGTGACTGGCCCTGGTCCAATCAGCTGGGCACAGGGGAGGTGCAGGGCAGGGAGAGGGGTGGGTTCACAGCACAACCACAGCTCAATCCCTGTGTTAATGAGGGTCATGGGGTAGGGAGAAAATCGAAATACACTGCCTTGAGACATGGACAAATGGACCACCTAGGAGGCAGAAGGGTTAATGAGAGGCAGTTGAAGAAACAGCATGAGCTTTGAAGTCATACAGGCCTGAATTCAAATTATGGTTCTGCTACCTACTTATGTGACCTTGTGAAAATTATTTAAGCTCTCTAAGCCTTATTTTTCTCCACAGCAACATAAGGATAATGCTCTTTGCAAGATTATTAAGAAAAACAGAGAAAACTATATATGTTTGAAAAAACCTCCTATGATTCTAGCTCATACTGAATTCTCAATAAATGGCATCAAATATTATGGAGACCTGGCATCTGCAGGTAGCTCCTGATTAGAGCTGTCTTTTAAAAAAAGCAAACTAAAAACTTTCTATATACACTTAACATATTCATACGAAAACCCAGTGGTCTACCTAAGGACTGTACAGAACAGGCGTGCTCTGTAACAGACGATGCGCAGCCACCACAGGGCCAACTCCTCACCCTCTTCTAGTGAAAAAAGAAATAGATAATAGATAAAAATGTGTTTTCTTCAGGGAAAAGAAGTCAATGGGTAACTCTCTGTGGTATCCTTTTAGGCACATGGATAACACACACTGGAGAGGAAGGGGAGCCTCCTCAACCCTGCTCATGGGCCTCCGTCACCTGGGTGGCCCAGACAGCCCTAGTCAGCTGGTGCACTCTTGCTGCCTTTAACACGCTTCGTGGCACTCTGCACATCCCCGGAGATAATACTCATCTTGCTTGACTGTAACTCCTTTGTCTGCCTTCTCTCCTCAGCTGCAAGCTCATTATGAGTAGGGACCAGGGCCTGCCTTCATCAGCAGTGGATCCCCATTACTGAACACACGACAGCCACAAAGTGCACACTCAGCAACCATTTCTTAACTGATGCCTAAACAATACATCTTCTCTCCAAATGTAGTTCAGATCTCATTTCCTTCTTGAAATCTCTATTTCAAGAGATGACATTAATCTCTTAATCCCAAATTAATATCCCTCTTTTCTCTACAATTCCAAAGCACAGCTCAGAGGTTTTAAAAGGTTTCTTGCTCTTTTTATTCTTCTGAGCAAGAAGGAAAGAAGTAATTGAGGAGGAAGGTAAAATCTATAAAGATAAAGATTTTTAAACTACACTTTTAAACTATAAAGATAGGCTTAATAATAGATTAAATCCCTACCTGGTTGTAAATATCATCAGATCTCAGCCGACCAATGACCATGCTGATGAAGGTCTCATTGATAGGCACCCTCTGGAAGTAACTCTCAGGATAGTTGGGTGGTCTTTTGGCCCCTGGTTGGCTGGAATAACCTGTACTTCGAAGCAGCTTACAAATATCATCCATATTTGAATCAGCAGAAGATCGGGCAGCACTGAGCCATGTTCACAATGGGAAATAAAGGGCCAAACAAACGGCATATATTACAAAGAAGAAGTCCAGCAAAGCAGAAGAATTTCAGTATAAATTGACTTTATAAAGTTTTAGATATGAGTGGATCAATTTGTATCCTTAAGATTCAAAACTATATTTTCAAAAAGCCTGTAATATAGCAAACTTTTAAGATGGGTTCTTGTACGTATGTACAGTTTTATGTAAAGGTCCATGACCCCTTTCCCAAAATCCTCGGGGCAGGATTTGTTTTGGAATACAGCATTTCTCAAATATAAGGAAGCAACATGATACATACATCATATACGATACTTCAGCAGGGTGTCAGTTGGCATTCCATGATGAAGAAACATTAATGTTTCTATGGTAGAATCTATGAACTTTCACACGAATGAGATAAATAAAGACTGTGCATAGCCTCATACATGCGCCGGTCAGGTTCTGACTCTAAATTTCGGATTAGGCTAGGTCTTGCTGCCAAAGTAGTTGCTCTGTGTGCATGTGTATATATGCATACATTTTTGTTGGAGCTCTTTGGAATTCAGAATTGTGGATAAGGAATGTGAACCTACACCAACATTTCATATATTTAAAAATAATTTTAAAATAAAGTCCATTTCAAGTGGGATATACCAACTGGTTTTTTCTTGGCAAGGTGTACCTTCTACAGAGATTTAATCAAAACATCTGTGATTTTTCTGGTGGTTTCAAGTAGTAAATCTCCAAAAAGACTCAATCTTAGACTTGAAGATGACCTCCTATCTGATGTGACAATCTCCTTTACTGCAGCTCTGACTTGAAATTGTCCGGTGTCTCTTCAATAATGGACCCTCACATTCTAATAAATTAGCTGTTGTTCCCAAAGGGACACAGCTGGGTCGTCAAAGCTGGGCTTGGTGAGCTAATCTCTTTCTTCTTCTTCATGTTACTGCTTTCGTTTTTTCAGATACTTTCAGAAACAGAGGCAAGACCATTTGAAGCTCATTTTTAAAAAGTATGGATAGTAAAGGAGCTCATGGTCAAACTGATGTAAATGAATTATGCAGCCTCACGCCCTGATAGAGCTGAAAGGGAACCGGCAAGCTGAGTAGCCCGATTCACCGCTGGGAAGGCAGAGCACCAAGCGTGGCTGCAAACACAACGCTGCCTGGACAATCCTTCTCTGTTGAGGATCTGACTCTCTGCTTATTTTCTCCTAATTTCTAAGTTTGAAAATGTTCATTTTAGCCTACACTTCTTTAGCCCAAGTTCCTAAATGATTTTGGCTATTTCTTTCCTGAATCTTAACTATTTCTGACATTGACCTGCTGTCCAGATTTTGACTCATTATTTCAACAAACTGAAAAATGTGTGTTAGGGACTGAAATCACAGTTGGTTAAGCTGGGTCCTGTTTTTAGGCCCCTACTTCTTGAAGTCACATCTTACAGAAAAACCCAAATGAACTTTTTGGCCAACCCAATACAGTATTTATGAATGAGAATTCACTTTCAACCTGGCCCCGAATGATAACTTTTCAAAATGTATCAACCTGAAAATGACAACAGAAGGCTCATTCGTATCCTTACATTTGCCAAGGACTAATATTTGAAAAGTTAAAAAAAAAAATTCATTAGACTTCCAAAATTCCCAAATTTTGTCTTTAAGGTAACAGAAATTCAGATTCCTCTTTTAAAAAACTGAAGTACCATCACAGACATGATAATCCGTATATCTCTAATAATCTGTAATAGATAAATTACTCTATACATAGTACACAGATTGTGATAATCTATTATGATATAAAACACAGATTGTTATATTTCCACATTATGTATTATGTTCAGCAGTGATAAGAATTTTATCTTCTGCATTCTAGATGACACTGCTGCTGTTCTCAATAAAAGAAGGATAAGAAATCCTTGGTAAACTGCCCTTTACCAAGAGTAGTGCTTTTGACGGGCATGGTCTTAGCTCAGGGCTACCTGTATCGATAGTAAGAGACCAGCATCCTCTCTCTGGTTTCTCCTTCAATCTTCTGGTCGATGACCAGAAGCATAACTCCGTATAAGTACAGCGCTTCACACTATGAGAGAAAGAGAGGAGCCATGTTCACAGGAGTATACACACTTATGGAGTAAGGCTGATGATGGGTCAAAGGAGCCCTTTGCTCTCGTTTCTCCTAAAAGCTTTAATTGCAAGGAGAATGCAGGATTCTCCCCCAAAGGATCTTCTGTATAGACTGGGCTTTAAAACATTTATGCAAAGTTTAATTTACAATGACTATCTTTCAGCTGGTCTATTTTTCATATTTTGTTTGGGACACCAAAATAGAATCTCAAGATTATGGATACCTCTAGGACATTCATTTATTTTACAAACATTTTCTAAGCGATCACCATGTACTAGGTACCAGGCTAGATGTCTAGGATGCAAAAGATAAAGAAGATAGGATTGTTACACTGAGAAAGTGCATATCATCCACATAATCTTCATTTACTTGTAATTCTTTTCCAAGTCTACTATGTTCTAAGTTCAGACAAAGACCTGCCAGTTAGATGACAGTTATCAGTTTATTTAGCTTTTCTTTAAAGAATACATTGTACATATTTGTGATTTACAGGGAAAAAAGTAACTCTAAGTTTGACATTTCTGAATTTTTAATTTTAAATGGTCACTACTACTTACTAAAAGTTGTTTGCCATCTTCATTGAGAAGCACTGTTTCTAAGGTTTGCTGAATATAAACACCTTCATTGAGATCATCTAGATACCTAGAAAAGAAACCCCAGAGCAAGTTATTCATAGAAAATGAAAGATTAATACTGTTGAAGAAGGACAGTAAAGATATTTGAAAGATTAGGCAATATACCAGGTATTCTGGCCTTCAAATCATTTGTTTCCATTCACGAGCTTTAAGAACAGGTTTGTGAGTAGGAACTCATGATGATTAGGGTCACAGGTTATTTATGGCCACTCCAAGTAAAAGAAACACTCCCTAGTTCTGATCTATGAATTACAGAAATCTTGGAAATAATGGCATAAGAACGTAGACTACTTAGCTTAAAAGCTCATGAGTAATGAATACTGAAGGGCTAGAAGGAAGACAGTATTGTACGGTCACAGATAAGAAGGAAGGTTATGGCTACCAATGCTATAAAAGTTAAGTTTTCTTTTTTTCCCCACTTCTCATATTCAATAAACTAAATTAGGATCAAGACTGAAAGCCAAATGACTTGGTATAAAGCAAGATGATTATAACACTACACAAAAGCAGGAAATGATAATGAAACTCTACAATAATTAAGGTGACTGGTGCCACAGGAAGGAAAAGATAGTTACCTAAGGTATAAGTTAGTAAATTTCTTGGTAATTCAGAAAGATATACATGTTCTAGTATGTCCCTTTTCCCTCTCCACTATTTACTATCAAAATTAGCTATTACTAAATTAGTTAATACCTGTTTAAGTCTACAATATATTTATGCACACTTTGAAATGCTAAATAAAATCTGGTCACAATTTCTATGTTGTTTTCCCGAAATTCTTCATCTAAATCCTGTAGCTCTGGCTTAGATTCCAGTTTGCTTTCACATAATTCTGGACCCTAAGAAGAAAAACAAATCAAAGAAAGAGTCAAAAAAACAACACAGTTGCTGGTAACAATTTCTAAAGAATCTTTGAAAAATGTGTTCTTAATTATGCCTCTAGAGGGATATCAAAAATTGAAAGCAGAGGAATAGAAAGGAAGATAACAGAAGCCTAGATATAAAACCCCCTTGAAGGAGATAAGTCTTGAACTGAACCCACAATTTGCATGCTTTTAAGTGTGGGGGACTTCAATGTGAAATACACCATACCAAAGTTATCTTTTTAAAAATTTGATTATATTGTGTTATATTAGGGCTTCTGCACAGTACGCTTATATTATTTTTCAAATTAGCTGATATTAAATTTTGTTGAAAAGCTTTTCTTTTTAACTCTTTCTCCATAATTACTTAACATCTCAGAGTCTCTTAGTTTCAAGAGAAAGCATGCTTTTGTAGAAAAGATTGCTAAGAAAAGCTTTGAGGAATATTACCTTAAAATAGCTGAAATCAAATATGATATCTCCATATTTCTGTTGATCAGCTCGGTCTTTTAACCTGAATACAGCAGGAATAAACTCAGAGAGCCTCAAAAGTTCAGCAATGATGGCATTGCCACAGGAAACAATCCTCAGGATTGCTTGGCCACACAGGTTATTCTCAGCCAAAAAGTCTACCATCTTGAGGAAAATCAGCTAGTCTGGGCCTGGCCACGGGGAATGTGTAACTGGCTTCAGAGTTGGGGTCTGTAAGTCATCAGATGAAACCAGATCTGTTGATACACTGGCCACTCCATTAAAGGACCTGCAACCAAAAAAAAAAACAAAAGCATGAAAAATCTCTAGTCCTTTGAAGGAAGGATGTGAAACACATACACAATATTTTTCTTCCAAATTCATTGAAAAAAACTATAATATATAATGACTTCTGATATGGAGGGAGAGCATTTATTTTCCACTTTGCATGTTTTCCTTGTGGAGGGACTTTGCTCAATTATTACACTTGGCCTCTTCCTAAACACTTTATTCACATCTCTCCATGAGAAAAGACATGATGCAGCTGATCCCAGAGCTTGGGAGAAGGTATCATAGGGTAAGTGTGGGTCCAAGGGAAAAGGTGACTATGTCCTAAAATTTACTAGAATTAGGTGAGAGAACAATCTTTAAAAATGCTTTTTTTCATATGTCAAGTTTGGGAGGTCCCACTATTGAGACTAATACATGCCTGAGAATTGTGATAGGGTAATTCTAAAGTAGAAGGGTAATTCTAATTCTAAAGGAAAGCAGTGGAGAAGTTCTGATTAGCAATGTATCTTTACATGATATCATCAAAACTTACAAAAGTATGCCCAACAAAATTGAAAGTGAAATTTCAATAACTCTGTACTCAATGGACAAACCAAGAATGAGTGAAAAGTTGACCAAGTGCTGTGGAAGGAAAGAATCTAAATTCTTATTGATGTTATTGATTCTTTGCTTCAACTGTGGCATTACCTCACCTTGTAGTCCTTGTTAAATGGATTGCTTTTATGGTTTATCTACTGTTAACTGGGTTTTGTATTACTTAGACGAAAGCATTCTTAATAATATAGATTCACTTGTTCAACAATATTTATCCAGTGCCTTCTATGTGCAAAACATTGTTTTAGGACCCGTGGCTATTGTCATGAACATAACTAAGTGCCTGCTCTCATGAAGCCTACATACTACTGGGAGTGGGAAAGAGATAAATAAATAAATAATGTATCAGGCTGTGACAATGTGTAAAGAAAAGCATGGTAAAGGGATGGAGTATGTGTGATGTTACAGTTTGTAAAAGTGTCTTTGATAAGATGATACCTGAGCAGAGATCAGAAGCAAGTGAGGGAGCAAACTGTAAGGGTATCTGAGGTCTCTAAGATGGTCCTCCCTGTTGACACCCTGTGTAGGCCTCTTTACCTGAGTGTGACTTACTGATTCCCTTCTAAAGAGAATATGGAGGATGTGAATGATGCCATTTCTGGGATTAGACTGCAAAAAAAGACTGTGACTTCTGGCTTGAGAACCCTTTCCAGATTATGGGTCCTGGGAGAAGCAAGTTGTCATGGTGTAAGAGAGCCCTGTGGAGGGAGCCCATGGGATGATGAAGTCTTCCACTCACCACTTGAGTAAGCTGGGAAATAGATCCCCCCATTGCCCACCCTCCACCCCTGATCTCAGTTTGTCTTCGAAGCTTGACTGCAACCTCCCAAGAGCCCCTGAGCCAAAGGCACCAGCTAAGTCACACAGCTGACTCTTGACCACAAACGTTAATTAGACAATAAGTGCTTGCTTCTTTTTTTTTAAACTCTGTAATGGCCTATACGGGAAAATAATCGAAAAAAGAGTAGATATAAGTATTTGTATAACAGATTCACTTTGCTATACACCTGGAACTAATACAATATTGTAAGTCAATTATACCTCAATACAAAGAAAAAAATGTTTACTGTTTTAAAGCCACTAGGTTTGAAGTTAATTTTAGATGATGATCTAGTAGAAGGGCATTCCAGGAAGGAATTACAAGGAAGTACAAGTAAGGCCTGGGGGTAGGAATGTGCAAGGAAGAACAAGTAGTTGATGTGGTTGGTGGGGAGTGAGCTGGGGACAGAAGCAGAGATAGGGAAGGTGGAGCTGGGGCCCATAGCAGGGATTATGGAGGAGCCACTACAGTTATCCAGAACTCTCTTGAGCAAGGATTGTCTATAATATACATTAAGGCATAAATTATTAACAAGTCCCTTCAGTTTTCTCCATGAAGCTTACTTGTTGAGTCACACTGATCTCTAGGAGGCTGAATTTCAGATAATTTCATTCCACTTCTCCTATTGAAATGGTCTGGCTTGGAAAATGAAACAAGGAGAAAATAAAGGAAAATGGGAACAAAAGTCACTTGAGTCCTCTGAAGACCACCAAACCAACCCAGGTTTTGGCAGGATGAAATTCTAAACTCAATTTAGAGGTGGGGAGCCTACAATGAACAGGTCTAACTGCTACCATTTGGATACCAAGACAGGACAGTGTTTAGGAAACAGCTTAAAGCAAAGCAACATGACCTGCATTCTTTCCCAACAAACAGACATACTGGGCACATTCATGCACTTGGTCAAGCAGGCTTAGGTCTGGGATAATGACATAAATCAAAACTTTGGTGTGTCTGTGTCTTATTTAAATCCTTTTTACCCATGAGTTACACTGTAGGCAACTTCATATTTGACTAAAATTTTTGGTGGGCCTTCCTGGTGGCTCAGTGGTAAAGAGCCCACCTGCCAAGACAGGAGACGTGGGTTCAATCCCTGGGTCAGGAAGATCCCCTGGAGAAGGAAATGGAAACCCACTTCAGTATTCTGGCCTGGGAAATCCCATGGACAGTGGAGCCAGGCCGACTGCAGTCCATGGGGCCTCAAAGAGTCAGATGCAAGTTTGCGACTAAATGACAACAAAGTCTTTGGTAAATAACCCCATTGTTGGCTGAAAAATTGGTCCTAAAGAACAGAATCTAAGAAGCATCATTAAATATGCCTAATCATGTTGCAGTGATCTCAGAGATAAGTGGCTTTAAGATTTAGTTGATACTTAAAATCACTCTAGAATTAGGTGTGAATAAGCATGGTAGAAGAAACTATAATATATTAAATCTTCCTTTTAGAGGCTCTCCTGGTGCTAGGAATGAAGACGATTCATAATGATCACTTATCTCAGTGTAGGCTGTCTTATTATTTGGCATGAAATGAAACCAAAAATTTCATTCAATTTCCTAATTTTCTTTTTACAAGGCACCCAGAAAAGTGGCTGCAACCTCATTTTAAAGAATGGTATAGATTTGTGATTTTTAGTTTGCAAAGTAATTCTAGACAAAAGACAACATGCTTTCAAGAATGAAGCATGGTAGCATCATACCAACTGTCCAAGGAGTACAGAACTGATCTATGAAAATTAAAGTGCCCTGGGAAGACTCATTCTTTATCCTACACAGAGGACAAAAGCAGACTGATCTAGTTTAATCCTTCATAAAAACCTCAGTTCCGTAAAGAACCGAGCACTAGTCTCCACCCATCCATGATCAGGAATAAACTGTGGCAGTTGCTGATCAAGATAAAAGCGACAGGCACATCTCTTACAGTAAAGTTCTAAAATGAGCCTAAT
The DNA here is from genome assembly GCA_007570785.1 of Antilocapra americana. Lineage (NCBI taxonomy): Eukaryota > Metazoa > Chordata > Mammalia > Artiodactyla > Antilocapridae > Antilocapra > Antilocapra americana. The sequence goes on along the minus strand of ML661883.1, from coordinate 13,078,215 downwards.
CACTTTAGTTTGATTAATAGATCCTGAAACAGAATAAAAAAAAAATCGGAAGGTGTTCCTTGTAGCGGACAAACGCAGTGAAGACTCTCCCTCCTCCCCGCAATCATCTAGGTTGGAGGAAGCTCCACGCACTTGGAATCTATCAGGAGACCCAGTTCCCTCATTTGCTCTGTGTTTTCTGTTTTTCTAACTGTACCCATTCCGGTATTCTTGGACTTCCCTTGTGGGTCAGTTGGTAAAGAATCCGCCTGCAATACGGCAGACCTGGGTTCGATCCCTGGGTTGAGAAAATCCCCTGGAGAAGGGAAAGGCTACCCACTCCTGTATTCTGGCCCGGAGAATTCCATGGACTGTAGAGAGCACGGGGTCGCAAAGAGTCGGACACGAGTGAGCGACTTTCACTTCACTACTTTACCACCACAGACAAATCAGGACCCTCAGAATTATTATTTTTTAATGCATAGGACTTTGGCGTGTCACAGGTGAGGCAATTAAGGTGCAGAGGGCAGCAATGACTTGCCCAAACTCAGCCCATGGCAAAACTAGAATTCAAACCGAGGTCCGTCAGACTGTAAAAGCTTCCACCAACCACTCAGGTTTCTCGAGAGTAAATGGAGGAATCACGACGTCCACAAAGCTATACTCCCAGAAACCTGGAAGGATCAGAGGTGGAACAAGCAGCTGAACATCATCATTTCCTCAGGCGCCAGAGCAGCGTGGAAAACTGTTTCCACGTGAGCGGAGATGTAGTCTGGACTGCAGCCGCGGTTCCAGGAAAACCCCCAGTCCTCTCCGCCAGGCTCCCCCATCCAGACCCCACCCCACGCCGCAGAATCCCCCCTTGCCCCGCGCCCGGGCCGGCGCGGCCCAGCCCCGGGGCAGCGGAGGGGACGCGCAGGCGGCGGCGCGCGCACGCGGCCCCGACTCACCTGGCCCCGGGCCGCGCCGGGGCGCACGCGCAGGGCCGCGGTCGCGCGCGGGGTCTGCGCGCCGGCCCCCACCCCTCAGGGTCCGCGAGGGCCCGTCCTCTTCTACCCCCAGCCCTTATTCTGGGCCGGCCAGACCCCGGCTTCCGCCCCCGGCCTCGGCCGTCACGTGACAGAGCGGCGGGGAGCGGCTGCAGGCCGTCATGTGACCGGTCGCCGGCGACGACTGATGACGTTTGAGCCCGCGCTCGCCGTTTCGGCGACTGGGGAAGGGAGTGAAGGCAGGAGTTGGGGTCCGGGCGTGGGGAACCCGGGCGCTGCGGACAAGACCTACATCCGGCAGCCAGGTAAGGCGGGAGCGAGCGATGACGACGGGGAGGGTGGCGAGGGTGTCGTCTCCATCTCGGCGCTCCAGGAGTGCCCGGAGCTGCGATCTGTGGACCTGGGTGATGGTTGGGGTTCTTCTCAGCGGTCCCTGCGGTGAGGCTGGGGCCATTGACCTCACTCTCCCAGACGCCGTCTCTGCATCCTTTGGTTCTAAATGTGTGGATCATGGATTAGTTCTTATGGAAATATTGTTCACTTACAGTGTGTTAGTTTCAGGTGTACAGCAAAGTGATTCAGATATAAGTGTATATATTTATAAATTTCAGATTCTTTTCCATTATAGATTATTAAGATACTGAATATAGTTCCCTGTGCTATACAGTAGGACTCTGTTGTTTATCTGTTTATGTACAGTAGTGTGAGATTCCGAATTCGTGATCCAAATAAATCTGGTTTGAGCTGGCTTTCAAAGCAGGGCCTTGGGCACATAGTTTAAATAAACTCTCTAGGCATCAGTTTCCTTTTCTCTTCTTTCCTGTAAATGGTTGTGAGCGTTAACTATAGTGAGAGCAAAGTTTAGGGACACCAGTTCGTGGCATGCTATAGGGGACACAGAAATGGTTTCTGTTATTGATGTAACTCTTCCAGATTTTTATTGGTCGCCTATTTTGTGTGAGGAACTGTTTTATGTAATGTGGAATATGTCAGAATTCTAGTTTAAGTTTCTCGCGAGGTGAAAGAGTGGCAGACATGTGAACAAGTGGTTGTGATGCATTTTAAGGTAGAATATGTGTGTGTGGTTGGGGGAGGGAGATAGTAGTAGCATGAAGAAGAAAACAAGCAATTGCTTGTGTGGATAAGAGACAGCTTCATAGAGATGTAACCTGGCATATTGAAAAAGAAAGTACAGCTCTGATGGCTGAAATTATATAAGGCCCTATGGATTTAAAGGTGGTCAGCACAGTATCAAGGTTATTTGCTCTGTGCTTACCACTTGCTGTACACAAAGATGAGAGGAGCATTTTTATTTTTACATTAGCTAGTTATTGGCTACCCTGTCTACAGAGAATCCTACAGACCTGCTCTGGTCTGAATGTTTATATTCTCTCTTACCCCACCCCCAGTTCATTTGTTGAATTTGTAAAGCCAAGATGATGATAATTAGGTGCTAGAACCTTTGGGAAATGCTTAGATCATGAGGATGGAGCCCTCTAAGTAGGCTTGATACGTTTATAAAAGAGGCTCTGCAGAGCTTTCTTACCCTTTTTTTACCATGTAAAGACATAGAACTAGAAGACCATGAACCTGGCCATGAACCACAGGAAGAGGGCCTTCAGCAGAATGTGACTGGGCTGGTGCCTTGACCTTGGACTTCCCAACCTCCGAAACTGTAGAAATGTTTCTGTTGTTTATATGTTACTGAGTCTGCGGTATTTTGTTAACAGTAGCACCAACTGACAAAGACAAGGCCTGTTAGGGAAGGCAACATAGTATGCTAGGGGAAAAACCCAGGAAGTGAGTAACTTTGCTTGAAACTTTCTTTGAGACCTTAGGTACAGAGAACAAAATAATCACTGTTCCTGGAGGAAGGCTTCAAGAAGTGGTTAGTTTAAACCAAGGTTTCTCAACTATCGCACTGACATTTGGGACCAAATAATTCTTTGTTGTGGCAGGCTTCCCTGTGACTTATGTACTTAACTGTACTTGTATGCTAAGTCACTTCAGTTGTGTCCAACTCTGTGACCCTATGAACTATTGCCTGCCAGGCTCCTCTGTCAGAGATAGGGAAAAGCCATTTCTCTTTGTTTTTGGATCTGAATCATTCCTCTTGGTAGTTCAGAATTACAGAGAGATGTTTTCTTTACCTGTCTGCAAGTATAAAGTTTCATAGGAGTAATGTGAATTTTACATTCATATAATAAGGATGGCTACCATGTAGTAGATGCTTTCCATTCGTTCTGGATTATATTAATCCTTATATGAAGGTGAAAAAATGAAAGTGAAAGTCATTCAGTTGTTTCCAACTCTTTGTGACTCCATGGACTATACAGTCCATGGAATTCTCCAGGCCAGAATATTGGAGTGGGTAGCTTTTCCCTTCTTCCGGGGATCTTCCCAACCCAGTGATCGAACCTGGGTCTCCTGCATTCCAGGTGGATTCTTTACCAGCTGAGCCACAAGGAAAGACCAGAGATACTGGAGTGGGTAGCCTATCCCTTCTCCACTGGATCTTCCAGACCCAGGAATTGAACCGGGGTCTCCTGCATTGAGGATTCTTCACCGACTGAGCTATCAGGGAAGCCCTTAATCCTTATATACATTTTATCTTAGTTCAGGCTCCTGTTAAAAATTATCATAGACTGGTGGTTTAAGCAGCAGAAATTTATTTCTCACAGTTTTGAGGACTAAAAGTTGCTGGTTGGTTGGGTACTGGTGAGGGCTCTCTTCCTTGTTTGAAGATGGCCACCTTCCTGTATCTTTACATGAAGGACGGAGAGAGCGAGCCCTGTGTCTCTTCCTCTTCTAATGATGCCAATCCCATCATGAGGGCTCCCCCCTCATTTAAACCTAATCATCTCCCAAAGGCTCCATCTCCATATGTCATCACATTGGAAGTTAGGGTAAACATGAATTTTGGGGGGCACAATTATCTCAGTGTTCACCATACTTTAATTATTTGGGTGCCTCATAAAAATATTGTTTCCTCAGAGTGTCCACTAGAAACTGGAATTCAGTAGGTCTGATATAGTATCCATTAATTTGTATTTTTAGAAAGTATTTCAACTGATTCTTAAGATCAGACAAGTTAGAGAGAACTACAAAATTTAATTTATCCTTACAATAATGCTGTGAGGTAGATGTGCTTATCACCTTTTCCAGGCATTAGTGTCCAGGGTCCATTTCACTTATACACTATTCTGTATTGCTGCTCACAGTGATGATTAAGTCAGTGGTGATATTTGTTCTCATTTTAAAAGATGATTTGCCAGGCGTTATTCTGAGTGTTTTGTTAAACAAGTGAAGTTATTTAGTCCTCCCAGTAACCCTTGATACTGGCACTGGATCATCCTCATGTTACAAAAAGGAAAAGGAAAGCATTGACAGGTTAAATAATTTGTAGCAAGTTATTCAGCTACTTTAATGGCAGAATCAGGCTTTGAACTCACACAGTCTGGCTTCAGAGGCTACATGTTGAACCCCTACTGGAGTTTTTAGTAGTTAACTCCTACTAGTATTGCCCCCATGTTTTACTCTATAACGTAACTAATGTTTGTTTTAATGTTTACAGCTTGTCTGTTTCAAGCTGTAAAATTGGGTGGTGTAGAGAGAGAGTTCGGTTTTTGTGGACAGGGCCTGGAGGTGGCTTCCAATTCACTGCCTTGAAATCAGTACTCGTATGTCAGATAAGTTAAAAATGGCAGGTTTTGAAAATTCTCCCTTATTAAACTATTTTATTGCTACTGTTTTCTTTTTTTGGAAAAATGCATCATATGAGCAGTCTACTCTTTCTGACCCATTTTTGTTTTAGGTTTTTAGGAACTGAGCTCTTGTTGAATTCTTTAGAGAATCAGGGATCTTTTGGAAGAGGGTATTACCCCTCCTTAAAAAACTGAGAACACTTACCTTCCCTCTGTATTAAAGGGCAGATGTTGTGTTCGGTGGCCCAGATGATGGCGCACTGCTTCGGTAGCCTTTCAAGGGATGTAGAATAGTGTAGCATTTGTAGAGATACTGGGTACATTCATGAGGATATTTCTAGTGGTTCTGTTTTCCTATGCAGTTACTATTCTTATTCATAAATCTCATTTCACTGTGTTTGAAAACTTAGGTAATAATTTCAAGATGCCGGGGCGTTCCACTTCAAGTTCAGGTTCAGGTTCAACTGGTTTTATATCCTTCAGTGGTGTAGAATCTGCAGTCTCCTCCTTGAAAAACTTCCAATCCTGTATCAGCTCCGGAATGGACACAGCTTCGAGTGTGGCTTTGGATCTCGTGGAAACTCAGAGTAAGTAATAATTAAAACTTCTCTCTTTTGTGTCTGTTTTGAGGTAACCCTGTGTGGTGGCATTGCTCTAGGGATGTGAGATACAACTCACCTTTTGGGTGAGCCTGGGGCACTCGTTTAACCCTCTGGGCATCTGTTTTCTCATCTTGTATGTATATCGCATAGTAATGTACTGAGGATGAGATGAGACTGACTCATTTGTATGTGTTCAAACCACTAGAAACTGCACTAGAAATTTATGCGCTGAAACATGAAGGTTTCTGATCTCAAGGAGCATACAATCAAGAGTATGTGATATTTGTGAACTGTATGGTATATAGCATTGTGATAGTTATTTTTCAGTAATTTAACTATATTTTGTTCATGCTTAATTACTCAGGAAACAGACTAAGCTGATGCTAGGGGTACTGGTAAAGGAAGGCCTCTACAATAAAATGAGAAAAGTTCAGTTTTCCTGAACTTGACCACAATTTTTTGATCAGATCTAGGAAGATGTTATTTGCGTTGTTTGGTTTAGATTTGTTTTTATTTTATATCACATATAGAAGCAGGGGAGCAACATAATGTTTCTGTTTTCTTTTTACTATCACTGTTTTTCAGCAATCTGATTGTGATATACCTTGATGTGATTTTCTTTGTTTATTCTCTCTGGTGTTCTTTGAGCTTTATGGATTTGTAGACTTATGGTTTTGATCAAATTTGGGAAAAAAATTTCTGTTACTGGGGCTCCAATTACAGGTATGTTAGACTGCTTGGTAATGTCCCATCAGTCACAGAGGCTTGGGTGATTTTTTCAAGTCTTTTTTTTCTCCTTGGCTTCAGTATGAATAGTTTCTTTTGCTGTGTCTTTAAGTTCATTAGTCCTGTCTTAAGGGTCTGATATGCTAAGTCTATCCAGGGGACTTTTAATTTCAGAGACTTTTTTGAGCTTTAGAAGACATAAAAAAGAATTAAATGGAATCTTATTTTTCTCTTCATTATGCTCATGTTTTCTTTTGTATTCTTGAGCACATGAAGTATATTTATAATATCCTTGTCTGTTTTAATATCCTTGTCTGCTGATTCTGTCAGCTCTGTCCATTGCTGCTTGAGTACATTGTGTTGTTGAGTTTCTGGATTTTGTCATCTTCCTTTGAAGAGTATTGACCTTTGTTTTGGTTAGCAGCTAAGTAATTTGTGGATTAGGTTGATCCAGACTTGTTATTAAACTTCATTAGGACAGGTCTAGTGTAGTTTTCTCTTCTTGTGTGGCTCAGTGGTAAAGAATATGCCTGCAATGCAGGAGTCACAGCTTCAGTCCTTAGGTGGGGAAGATCCTCTGGAGAAGGAAATGGCAAACTGCTCCTGTATTCTTTCCAGGGAAATCCCATGGACTGAGGAGCCTGGCAGGCTAGAGTTCATGGATTCTCAAAGAGTTGGACATGACTTAGCGACTGAGCTTGCACACAGTGTAGCTTCACTTAGGGCTGATTTAGCTTTTAGGAGGAATCTCTGTATAGATCCTGAAGGGCTGTATCTCCACACCTCCCTCACTGTGCTCTGTCTTGCAAAACCTCTAAAGCTCAGCAACTTGAACTCCAGTCTCTGTCTCTTCGGTCTTTCCAGACTGCTGTGCTCCACTTAGATCCTTCCTCCTTTCTGCAGGGAGAAGAGCAATTAGAGGACTTAACCTCACTTGATTTCACAGGAATCCCAGTTCTGCTCTGCCTATTGTCCCAATGCCAGAAAGCAGTTGTTTCATATATTTTGCCTGGCCTTATGGTCACTTGTGGCAGAAAGGTGAGTTCCATACTAGATATTCATTCACAGGAGGCAGCAGAAGTCACCCATCTTTAGTGGGTGTTCTCTAAAGGTCTTACCCGTGTCCAGCCTGATTTGTAGTCTCTTTTGACACTGATGGAGATTTGGCTTTAGTAAGTAGTCCTGGGGAAACTCATAATAAAATCTTAAACCATGAGAGAAGAGCTGTTACATAACCTCCTGGAGGGTTGTATCAGTTTTTTTTCAGGATTTGGTTTGAAGATTTCTGAGTGTTTTTAATACAAACTTCATTTTTGTTTTGTTTTTTAAAAAAGAGGTATATTTTGATGCAAAAGGCAACATCTTCTCTGTCATTTAAGAAGAAACATAAGTATCACTTTTTGAAAGATTGATGCTCTAAAGCAGAGATTGGCAGTTTTTCCATCCGGGGTCAGATAACAAATATCTTAAACTCTGTGGGCCATGTGGTCTCTGCTGCAGCTACTCCATTGCAGGTCTGAAAGTTATTACAAAAATAGTTTTGATCCTGTGGACCTTGTGGAAGGGTCTCGGGGACCACACCCTGAGAACAGCTGGTTATGAACCTGAACTGGCATGCCTGTGAGCAGGACTTAGGTGACCAAAGGAACTGCATACAGAGAGGAGGCCTAGAATGACTCCCACTGGAGTAACTGAGCAAGCGCTTGTTAGGAGAGCAGTCTTCACCTGGCACCAGATGGAGGTGCTGTCCAAGGACCCAGAGAGTAGGAAAAAACCCCTGGTGTTTAAGTAAATTTGATGCTAACGCGGTCTCCAACAGTAGATGAAAGACTTTTAAGAGACAGAGCCAAAATTGCCACTTAATTGCAGGACTTAAAATCAGCCTGATATGGGCTTTAGTCCCAGTTCCAGCCTTAGTTCTGTAACTTGCTCAAAGATAGGTAATTTTCTTTGAATTTTGAACTTAAAATTTTTTATCTGAGAAAGATTATCTGATTCTTGCTGAATATGTGAGGAACATTTGGAAGAAAATCATAAAAAGGTGCATATTTAAATTGCCCAGGGGTTCAATAGATGCAAAAATTTTGATTTTGGATTTTACTGCTCTATACTGCTTTCTTTCTGTGCCTTGCTGAAAAAAGCAGAGTAGAAAGACTTCAGTTATTAAGGTCAGGCAGGTAACTGGATGTCTGTTGAACTGTGCTAAGGTGCAGTGGTGATGGTGATGGACATACTGCTCAAAAGGTAAGAGCTGGATCTGGTGCACGCATCAGATGTGTGCAGGTGCTGTCTCACTTGGTCCTGACTGTAACCCTGCAAAGTGAGGACTATTGTTATCCCCACTGTGAGCCACTGAGGCTTACTGAAGCTGAGTACCTTCCTAAGGTCATACAGTTAGTTACTCAGTGGTGGGAGTTGAGATTTAAGCATGAGCAATTTGACTGCAGAGTTTCTGCCCTTAACCATTACACTTAATTGAAAATTGATTTTGTCCTTCAAGTGGCATTTGCAGCAGTCGGATAAAATTGAAGTAACATTTAGTGATATTTAGCTCAGAAAGTTTTGGTTAGTTTGTTGAGGTTAACAGTATCTGATTTTCCTTTTTTCTCCCTCTCCCTTTTCCTCTTCTTTTCCTTCTCCCTTTGAAATTCCAAAGTGAGGTTGCAGGCTTTTTCTGAAACATCCCATCAGCTTTTGTCCTTTTCTGCAAGTGGAGTTTTCAACGACTTCCCTTGTACATTTGTGCGTTCCCTTGGCTTTAGCGTCTTCTGTTACAAAGGCAGAGTTAAGTCTGGTTGTGGAAGGAAGAAGCTGGGATATTTTGGGATCATTGTGCTGACCCTGGACTGTCTACATCTGGACTTGTAATGGCAGGAAAATTATTTCCTTTTTGGTTAAGCGATGGTAGACAGGTTTCCTCCCCTTGCAGCCAGTACATCCTGACTGATAGAAATGATATCGTGACTTGACTGAATGATAGTCGATTTTCTTTCTTGTATCGAGAATTTGTATTCTGGCTAAGAATCATCACCTTTTTAAACCTGATTCCTTTTCTTTCTCACACCTTATTCTCTATCCAGGCAAGAGACAGAGTTTTCACTTTGTGATAGTTACTTTAGAGTTAATGATGAATAAAGAAGTGTGGTCAGAGTTAAACAATTGCGTGGTCTTGGCAATTTCTGCTCTTCTTCATGAATAACTGAAGTTTTTCAAACATCAAGCATTTAGTTGAGTGCATTATTCTCAGTTTGAATGCTTTTAAGAGGTAATATTCTAGTTTTCCTCCTGAAATAAGGCATTCCTTAACCTAAAAATTTGATGAATAGAAAGAGAAAGAAAATTTTGACCGCCCATAACCCTCTCACTCATCACGTAATTTTATGAAAAAGGAGTAATTATTTTACTTAAATCCTTTATGTTAAATTTACTTTCAGAATTACTTAATGGTTTGAGAAGCCAGCACATACTGACCTCACATTCTCAAGACTTATTTTCTTATGAAGATCTGGATTTTCATTATGTTATAATAAATTTCTTCGTCTAAAGAACTGCTTCTTACAGCCAGGACTCTAGTTACAGGAGGGCTTCTTTTGGGCCTCACTCTTATACTTTATTCTATAATTATATTATTGAATAGAAGAAGTAATTAGAAGAAAGTAATGATAGTGGGGTGGTGGCCAAAAGACAGTAAAAATAACAGTAACCATAAGAAGCCAATGTTTGTATGTCTTATATCACTTTTGTAACTGGAGCCAATTATAAAAGCAAGAGATTATTATAACTTAAATAAACGGCTATTGAAAATTATGGTATCTGTAGTGTTAAAAGTATAAAGGTGTGGCCTACAGAATATTAAAAATTCAGGTCTCTAGAAGAGCTCAGTTATTTTGCCTGTGTCTTCATATTTCCCAGGTATAGGGAAAACTGCACTGTTTCTACTCTGCTACTCACAATGCTTCTGACACTCCTAGCTATCAAATGTCTGGATGTTTTCCCCATTCTAAGCAGTTCTCCAAATCCTTACAGCCACCAGCTAGGTGTCCTACAGTTCAGTTTGGTTCTGACACTATACCTGGAGTTAGTGTCAGATCTCACAAGCTGTGGACTGAGTCCTGTAAGTCTGCCCTTTGGGTTCTATTGATAGAATTAGCTGGAGCAGCTCACAGAACTTAGGAAAGCAGTTTACGTCCCTGATTGCTGATTTATTATAAAAGGATACATCTCAGGAACAGCCAGATGGAAGAGATACCAAGGGCAAGGTGAGTGGGAAAGGGCACAGAGCTTCTGTGCCCTCCCCAAGCCTGCCACCCTCCAGCACCTCTGTGTGTTCACAACCCAGGAGCTCTCTGAACCCCCCCTTTTGGGTTTTTTGGAGGCTTCATTACATACCCGACAAAGGGCTGTAGAGTCAAATGCTATGGTTTTTCCATGTAGTCATGTACAGATGTGAGAGTTGAACCATAAAGAAGGCTGGACACTGAAGAACTGATGCTTTTGAACTGTGGTGTTGGAGAAGACTCTTGAGAGTCACTTGGACTCAAGGAGATCCAACCAGTCAATCCTAAAAGAAATCAACCCCGAATATTCATTGGAAGAACTGATGTTGAAGCTGAAGCACCAATACTTTGGTCACCAGATGCAAAGAACCAACTCATTGAATAAGATCCTGATGCTAGGTAAGATTGAAGGCAAAAGAAAAAGAGCGCAGCAGAGGATGAGATGGTTAGATAGTATCACTGACTCAGTGGACATGAATTTGAGCAAACTCTGGGGGAAGCATACATTTATCACTGGTATAGTCACTTTGTTATCTGTCTGGCCTGTATGTAAGCCTTTTCCTCAGCTGGTACAACTCCATGTACTGTTGACTTGTGTCTTGGAGATGCATATGAGATACTATTAAATGTATCACCACCATTATTGTATTGTTTAGTCTTGATCTGGGAACATGCCTCACCTCCTGATGTAAGAGTTGAGGTGGGTGAAGAAAAGGGAGCTGGGAGAGCTGACTGTGGGCCGATACTATTAAGTAAAGGTGCATGCAGTGAAAATCCCACGTGGTGCAGTGGTAAAGAACCTGGCCTGCGAGTGGAGGAGACACCGGTTCGATCCCTGGGTCCGGAAGATCCCCTGGAGAAGGAAATGACAACTCTCTCTAGTATTCTTGCATGGGAAATCCCATAGACAGAGGAGCCTGGCGGGCTACCGTCCATAAGGTCATAAAGAGTTGGACACGACTGAGAAGGCATGCAGACAGGCAAGATGGTGAAAATCACTGAATGGAGCAGTCTTATCCTCACTCTGTAGATGGGGGAGCGAGGCTCACTGAGTTGAAGTAATTTACCACAGCTCACACACCTCAGTGACAGCTAGGGGATTTGAATTTAAAACCAATTTGGCCTGATTTCAGCCCTTTGACCTTGATTTTCTGGTGCCACTTTCTCTTTCTGATGACCCACAGTGGATGGCAGTAATTCTTACCAGCTGTTGGTGATGTCAGAGGCATTTTGGGGGTATATTTTCGCTATCTCTTATTACAATTCGTTTATATTTTATACCACCAGTATTAATGTCTTTGATGTTACCTGTCGTATTTGAGGCTTGGTTTTTAGCCTTTCAAGAGTTGATTTTTTTCTCTTAAGTGATGCTGCTGCTGATAAGTCACTTCAGTTGTGTCCGACTCTGTGTGACCCCATAGACAGCAGCCCACCATGCTCCTCTGTCCCTGGGATTCTCCAGGCAAGAACACTGGAGTGGGTTGCCACTTCCTTCTCCAGTGCATGAAAGTGAAAAGTGAAAGGGAAGTTGCTTAGTCGTGTCTGACTCCTAGCGACCCCATGGACAGCAGCCCACCAGGCTCCTCCGTCCCTGGGATTCTCCAGGCAAGAGTACTGGAGTGGGGCGCCATTGCCTTCTCCGCTTTTAAGTGATAGGTTTGTCATTTAAGCCATGGAGTAAAGGATGGTATATATACTTAACTGTGACTCTGTGGACCAGTAGTCATATTGGGCATATATCATATTGGGTATAATCCAGTTTTTTTACTTCAAGCATATAACTTTTAAATTATAAATAAACAGATACTTATTAAAAATTAGTCCCCCCCCCACAAAGAAGAGCATAATATCAAGCTGAATTTAAGGGAATGCAAACAACCAGATGCATTGCGGAACCTCTCTTAATGAATCCCAGTTGTTTTAAGTTAAAGTAACCAAGTTCTCCTCTAAGACCTACATAGAAAATAAACAGTTCAGCAAGGCTTCATCAGACCTGCTTCTGTCTTGATTACTTTATAACATAGTTGCATAGGAACAGATATAAACAGTGGACCTTTTTTGCAGTGTCTGTTATTATTAGGGGTGTTATCATCAGTGTGCTCTCCGTCACTCAGTCATGTCTGACTCTTTATAACCCCACGGAATGTAGCATGCCAGGCTCCTCTGTTCATGGACTTTTCCAGGCAGTAATACTGGAGCAGGTTGCCATTCCCCTCTCCAAGAGATCTTCCCAACCCAGGGATGGAACCCATGTCTCTTGCATCTCCTGCATTGGCAGGTGGGTTCTTTACCACTGTGCCACTTGGGAAGCCCTTGGGTGACTATTTTTAAATTAAATTAAAGCTTTATTTATTTTTTTTTTTTAAGATAAGGAAACCTTTATCTTCTCATTTCACAAATAATGCTGGCCGGGTTGGCTGCTTTTTGACTAGTCAAAGAGACCGAATCCCATATCCTCGTCCGACTCTTCCGACTCTTCCTTTGCTTCAACCTTGGCTGGGGCTGGGCTGGCGGCCGCAGGGGCAGCAGCCACAAATGCAGACGGATCAGCCAAGAAGGCCTTAACCTTTTCAGCAAGTGGGAAGGTGTAATCAGTCTCCACAGACAAAGCCAGGACCCTCTTGTACCCACTGATGATAGAATGGGGTACAGATGCAACAGTTGGGTAACCAATCTGCAGGCATATGCTGGCAACGTTGCGGACACCCTCCAGGAAGCGGGAATGCAGAGTTTCCTCTGATGTCAAGCACTTCAGGGTTGTAGATGCTGCCGCTGTCAAACACCTGCTGGATGACCAGCCCGAAGGAGAAGGGGGAGATGTTCAGCATGTTCAGCAGTGTGGCTTCGCTGGCGCCCACCTTGTCTCCGGTCTTAATCAGCTGCACATCACTCAGGATTTCAGTGGTGCCCCTGGAAATCTTAGTGGTGATGCCTAAAGCCTGGAAGAAGGAGGTCTTCTCGGGCCCCAGACCAGTGTTCTGGGCTGGCACGGTGACTTCGCATGGTGCTATGGCACCAGCACTGGTGGCAGCTTGCACCTTGTTGGCCAGCAGCATGTCCCTGATCTCAGTGAGGTCCTCCTTGGTGAACACGAAGCCCACGTTCCCCCGGATGTGAGGCAACAGTTTCTCCAAAGCTGGGTTGTTCTCCAGATGCCCTCGGATGGCCTTGCGCATCATCGTGTTCTTGCCCATCAGCACCACAGCCTTCCCGCGGAGGGACATGCGGATCTGCTGCATCTGCTTGGAGCCCACGTTGTCTGCTCCCACAATGAAGCATTTTGGATAATCATCCAAAAGTTGGATGATCTTAAGGAAGTAGTTGGACTTCCAGGTCGCCCTGTCTTCCCTGGGCATCACGGCGGTGCGTCAGGGATTGCCACGCAGGGTTTAAAGACGATGTCACTCACACGAGGACGCCTGGCGAAAAAAGTAAAGCTTTATTTTTAAATTAAAGACTTTAATTTAAAAATCACGAGTGTTCTACCACCTTGGCTTTTCATGTGTGCCCCTTTTGCAGGTGGGCTCCCTTAAGAGGCCACAACCTGATATCCTGATAACAATTAATGCTTTTTCTTAAGGTGGCTCATGCAGTGAAGAATCTGCCTGCAGTGCAGGAGATCTGGGTTTGATCCCTGGATTGGGAAGATCTCCTGGAGGAGGGAATTGCAACTGACTCCAGTGTTCTTGCCTGTGGAATTCCATGGACCAAGGAGCCTGGTGGGCTACAGTCCATGAGATTGCAAAGAGCCTGAGCGACTAACACCTTCTCTTTCTTGGGCTTGGCTTCCTTGGTAGCTCATCTGGTAAAGAATCCACCTGCAATGCAGGAGACCCCAATTTGATTCAGGGGTCAGGAAGATATGATGGAGAAGGAATAGGTTACCCTTTCCAGTATTCTTGGGTTTCCCTGGTGGCTCAGCCGGTAAAGAATCCACCCGCAGTGTTGGAGACTGGGTTGGATCTCTGGATTAGGGAGATCCCCTTGAAAAGGGAACAGCTACCCACACCCACACCCACACCCACACCCACACCCACACCAGTATTCTCTCCTGGAGAATTCCATGTACTGTATAGTCCACAGGGTCACAAAGAGTTGTACACAACTGAGCAACTTTTACTTTCATTGTATTTTTGTTTTGTTATGTGTTTAGCCTTCCCTTTGAACTGGATTTCCTTGGGGCATAGACCTCAGGGTGGACTTAGGATATTTTCAGAGACTGGGACTATCAAACGTTAGATGTATATTAATGTGTTAGTAAATGGCTTTTAATGCAGTTCCTTGAATACAGATATTTGGATTCAAAATGCAGAAAACTAAATTGCTTTCCAAAATTAGAAATTGAGCACTTTTGTTCATTGTTGAACCTAGTTTTTTAAGACTTTGCACTTGATTTTTGCGTCAGGACTGATTAATCCAGTAGTGCTCAAATGTGGGAGGAATTACTTAGAGGGCTTGTTAAAAACAGATTCCTGGGCTCCAGTACTAAAGTTTCAGTAGGTCTAGGACAAGCTGATGTTGCCCCTCTGTGGGCCAAGAGCCCTGGTCTAATCGTTATTTCCCCTTTGACGGGAAGTTCACACCACTAGGTGGCACCAGAGCACTTGTTAATCAGGTAGCCGTTGGGCCCTTACTGTGTGTGTTGATTGCAGGTTCAAGACTGTTTAAAAGGTACAATCACTAAGTTACTGAAATTTCATAACTTGGAACCTGAGTTATTCTGTATATCTAGGGATACAAAAAATGTGTTGATTCTATCAGAACAACAGAAAGGTAGGGCTATTAAGGTTAAGGTCACCTCTTCCAGGAAGGAATGAGGACTCTACCTCTCCTTTCCACTGGCCTTATTTCTATTTATCCAGGTTACTCAGTTCATTTACCAGAGGTAGATGCTGGCCCTGTGACAAAATAGAAGGGTACATCTCATACTTATTACTTACCATTCTACCTTAGTAAATCTTGTTGTTGTTGTCGATAACATTTAAAAACCACTTTTAAAAGATTTATAAGTGCTGTTCACATAAATATGAACAGTAAGTATAGCTCTTATCGGTGGGCCAACTGTTGTGCAGACAGTTTGGGGATGTTAGAAAGTGTGAAATGTGCTTCCTTTCCTATTGCCTTCCTTAGTCAGAAAGCCGGGTTGTTTCCTTTTTAAGACTCACAGAGAGGAAAGTTTGGGCTGTCGTTGGCCTCACCTCACCTTGTGTTACCGGACACTCTCACTCCATAAATTTCCAGCCATTCCAACACCTCCAGGTTCTCCTTCTCCCCCGACTCTAACAGCCTGAGAGGTGGCATGGTTTCTGCGCAGGATGGAATGTGGGGATAATTGCTCGCTCTGCTCTCCTCTTTGCTGAGCCCTC
Organism: Antilocapra americana; assembly: GCA_007570785.1. NCBI lineage: Eukaryota > Metazoa > Chordata > Mammalia > Artiodactyla > Antilocapridae > Antilocapra > Antilocapra americana. The sequence continues at coordinate 13,062,572 of ML661883.1, read as the reverse complement.
CCATCCACACTGGGATGTTACTTTTGAAATAGTAAATGAGTCATATTTTAGTTTTTAAAACAGAGTGAGTATAGTACCTGAATACTGCCTGGGTTTTTCTAGATGCTGGAGAACAGTCTTTGTGTTGATACAGCTTTTTAAAAAATCTTTGAAGCAGAAGCATAGGTTTGGTTTCCAAGACCTAATAGGTATGGAAAAACTGAAATCAGATTTTAAGATTAGACTGGCACTTTATCAGGTATCTTTGATCAATGAAAAGCATTAAATCTATTTTAATTTTAGGCAAAGGAGACAGTTCATAGCAGAAGTAGAACAGGCTTTGGAATCATTTTTGAAACATCAGGTCCTTTTTAAAAGACATAAAAGTTTGTCTTTTGTAAGCAGAAAGGTTTTATTAGATTGGTGATTAAAAGGTGAAACCAATTTGATTATTCTACAGAATATATTTTTTTATTATCCAGATCCATTTCTCCCTCTTTCTCTACTTTACACCTGAAATTACGTATGTGTGTGTAATATAAATGTAAAGTATTATTTATATGTAGCAGCACTTTCCAATAAAAATATGTGAGTTTAATTAAAAATTTTCTAGTATTACAAAAAGAAAAAAGAGGAGGCAATAATTTTAATAATATTTTATTTAATCTAATGTTGTCTAAAATACTATCTCAACATATAATCAATATGAAAATTGAGTTATTTTTGCACCCACATTCTTTTCTTAGTCTGGACTAGCCACGTTTCAGATGCTTAATAGTTCATGTTAGAAATGGCAGTTGTAATAGCAGGAAGTACAGGGGACATTTCAGTTTTCAGTGACTCTCAGAGGAGGGCAGAAAATTGTAATGGTAGTTAAATCAGTTAGTTTTGCAGATTTTTTAAAGTGGTTTTGGTGAATATTCACATTAAACCAGTTGGTAAAATAAGATAGTATATATTTTTTTCTCTCTCTCTTTTTTTGATTCTTATCAGGCCTCTACCACTGGTGTGATTGGTATTTTAGGTTTTTCCGAAAATTGTTTAACTAGCTTAAAATTACTTACTTCTGCAGATCCTATTAATATTTGTTTCTGTTTGAAATGTCACATGCTGATTTGACTCCACACCTACAATATTTTCATATTTTGTAGTTGATGTGTTAAATTAGTTTCTTGCTGGTGTTGAGCAAGCTCAAGAGGCTAAGCCTCTTAACTTCAGCAGCCAGAATATTCTGGTTGCTGTAAACCATTAGGCCTGTCGGCAATTGACCTTGGAAATGCTAATTTGCTTGTCCCTGGGTGCTGCTCCGGGCACTGGCTTTCTCTCTGTGGGTGGGAGTTATGAACCCAATTTGGAGAAGAACTAGAGGCCCTTGGGGCAAGTTCCAAACAGATGTGCTTCTTGCTTCACTTTTGCATGTGACCAGCTCGCAAGAGGCATTCCTTGCCTGAATTTCTTTAAAGGCATTTTTGAGTTGGCACTTACACCTCCACTGAAGTTGAGAGGAGGCTTCATTACCATTTGCATCTGCTCCTCCCCTGATTCTGGCAGCATCTGGGCCATAATGAGGTTGATTAAAAATGATCTCATAGCTGTTTCATTATCGCTCTTGATGGGACTTTACTTAGGATAACTAACCTAGCTTTCTATCCCCTCCCAGTTAATTGCTCTGTTTTTTATGGCTAAATAGTATTCCACTCTTTGGATATACATTTTCTATGTGCATTGATAAACATCGGATTGTGGTTATTAATAAATTGTTATTTGTGTATTATTAAGAAATGCTGTTCTGCACATTTGATTTGCATTTCCCTGATGAGCAGTGATACAAAACTTCTTCTCATGTTCTTTCTGGACATTCGTGCATCTCCTTTGGAGAAACGCCTACTCACATCCATTGCCCATTTTTGTATTGAGTTATTTGTTTCTGAGTACCAGTCCATTATCAAATAAACTTTTTTCCCATTCTGCACATTGTCTTCTTACTTTCTTGATGGTAGTCTTTGAAGTGTAGAAGTTTATTTGATGACGTGCAATTATCTGTTTTTTCTTTTGTTGCCTGTGGTTTTGATGTCATACCTAAGAATTCATTGCCAAATCTAAGGTCTTGCAAATTTATTCCTAATTTTTTCCCGGGAGTTTTATAGCTCTAGCTATTATATTAAATTTTGAATGAATTTTGTGTATGGTTTGAGTTAGTGGTCCAGTTTCATTCTTTCGCATGTAACTGTCCAGTTGTCCCAGCACCATTCTTTCTCCACTGAATAGTCTTGGTTCCTCTTTGTTGAAATTCAGTTGACCATTGGCATACATGATTATTTTTGGTCTCTCAATTAATTCTGTTCCATTGATAGAATTCTTGAGTCCTGTTCCTATGCCTGTACTGCAGCGTCTTATAGCTTTGTAGTAAGTGTTGAAGTTGGGGAGTATAGTCCTCCAGCTTTGCTCTGTTTTTTCCAAAATTGGTCTGGATATTTGGGGTCTCTTGTAATTCTATATGAATTTAAGGATCAGCCTATCAGTTTCTACAAAGAAGGCAGCTGGGATTCTGATGGGATTGCAGTCATTTACATCTTATTTAGTTTTTGTCAACAGTGTTCTCAGAGCATTAATTTTACATTTCTTTTGTTAATTTATTCTAAAGCATTTTATTCTTTTTGGTGCTGTTGTAAGTGGAATTATTTTCTTAATTTTGTTTTCAAATTGTTCATTGCAAATTATGAAAATGCAATTGATTTTTATTTATTGATCTTGTATCCCGCAGCCTTGCTGAACCCACTTTTTTGTATACATATGTGTGTATATATATGTGTGTGTGTGTGTGTGTGTGTGTATTTTTAATGGATGTGGTGGGATTTTCTTTATGCAAGGTCATGTCATCTGTGACTAGAGATAGTTTTATATCTTCCTTTCTGGTCTTTTATTTCTTTTTCTTGCCTGATGCTAGAACCTGCGGTAAATGCAGTGTTGAATAGAAGTGGCAGGAACAGGCATCCTTGTTGTTTAGGCAACCCCATGGACTGTAGCCTGTCAGGCTCCTCTGTCCTTGGAATTTTCCAGGCAAGAATACTGGAGTGGGTTGCCATTTCCTTCTCCAGGGGATCTTCCTGACCCAGGGATCAAACCCGCATCTCCTGCTTTGGCATGTGGATTCTTTACGATTGAGCCACTTGGGAAGCGCAACAGGCCTCCTTATTGTGTTCCTTATCTTAGGACAGAAACATTCAGTCTTTCATCAGTAAGTGTGATGTTCTCTGGAGAGCTCCCTTCGTCCTGCAGTGTCCTCTGGCACTACCCCCACTGAGAAAATTTAACATTCTGCTCACTGTAAGGAGAACCGCTTAAAGCAATTTCATTCATTACCACAGAGCATGTATAAAAAGATAAGCTTTGATCTGGGAGAGGCAATAAATTGATTAACTGGCACAGCACACAAATGAGTAAGTAGAATAAAACTTTAAAAGTGCTGTGAGTACAGTATGTACAGTAAACAATGGGACACCATGGGGTTGGTAGTAAATTCTAGCTGAGGACCTTTAGGAGGAATTTCATGCAGAAGATGATGACCAAAAGATGTATAGTGGCTTCTGTAGAGTGGGAGAGGGTATGTCTGAGGAAAGCAAAGGTGAGAGGTGGTCCAAACAGTTTGGTGTCAAGATCTGTGGGGGGTCTGGGGTTTTACCCTAAGTGGACGCTATCAAGTTAGCCTGCCAGAGTTGGATGGATGCCAGCAGAGGGCAGGAGACTCCTGAGTCTGAGACAAAGACCTTTTCTGTGGTACATCAAGCCTTGTGATTCTGCCTACCTCCTGTAGGTTCACTCGCAATCTGAGTCCTTCCAGGGTTGATATGGAAGAGCTTCAGGGCGATACTGCAGTGGGCTTGTGCTGGAGTTGAGGAACCTTAAGCTTGGGGAACTCAGATGTTTTTAATAGGCTGTAAACCTGCCTGATTTTTGCTCTGGAGTGAGACTCTTGCTCTGTCTTAGTCTTCCAAAGCTATGTTCATTATACAAACATCCTTGAAAGATAGTCTGGGACAAAAGGGCAGTTTATGCTTCTACACATTGTGCAGAGATGTGTGAGGCACATGAAGGATTACTTCCCAACACCTGATAGGTCCAGGGAGGTGCAAGCAGTTCACCTGGAAGACTGGCTGCAGTTTGGCCTTTCTCAGACTTGTAGCTCCGTGTGTCAGAGCTTTAGTACTGTTACATCAAGGTGATGTAGTACATTTCATTCTGTAGTAGTAAGGCCTCTGTTACTCCCCCTTTCCTTCCTTCTTTTCCTTTTTGCCCAATAGAGCAGCAAAATACTTTGGTTGACTAAGTAGAATAATTTAGGACTTTTAAGAAGCATGTCTGAAAGTTAATAGCATGGAGACTTGAGGTTTGGCTTCCTCATCTGTAAAATAGGGGATAATATTGTCCTAAAGTATTTGATTGTGTGTCCACAAATAGCTCCTTTATTCTCTCCTTATTTAGAGTTGATGTGAGAATTGAATAATATGTATAAAATGCCCTCCATAATACTTGGCACAAAGCACTCACTTTTTATTGATCAATTACCTTTTTCTCCAAATGTTTGAACACATCCTCTTGTTTGCTTGTTTTACTGTCACTTACAGTTTTTATTCAATCTCCAAAGAGTCCACAGAGCTGTTTTCATTAGATTTTTTTTTTTAATTGAAGAATGGTTGATTTACAGTGTTATGTTAGTTTCAGGTCAATTACCTTTTGACCACTGCAAGTAAAAAAAAAGTGTTTTTGTTAATAGTTATTTGGACCCTTTGTAGAGGGGAATGATCCTTTGGAGCTCTTGGTTGAGAACTAGTATTGTATAAAGTAAATACTGTACAAATTTAATATTGTACAAATGGCCCTGAGTTAAAATGCAAGTTCTGTTATCTACTATCTGTATAACTTTAAACCAGTTACTTCAGTTCTTTGAGCTCCTTTTTCTTTCTGGGTAAAATATGGCTAATATCTCCTTTTCACAGTTGGTCCTAGTTTGAAACAGTGTATGCAGTTTATCATGCTGGATGTACTTTTCACCTTGGCTTGTCAGCCTGTAAACGGTTACCTTGCTAATAAAGAGAATTAATGGATAAATAACTGTAAAGTATATACCTTCCCATTGCAATGGAGAATGACACTGAGAAATGTGATGTGAGAGCCAAGTGTATGTGGGGGAAGGGGAGGGATGGCATTATCTTCTCAGTAGGAACAAAAGGACATCTATGACAGTTTCTGAAGCAGAAATGTGTTCTAGTTTCAGAAAAATTAGTATGGGATTTAATTTCAAGCACAGAGGATCAGAGCACCTTTGGGACAGACTGAAATAGATATTTAGACTGGTTGCAAAAAACGATTATGTGGTCTGTTACACAGAAGATGCAGTTTTTGTTAGTGCTCTCTACTCTCATAGAGTGGAGCCTTCCGGAGCCCTTGGGTTGTTTTGGAGTTTGTTGAATTTCAAAGAATTACTCTGTATCTGCCTTATTTTTCCAAGGTACACTATGCACCTGTGTTTAGATACTTAATAATTGGGTAGGAAAATACCAATAATAGTTTAGTAACGAGCCCTACTAAATTCATATATCAAATCCCTAATAATACCCAGAAGCCTTCTCGTAGATCCAGATGAAGTCAGAGACTATCATGCGAGCCCAAGAGCTGTTTCATGTGATTGACTGTAAAGCAGTCTCTCTTCTTGACCCTTTTCCCGTTTGATTGACTGATGGCTGCTGCCCAGGCGCTTCAGTCGTGCCCGACTCTGCGACCCCGCAGACGGCAGCCCACCAGGCTCCTCTGTCCCTGGGATTCTCCAGGCAGGAATACTGGAGTGGGTTGCCATGCCTTTTCTGATGGCATGTTCCTGTAATTTCCCATTCATCCAGTTATGTGATGATATTAATATTTGCATTTTCACTCCAGTGATCTTGTTTTTGCTTCTCATCCTTGCTGTTCTCACCTGTGGGGGAACTTTGCAAAACATAAGCGAAATCCTTCACATTTTAATACACTTAGAGCACAAGTGAAGCAGATGACTGCCTTGTGAACAGGGATTTTAATAAACTTTTGTTCTGTGTTTATTTAATTTATTTCATTGGTCCCAACCAATGAGCATCATGGGAATGGATTTCTCAAGAACCTTTAGAAAGTGTACTTGCCAAAATTTGAATTTCCTGTCAGTGTTTAAGAGGTGACTGATTTAACTTCTCTTTCATTAAGAATGCATTTTAACTGTGGATCTGGAAAAGAAATGAGGTTTTAAGAGCTAGGATAGGTACTCATACCTTTATTAGAGGTGTTGAGTATTATAATTGGTATTTGCTTTAATTCTCTGGCTGTAATGTGGGAAATGGTTTCCTAGGAATGAGCTGAAGGTAGACCAACCGGTCAGGAGGGTTTTCCGTCCCAGGCATTAGGGAGTAGTGACTTAGACTAGACAGGTGGTGTGAAGTTGGTGAAAAGAAGACAGACTCATAAGAGACAAAGCGGGGATAATTGGTGACACTCAGTGATCTACTGAATATGGAAACTGAGGGAAAAGGAAGAGGTCAGCACTGATAACTCGTTTCTGACTGAAGCATCCCCGTTAAGAGCCTGGTGTATTATTTTGCTATTCCTGTGGAACAGCTTACCAGAGACTTAGCGGCTTAAAACCCGCTAAGAGCTGGAGGTCAGAGGTCTGAAGTGAGTCTCCCTGGGCTGAAATCTCCGTGTCAGAAGGGCTGTGTTCCTTAGTGGAGGCTCTGGGGGAGAGTCGTTCTCTTGCCTTTCTCAGCTTCCGGAGGCTGCTCACACTCCTCCCATCTCCCAGCACAGCAGTGGCCAGTGCGGTCTTCCTCACCCTGCATCCCTGTGACGTTGACCCTTGTGCTGTCCTTCACTAATAGAGGCCCCCGTGATCATACTGTTAATTGGTGCACCCAGAGTAACCCAGGATAATTTATCTCCCCTTCTCAAGGTCAGTTGATTAGCAACCTTAATTCCCTCTCTCCATGTAATGTACATACTCACAGGTTCTGCAGATTAGGAAATGGAACCTTTGCGGGGGACTTTATTCTGCCTACCACAAATGGGAACTCAAAGACTAGTGTTTTGGGGGAAATGAATTCAGCTTTAGATATGTCTCCAAGCGGAGACGACCAGTAAGCAGTTGGTCTTTGAGTTTGGGGTCAAAAAGGCTATTTGGTAATAGCCTACCCAAGGGAACTGAAGCTATGCAATGTGTATTTGTTACTTAGAATATGTGAAGTGAGCAGAAGGTCTGGTCTGGGCCAGCATCCTGGATTCTGGGTAAAGCTACAGACAGATGAGGTAGGGAAGGGGCTGCCGGAGGATAGGAGCACATCTAGCAGGGTTTGGTTTCAGGGAGGTAGTTCTGTCTTCACCCAGAACGGATCCTAAAGCATCTTTTTAAACCTCCTTCTATTACAGATCAGGAGGCCCAGAAGGACGAAATAACTTGTCTAAGATAGTTGAATTAGCAAAAATACTTCTTGATTCCTTCTTCAGTTTGTCTGCCATACTGCATCCAAGTCTGTTTAATCTTCAGTTTGAAGATGGTGTTGAGAAAAGATCTCACGCGTGTGTGTGTGTGTGTGTGTGTGTGTGTGTGTGTGTGTGTATGTGCGCGCGTGTGTGTCGCAGGTGTTCTGAATACCGAGAAAGTAAATTTTAGTAATAATGTTATCTGGCTAGTGCCTTACTTACATGCAAGTAAAATCATTTACATCAAATAGCAGTTAACAATTATTTTTTTTAAAATCATGTAGCCTTTTCTAAATGCAGCTTCATCTCTTTTTGCAGTCTCCCTTTCTCATTTGGTTGTTCTATGCTCTCTGTCTCTCTCTTTTAAATAAACTTTTTACTTTGGAATAATATTAGTTTTACAGAAAGTTGTAGAAAACTCAAAAGAGTTTTCATATACACTCACACAGATCCCCTACTTGTTGAGATCTTGCATTCCCGTGGTATATTTGTCAGAACTAAGAAACAATGTTGATACATTACTATTGACTAAACCAAATGGTACACACCAGACTTTTCAGATTTTCACTAATGTCTTTTTTCAAGACATTGTCCAAGATCCAGTCCTGGCTGTCACATTGCATTTAGTCATTATCTCTCTTTTGCTTCTTAGTCCGTTTCTTTTTTTCCCCATTTTTTTTCTTGGTTTTTATAACCTTGACAACTTTGAGGAATCCTGGTTAGATATTCTGTTGAATGTCCCTCAATTTGGGTTTGTCGTAGTTAGAGTGAGATTATGTAGTTTTGGCAAGAAGACCATGAAAGTCAAGAGCCCTTCTCATCACATGATACTAGGGGGTACATGCCATCAACATGATTTGATGTGATACACATTTTTGGCACCTGGCCCTAGGAGTGTTTATCAGGTTTGTATACTGTAAAGTTACTTTTTTCTCCCTCTACATACTGTTCTTTGGAAACAAGTCTTTAATCTACCCACACAACTGAGGAGAGTTAAGCTCCGCCTCTTAGAGGGACAAATATCAACATACACTATTGGGAATTCTTTTGTAAAAAATTGTATTTCCCCTGTCCCAGTTCCTAAATCATCTGTTTCTCCAAGGCGTTCTGGTTCCATTTATCAGAAATTCAAATTTAGAAACTAAGATCTGGGCTCTTGGTATGCTTGTTGGTGGCACTAGTGGTAAAGAATCCGCCTGCCAATGCAGGAGACTTGGGTTTGATCTCTAGGTTGGGAAGATCCCCTGGATAAGGCATGGCAACCCACTTCAGTATCCTTGCCTGGAGAATCCTTTCAACAGAGGATCCTGGCAGATTCCTGGGGTCGCAAAAGAGTCGGACACAACTGAAGCGACTTAGCATGCACCAGAATGTCACTGCTCTGGGCCCTTTCAGCAGTCAGAGATAGGAAGTGTATGCATGTATACTAACAGATATGAACACATAGCTGTCATTGTTTCTGTATCTGTCCATCTGTATCTGCATTAAGGTATCCATGTGTTCATACTGATGTCTTCAACTCTTATCTAGTATCATATGCTAAAATTGTAGTCTTCTTCCTTTGCTTATCTGTAACTTCCCTCTTCAACATTAAGAGACTTGGTTCCCACTATTCACCATCCAGATACTTTATTTTGTAAAGCAGTTTCAGAATTGTGGACAGCATTATAAGCTGGCATACAGTGTTTCTGTACAGTTCTTTTTGCCTTTAGTATTAACAGTTTTCAGTCACAACACCATTCAGGGTTGCTTAAGTCGGCTCCTTTCCCTTCAGCTCCCTTCAGTGAGCTTATGTCAGATATCTGTAATGCAGGTAAATTCCTCTGTCAGAATCTGCATTCCATCCCAGGGCCCATCAGGTCCCTGATTGTTGCTGTGTTGTGGTTTACACTGTTTTGTATACATGAAGGTTTTGTGAGTTAAATTTGTATGGGTTTTGACATTCCAATCTCTGTCTGAAAATGTATACTATACTGAAGATGTGTTTACTAGCAGCAGTGTTGGAAGTGTTATTCTGAGACCAAGACTGTGAATGAGGCCATGGTCAGTTTTATAGGCCGGCAGTCAGGGTTAATGAATCTTCTGTGTTCAGAGGTCAGGAAATGGCCCATGTATCAGGATCCTTCAGTCATCACATGTTTGGAGGTGTTGGGGTTTAGAGGATTAGGCATATCTCAAATATGTTATATCACTCAATCAGGACATAGATATTGGAACTTAAAAGTGATGGCGAATGAAATCTACATAAAAGGACATAGGTGTCTGTGGTACACAACCAGCAGGGGCAGCATGGAAGTAGCTGCAGGAAGTTCTGAAATGGAAAGAATGTTTGGGGATTTTAAGTGCCTGAAAGGAAAGGTTCTGTCTCTTCGAAACCCCTAGAGAAATGTTTCTCACACTGCCGTCCTCAACAGCCTGTCTTAGAAACAACTGGGATGCGTATTTAAAATTGCAGAATTGGAGTTCTAGAAGCCAAATTCAGGAATCTGTGTTTTAAAAAAGCAGCCTGAATACTTCTGATTCCTCCTAAAGTTTAAAAACCTCTGCCCCTTGTAGTGAGACTGGGATGCCTTGAAGGAAGTAGCTGTACCCTTGTGTTTACTAAGTGAATTCCACATATGCCTTCTGATCAGAAAGCTAATATTTGCAAATAATATTAGAAAAATACCTAATGCTTATTGAGTGTCCATTCTGTGCTGAGTGCTTTTAGTAGAGTAGCTCGTTTAGTTTCTGTGGAGAAGATACTATTATTATCCTCTTCACAGAAGATTAATAAAATTAAGGTTTATAAAGTTTGAATATCTTTGACAAATAATTCTTTAGTGGTAGGTTCAATTCAAACTCAGGCATTCTATCTACAGAGCCTGTGTTGTTAATTATGTTTGAAATCTTTGCTTTTGGGGGTTCATGCCATGTATCTTTATAGTTTCAGAGATAAATTAGCCCATCTAAGAAAGAAGAGGTACACATGTCTCTTTCAATTCTGGTTTTCTCGGTGTGTATGCCCAGCAGTGGGATTGCTGGGTCACATGGCAGGTCTATTTGCAGTCTTTTAAGGAATCTCCACACTGTTTTCCATAGTGGCTGTACTAGTTTGCATTCCCACCAACAGTGTAAGAGGGTTCCCTTTTCTCCACATCCTCTCCAGCATTTATTGCTTGTAGATTTTTGGATGGCAGCCATTCTGACTGGTGTAAAGTGGTACCTCATTGCGGTTTTGATTTGCATTTCTCTGATAATGAGTGATGTTGAGCATCTTTTCATGTGTTTGTTAGCCATTTTTATATCTTCTTTGGAGAAATGTCTGTTAAGTTCTTTGGCCCACTTTTTGATTGGGTCGTTTATTTTTCTAGAATGGAGCTGCAGGAGTTGCTTGTATATTTTTGAGATTGTTTGTCCGTTGCTTCATTGGCTATTATTTTCTCCCATTCTGAAGGCTGTCTTTTCACCTTGCTTATAGTTTCCTTTGTTGTGCAGAAGCTTTTAATTTTAGTTAGGTCCCATTTGTTTATTCGTGCTTTTATTTCCAATATTCTGGGAGGTGGGTCATAGAGGATCCCGCTTTGGTTTATGTCGGAGAGTGTTTTGCCTATATTATCCTCTAGGAGTTTTATAGTTTCTGGTCTTATGCTTAGATCTTTGATCCATTTTGAGTTTATTTTTGTGTATGGTGTTAGAAAGTGTTCTAGTTTCATTCTTTTACAAGTGGCTGTCCAGTTTTTCCAGCACCACTTGTTAAAGAGATTGTCTTTTCTCCATTGTATATTCATGCCTCCTTTGTCAAAGATAAGGTGTCCATAGATGCGTGGATTTATCTCTGGGCTTTCTGTTTTGTTCCATTGATCTATATTTCTGTCTTTGTGCCAGTACCATACTGTCTTAATGACTGTGGATTTGTAGTATAGCCTGAAGTCAGGTAGGTTGATTCCTCCAGTTCCATTCTTCTTTCTCAAGATTGCTTTGGCTATACGAGGTTTTTTGTATTTCCATACAAATTGTGAAATTATTTGTTCTAATTCTCTGAAAAAGACCTCTGGTAGCTTGATAGGAATTGCATTGAATCTATAGATTACTTTGGGTAGTATACTCATTTTCACTATATTGATTCTCCCAATCCATGAACACGGTATATTTCTCCATCTATTTGTGTCCTCTTTGATTTCTTTCATCAGTGTTTTATAGTTTTCTATATACAAGTCTTTTGTTTCTTTAGGTAGAAATACTCCTAAGTATTTTATTCTTTTTGTTTCGATGGTGAATGGAATTGTTTCCTTAATTTCTCTTTCTGTTTTCTCATTGTTAGTGTATAGGAATGCCAGGGATTTCTGTGTGTTGATTTTGTATCCTGAAACTTTACTATATTCATTGATTAGCTCTAGTTTACAATAGCCAGGACATGGAAGCAACCTAGATGCCCATCAACTGACGAATGGATAAGAAAGCTGTGGTACATTTACGCAATGGAATATTACTCAGCATTAAAAAAAAATTCATTTGAATCACTTCTACTCAGGCGAACGGAACTGGAGCCTATTATCCAGAGTGAAGTAAGCCAGAAGGAAAAACAACAATACAGTATACTAACGCATACATATGGAATTTAGAAAGATGGTAACGAGAACCCTGCATGCGAGACAGCAAAAGGAACGCAGATGTATAGAACAGACTCGTGGACTCTGTGGAAGAGGGCAAGGGTGGGATGATATAGGAGAATGGCATTGAAACATGTTAATTATCATATGCGAAATCAATCGCCAGCCCAGGATTGATGCTCAGGGCTGGTGCACCGAGATGTCCCAGGGGGAGGGAGGAGGGAGGGGGGTTCTGGAGGGGGAGCATATGTAGACCCATGGCGGTTTCATGTCATTGTATGGCAAAACCAACACAATAAAGTAAAGAAAATTTTAAAAAAAAGAAAGAAAAGAAAGAAGAGGACACTGTTAAAGTCACACTGCCATTTTGATGCTTCAACAACTAAAAGTTTACATGTGTTCATATTTTATTGTTCATATTCAGCTTTCAAGGAAGTGGTGTTATGGTGATATTCCTGAACCTTAAGAAGAGGCATGCATCCTAAAACAATTTTAAAACTCTTAAATGATACTTAAAATAATATGAAAGTATCACATTAATGTAAAAGTAGAGTACATGGAGCATAAGAGTAAGATCACAGATGTGTAGACTTTTAGACCTGAAATGGACTTTAAGGTCATCAATTCCCTCTTACAACAAGGGAATTGAGACCTAGAAGATGAAGTTATTACCTCCAAGTCTCTGAGCCAATTACCAGCAGACCCAGTAGTCCTGATTGAGTTCAAGACCATTTCTTCTTTTGTTCTGTTTCTTAAGTGTCTTTATGAAACAATTTAAAAATTTGTAACTGGAATTGTTTTCAAAATCCATTCCATTTAGTTGAACCTGATTAAAAGTTGCATAGATGTTCACTGGGGGATGGCTGAAATTAGAAGCATATTTAGTAAATTTGGAAGGAACATTGGATACACTTACAAAAATAGATGTTTGAGTAAATGCCTAGGATACTTAAGCAGGAAGGTTTGTTTTAAAACAAAGGCTTTTGTGGAAGGTATTATTTATGCGATCTTACATTCGGTTCTGGTTTTCTAGCCTAATAAAGAGGCCTAAAATAATTCAGGAGTATAAAAACAGGAAAACAGCTGGCTGAGTTCTAGATTTGTTGAAAACATAGATTTGAAGTAACCGTTCCTTTTTTGTCTTAAAATTCTTTGAATTCAGAAAGTATCTCAGAGAAAAGCAACTTAACCATTTTAACTGTAAAACATATTGGAACAGTGCACCTCTGGGACTTCCCTGGTGGTCCAGTGGTTCAGCCTCTGCACTTCCACTGCCAGAGGTGTGGGTTCAATCCCTGGTCAGGGATCTAAGGTCCTGCATGTGGCTCTGTGCAGCCAGAAACAGTGTGCAGCGCTGTTGTAAGAACAGTGCCCTTCCAAGTTTACCGGACTCCAGAGTCTCCTTTGTGTACAGTGTTAATCACTCAGTTGAGTCCAACACTTAGCAACCACATAGACTATAACCCGCCAGGCTGATCTGTCCATGGAATTCTGCAGGCAAGAATACTGGAGTGAGTTGCCATGCCCTCCTCCCGGGGATATTCATGACCCAGTGAAGCCACCTTCACCGCTGAGCCACCAGGGAAGCCTGAGGACTTGTTAAAATACAGATAGCTGGTCCCCACCTCAGCATTTCCAATTCAGCTAGTTATCTGGTGTTGGACCTGAGAGTTTGTGTTTCTAGCAAGTTTTCCGGGGAATTGCTGATGCTGCTTGTCAGGCAACCACACTTTGAGAACACTGAATTCGAGAAAACGATTTATAATGAAAAGCAATCATACTCTGATGAGGTAATTATAGACCAAAAGCTGGTTTCTTTGGTATCTGTTACATAAAAGATTTCTGTTGATTCATGTTTCTGTACTTGACTAGTAAAACCATAATGATGACAGTGGGAGACATTAAAATGTTGTGAAGTCCCATCTGAGTCACTATGATAAAATTAAATTATATTAAATGTGGTTTAAATTATATAGTTAAATGTACTCTTTTGGTAATGTAGTTGTCTGAAAAATTAGGAATTCGTGTGTGGAGTACATTAAGGGAATATTTAAATTTATTTATTTTGGGGTACACTGGGTCTTTGTTGCTTAGCTAGGGCTTTCTCTAGGTGCAGAGAGTGGAGGCTTCTCTTGTTGTGGAGCACGGGCTCTGGTCACATGGGCTCTCAGTAGTTGTTACTCTCGGGCCCTTTCAGCAAGAGGACTCAGTAGTTGTGGCACATGGGCTTAGTTGCTTAGAGCCATGTGGGATCTTCCTGGACCAGAGATCAAACCCATGTCTTCTGCATTGGCAGGTGTATTCTTATCCACTGTGCCATCAAAAGTGTTTTACTTTGCATTTCCTGAATGACCAGTACTGTCAAGTACCTTTTATGTGCTTTTTTGGCTTGCATCTCTTGTGAAAGTAAAAGTTGCTTAGTTGTGTCTGACTCTTTCAACCCTGTGTACTATACAATCCATGGAATTCTCCCAACCAGAATACTGGAGTGGGTAACCTTTCCCTTCTCTAGGGGATCTTGCCAACCCAGGGATCGAACCTAGGTCTCCTGCATTGCAAGTAAATTCTTTACCAGCTGAGCCACCAGGGAAGCCCAAGAATACTGGAGTGGGTAGCCTATCCCTTCTCCAGCAGATCTTCCCGACCCAGGAATCCAACCGGTGTCTCCTGCATTGCAGGCAGATTCTTTACTAACTGAGCTATTAGGGAAGTCCTACCTCTCCTGAAGTGTCTATTCAAATATGTTTCCAGTTGTTTGGGGCTGTTTTTGTTTGTCTGTTTGTTTTAAGAGTTCTTTCTATATTCTGAGTAAAGTTCGTTATCAGATATATGATTTGTGAATATCTTCTCCCCATCTGCATTCCTAGAATTATTTCAAGAGCAGAAGTTGTACGTTTTGATGACTCTAGCTTATTCGTTTGCTCCTTTGTGGATTGTGCTTTTGGTTTTGTATCCAAGAAATCTTTGTGTGACCCAAGTTTGCAAAAATTTTCTGTCTAATTTTTTCTAGAAGGTTTATGGTTTTATGTTTTACATTTAAGTCTGCAGTCCATTCTGATTAAATTTTTGTGTATGGTACAAGGTAGGAGGTATAGATCGAAGGTTTTTTTTTTTCTTTTTGCTTATGATAGATAGTTGTCCCAGCATCACTTGGTGAAAATGACTATCCTTTTTCCATTTGTCTTTGCTTCTTTGTCAGATCAGTTGTCAATATATGTTGTGTGTTGTTACTTCTTGACTCTGTTTTGTTCTTTTGATCTGTCTTTAACCCAGTACCATGCTATCTGGATTACTAAAGCTTTATTACAAGTCTTGAAATTGGGTTGTGTCAGTTCTCCTTTCTTTGTCACTTTCACAGTTCTTTCAGCTGTTCTAGGTCTTTTGTATTTCCATATGAATCTTAGAATCAGTTTGTCAATTTCTACAAAAGTTCAGTTCAGTTCAGTCACTCAGTCGTGTCTGACTCTTTGTGACTCAATGGACTGCAGCATGCCAGGCCTCGCTATCCATCACCAACTCCCAGAGCTTGCTCAAACTCAGGTCCATCAAGTCAGTGATGCCATCCAACCATCCCATCCTCTGTCGTCTCCTTCTCCTCCTGCCTTCAATCTTTCCCAGCATCAGGGTCTTCTCCAGTGAGTCACTTCTTCACATCAGAATGCCAAAGGATTGAAGCTTCAGCTTCAACATCAGTCCTTCCAATGAATATTCAGGACTGATCTCCTTTAGGATGGACTGGTTGGGTCTCTTTACAGTCCAAGGGACTCTCAAGAGTCTTTTCCAACACCACAGTTCAAAAGCATCAATTCTTTGGCACTCAGCTTTCTTTATGGCCCAACTCTCACATCCATACATGACTACTGGAAAAACCATAGCTTTGACTAGATGGCCTTTGTCAGGAAAGTAATATCTCTGTTTTTTAATATGCTGTTTGGTTGGTCATAGCTTTTCTTCCAGGGAGTTAGCATCTTTTAATTTCATGGCTGCAGTCACCATCTACAGTGATTTTGGAGCCCAAGAAAATAAAGCCTGTCACTGTTTCCATTGTTTCTCCATCTATTTGCCATGAAGTGATGTGACTGGATGCCAGGATCTTAGTTTTTTGAATGTTGAGTTTTAAACCAACTTTTTCACTCTCCTCTTTAACTTTCATCAAAAAGCTCTTCAGTTCCTCTTTGCTTTCTGCCATAAGGGTGGTATTATTTGCATATCTGAGGTTATTGATATTTCTCCCAGCAATCTTGATTCCAGCTTGTGCTTCATCCAGCCCAGCATTTTGCATGATGTGCTCGTATAAGTTAAATAAACAGAGTGAGAATATATAGCCTTGATATACTCCTTTCCTGATTTGGAACCAGTCCATTGTTCCATGTCCAGTTCTAACTGTTGCTTCTTGACCTGGATACAGATTTCTTAGGAGGCAGGTAAGGTGTCTGGTATTCCCATCTCTTTAAGAATTTTCCACAGTTTCTCATGATCCACACAGTCAAAGGCTTTGGTGTAGTCAGTAAAGCAGAAGGAGATGTTTTTCTGGAACTCTGTTGCTTTTTCTGTTAACCAACAAATGTTGGCCTTTTGATCTCTGTTTCCTCTTCTTTTTCTAAATCCAGTTTGAACATCTGGAAGTTCTCAGTTCACATACTGTTGAAACCTTGCTTGGAGAATTTTGAGCATTACTTTGCTAGTGTGTGAGATGAGTGTAATTGTGTGGTGGTTTGAACATTCTTTGGCATTGCCTTTCTTTGGGATTGGAATGAAAACTGACCTTTTCCAGTCCTGTGGCCACTGCTGAGTTTTCCAAATTCGATGGCCTACTGAGTGCAGCACTTTGACAACATCATCTTTTAGGACTTGAAATAGCTCAACTGGAATTCCATCACCTCCACTAGCTTTGTTTGTAGTGATGCTTCCTAAGGCCCTCTTGACTTTGGACTCCAGGATGTCTGGCTCTAGGTGAGTGATCACACCATCGTGGTTATCTGGTTCATTAAGCTCTTTTTTGTATAGTTCTATAGTTTTATATATAAAATGAGCAAGGCAAAGGCTAACAGAGTTTTGCCAAGAGAATGCACTGGTCATAGCAAACACCCTCTTCCAACGACATAAGAGATGACTCTGCAAATGGACATCACCAGATGGTCAATACCAAAATCATATTGATTATGTCCTTGCAGCTGAAGATGGAGGAGCTGTATACAGTCAGCCAAAACAAGCCCAGGAGCTGACTGTGGCTCAGATCATGACCCTCCTTATTGCCAAATTCAGACTTAAATTGAAGAAAGTAGGGGAAACCACTAGACCGTTCAGGTATGACTTAAATCAAATCCTTTATGATTATACAGTGGACGTGACAAATAGATTCAAGGGTTAGATATGATAGACAGACTGCCTGAAGAGCTGTGGACAGAGGTTCGTGGCATTGTTTAAGAGGCCATCCTCAAGAAAAAGAAATGCAGAAAAGGCAAAATGGTGGTCTGCGGAGGGCTTACAAATATCTGAGAAAAGAAGAGAAGCTAAAGGCAAAGGAGAAAAGGAAAGATATACTCATCTGAATGCAGAGTTCCAAAGAATAGCAAGGAGAGATAAGAAAGCCTTCCTCGGTGATCAATGCAAAGAAATAAGTGAAAACAGTAGAATGGGAAAGACTAGAGATCTCTTCAAGAAAATCAGAGATACCAAGGGAAAATTTCATGCAAAGATGGGCACAATAAGGTACAACAATGGTACAGACCTAACAGAAGCAGAAGATATTAAGCAAAGGTGGCAGGAATACACAGAAGAACTATGCAATTTCTACAAAAGGTCTGCTGAAAATTGTTTTGTTTTGTTTTGATTGGTATTGTGTGTCCTGCAGCCCAGAAACTCCCTCAGGGTAGTAAGATGGGCCGTTATAGGACCTTATGTGTTTCCAGTCATTGTCCTTCCTTCCTTCTTGCATATGTCTGTTGCCTTGCAAATAGATTTTCATTTATTTTCACTTTGAATTTTTGGGGTGTCTTAGGCAGAATAATAAATGTTCTCATGATTCTGTCTTGGCCAGAAGTGGAAGTACTGTGGTAGGCTTTTGATAAAGAAGAGTAACGTCTCTTGAGAAGGAGAATTGGTAACAACATAGAAGGAGGATTAGAGCAGAAAAGATTTTGGAAAGGGACGTCATTAAGGAAGCAAACTGCTAGTATGAGAGAAACAGGAAAGATAGAAATGAAGGCAGCTGTAATTGGGAATACCAGACCACCTGACCTGTCTCTCGAGAAACCTGTATGTGGGTCAGGAAGCAACAGTTAAAACTGGACATGGAACAACAGGCTTGGATTACTGTGATATTGGATAGTTTGCTTTGGAAACAGAGATCATTCTGTCATTTTTGAGATTGCATCCAAGTACTGCATTTTGGACTCTTTTGTTGACCATGATGGCTACTCCATTTCTTCTAAGGGATTCCTGCCCACAGTAGTAGGCAGTATATTGTCATCCTGCTTATTTAACTTATATGCAGAATACATTATGAGAAATGCTGGGCTGGAAGAAGCACAAGCTGGAGTCAATATTGCCGGGAGAAATATCAATAACATCAGATATGCATATGACACCACCCTTTTGGCAGAAAGGGAAGAGGAACTAAAAAGCCTCTTGATGAAAGTGAAAGAGGAGAGTGAAAAAGTTGGCTTAAGGCTCAGCATTCAGAAAACTAATATCATGGCATCCAGTCCCATCACTTCATGGGAAATGGATGGGGAAATAGTGGAAACAGTGTCAGACTTTATTTTTTGTGGCTCCAGAATCACTGCAGATGGTGACTGCAGCCATGAAATTAAAAGATGCTTACTCCTTGGAAGGAAAGTTATGACCAACCTAGATAGCATATTAAAAAGCAGAGATATTACTTTGCCAAGAAAGGTCCAAAAACCAGTCAAGGGTCTGGTTTTTCCAGTAGTCATGTATGGATGTGAGTGTTGAACTGTGAAGAAAGCTGAGCACCGAAGAATTGATGTTTTTGAACTGTGGTGTTGGAAAAGACTTGAGAGTCCCTTGGACTGCAAGGAGATCCAACCGGTCCATCCTAAAGGAGATCAGTTCAGGGTGTTCATCGGAAGGACTGATGTTGAAGGTGAAACTCCAATACTTTGGCCACCTCATGTGAAGAGTTGACTCAATGGAGAAGACCCTAATGCTGGGAAGGATTGAGGTCAGGAGGAAAATGGGACGACAGAGGATGAGATGGTTGGATGGCATCACCGACTCGATGGACATGAGTTTGGGTAAACTCCGGGAGTTGGTGATGGACAGGGACTGGCATGCTGTGATTCACGGGGTTGCAAAGAGTTGGATACGACTGAGCGACTGAACTGAGCTGAAGTGGGAAGGAGATGGTAGTTGAGTTAAGCAGGCAGAACTGATAGAACTCAGTGACTAGTTCAGTGTGTTGTTAGTCACTCAATCGTGTGCATCTCTTTGTGGCCCCACAGACTGGAGCCCACCAGGCTCCTCTGTGGAATTCTCCAGGCAAGAATATAGGAGTGGGTTGCCATTCCCTTCTCCAGGGGATCTTCCCAACCCAGGGATCAACCTAGGGCCTTTCGCATTGCAGGCAGATTCTTTACCAGCTGAGGCACCAGGGGAGCCCTATGTGGAAGTTCAGTGTGGAGGATGCTAAAGGGAGAAGTCAAGATGACTTCAGGGGTTAGGTCTTGTATAACGTTTATGTCTGTTGTGGTGCAGAGACTGGGTGCCTGTGTGTGGGATGTGATTGATTGGGCCCTCCCATTTTATAAATACTACTGCAGTGTTCCAGAATCAGTTAGTTACCATTTAATATTAATAGTTCTTTATTTCTTACTTTGCAGTTCACTGTTGTTGTCATCCAGAAACTGATACATTAGTGGGTGATAATTCCTATTACAGAAGTAGTCTACTTCATCCAGCAAAGAGTTGTCTAAGATACTTCTAGTCAATGTAAGTGTTTATAGATGACTCTTTCTTTGATAAAGAAGCTTTTAAAGAAGGCAAGACAGAGACAGTATTTGGAGTCACTACTGATTTAAGGCAGGTAAAGTGAAGTGAAAAAAAAAGAAATCTTAGAAATGATGAGATAAGTAGTGAGAAAAATAGGAATCATGGTATAAAATCTCAGAGACATCTTTTCAGGATCTTGCACTATTCAGAGTTACAGACATAAGGAAAAATGCTGATTAGCTGGTACAGTTATGAGAGACTTGTTTTTGGAGCTGTCAGTGATTGAAGTTTAACAGATTGATTTGCCATTGTTTTTATGAAATCAAATATATTTTATTTTCTGAAAGTAATTAACATAGAATTTATCCTCCAACAGATAGGATTATGGAATATAGTTGTTCCCTCCTGTAATGGTGGCCCTTCTACTCTTGAAGAAATGTTTCTCAGAAGAAAATACTTCTCATTTAGACCAACACTTGATAGATAAATGAGAGAGATTATCGTCCCTGTCTCCATAGGTCTTATAATCTAATAACTTCTTATCTCCTCAAACTTGCATTTATAGTTTTTGTGGACTTAATTTTTAATTAAAGTGTTCCTTAATTAACTTTCTATTTTAAAGTAGGCTGACCCCATTTGTATTTTTTTTCTTGGTTTAAATTTATTTGAAGTGAGTGTGGTGATAGGCTGGTCTAAGGTAGTTGCTGTTCATTAACCTCATTTTGAGTAGCCATCTCATTTTATGAACTTACTAGATGTTTCTATTCTTGATCATTCTAGTTTTTCTCTACTCCTCCCTCCCATGTGGGCTTTTTTTTGGACTAGAGTGACTGCCCTGGTACGGGAGGGATGGTTTCTAATCTAATATGCATAGATCTTAGGAAGACATTAGACAAAGTCTTATGACATGGAAATAGGTTATGCCCAAAGGTTGATGATTATTGAGGTAGTTAGGAAAATGGACTCTGTTACTTAATCAACCCTGATTTGAGTCTTCTCTTTGCAGTTTGTTATTTGTATGATGTTGACTCAAGGTTCTTTACCTCTTTTGAGCTCTTTTTTTTTTTTTAAGTTTTTTCCTTCCATCAAAAGAGGAATGACAGTGTCTTCTCCACAGTTATTGCAATGGTTGAATGAAATGATGCATGTAAATTGCTTAGCCTAATGTCTGACAATAGATAGTGCTCAATAAACGTTAGCTGTTATTTCATTTAACTTCTTGAAAAAATGCTAAGAAAGAAAGAGCAGTTGGATTTATGGATCATAAAAGATAGGGGAGGCTACCTGTTACTTAGATGACATTTTAAAATTCAGAAAGACCTCCACCTCCTGAATGAAATAGAATGCTAGATTTCAGAAACATGAAATCTGACAATCTTAAATTTTGAATATTAGATTGAAGAATTCAGTGGTACTAATGTAGGAAGGCAGAGGTCTACTTTAACAGCAGTTCCTGTTTTGTTTTGTTTTTTTTGACAAAGTCAACCCAGGATCACAGTGGTACACATGGAATAATAGTATTATTACAGTCTTAATTGGTTAATGTGTCATTGAAATTACTGTTGGTTTTTTTTTTTTTTATTCTGGAGTCCATCTTTAAAAAGAAACATGAGTTCATGAAGGCAGGAACTTGAGGATCAGTTATTTATTCTCATGAAGCAAAGGCTTGCAGAGTGGGAGATACTGAGCAGCCACCTTCCATAGTCCTTCCTGTCTTTGAAGGACTGTAACCAGGGAGAGTTGACCGTGTGGCCCTAGCAGGTGGCTCTTCTGCAGCTCTGGAGCTGAGGGCCAGGATTCCAGTTCTACATCTGACACTGAGGCATGACTCCAGGGGCATCAGTTAACGTCTCTGAGTCTCAGTTCCCTCAACCAGAGAATAAAATCACTCCTTAAGGAGGTTGTACGGTGTCAGTGAGTTAATGTGTGAAAGAGCAATTCAGATTTATGGTTGTCATTGCCTCAAATTGTTCTAGAAGGTGCTGAATCAGCTCTCTCTTTGGAATGATTCTAATAATTAGAGCCATTTGATGGAGAAACGAGCTTTCCCCCAATGCCAAGAGCCAAACAAAGGCCACCTCGTCATATGAGGGCTTTTTAGAAACTTCTGTGTAGAATGGAAATTTGTAAGACTCCCTTGAGGGAAGATAGGGTGTTTACCTTGTTTATTGCTCTCTTCAGGGCACCCAACACCGCGCCGGGCGTGTGGTCTATGTTTGTTAGGTGTTTGTTCACTGAGTGAATGGAAATTTCCCCCAACACTCACATTGTGTTCTTGGTTTAGCATCATTCTTTCCTTGTATTTAATGTTCATGTTCTTCTCCCAGGTGTTCTTGTTTACCTTTACATATTTTAAAATGGATGTTTTGACTGAAGCAGCCACTCATAGTTCTTTCTGTTCAGGCACATTTACTGAAGACTAGGGCAGAGAGAAAATATTGATGTAATTGTCAGTGTGAGGCATTGTGAGAGCTGTTTTTATACAAGTTTGGCCATTTAATAAGATTTCTTGTTTCTCTACTTCTGCAAGTGTTTTCAGTAAGTATCTGCTTCTGTAAGTATATGTAGACACTTTCAAGAGAGGACGCCTTATACATCCTCCCTTAAGAATCCACGACCTTATACAGAAAATATTTCCGTGGGATTACATTCCCAAGAACCTCATAAAAATAGTTGCCTCTGAGGAGGGAATTTGGAGATTGGAGATACCACGTTACTGTACTGGTTGAATTTTTCAACCATATGTTTAGTTAATTTCTTAACTATATATTTTATTACTTTGAAAAAGTGAGATGACCCAGAGAGAGAGAGAGAGAGAGAGAGAGAGAAAGAAGTGGCTCAGTCACGTCTGACTCTTTGCGACCTCATGGACTGTAGCCCACCAGGCTCCTCCATCCATGGTGTCTTTCAGGCAAGAGTACTGGAGTGGGTTGCCATTTTCTTTTCCAGGGGATCTTTCTGACCCAGGGATCGAACCCAGGTCTCCCTCATTGCAGACAGACGCTTTACTGTCTGAGCCACCAGGAAAGCCAGATGACCCAATGATGCCATAATTTAGTAGATACTAGGCCATTTGAATAAGCTTTTCAGAGAATTTCTGCTTATATTTGTTTGCTGAGTTTTTCATGGGACACTTTGTCTTTTTCTTGCCACATTGTATTTATTTATTTATTTTTTTGCCACATTGTATTTAAAAAAAGAATTTTTTCCCCCCCAAATAGATACTGGTTTAAATGAAATAGAAGATTTCACTTCGGGAGTATTGCAAAATACACACAAGTTAACTGTAAAGTAACCTTCGTTTGTTTAGAGTCCACTATGCTTAAGACATCCTGTGGGGTGCTTTATCTACATTCTCATTTAATGTTTTCAGTGTTCACATGAGGTGTAAGCCCCGCTTTCTTTTTTGTCTTTGCTGCCATAAATTCATGCAAGAGCTTTGATGCTGAACCAGAAGTCAAAGCCAGGCTTTGTTCTTTAAGCCTCCTGAGCCTTCTTCAGCCCCCACACTATTATCTACAACTTGGGCACAGCCAAGGACTTGAAAACTGACGAGAAATGGCAGTCACTGAAAGTATGTTGGCTGGGATGCTGCTGGAAATATTACATACTGCCTTGAATTCACTGTTTCTTTCCAGTCTGCTTGGGATTAGATAGGAACAAATGGACATGAAGGGTATAGGAAGAGGATCTCAATCATGTAAAAGACAGACTTGACCTTTAAGATTCAAGGACCTTATAATAGCTAGCCAAAAGAGGTCTATGGATATATTTTAAAATGATAGATTCCCGTAGCCTGGGATTCATAGTGCTTTTGTTGACTGGTAAAGAGTAAGATTGTATCCAGAGATTGAGTTCTAAATTCTATTCTCCATAGAATTTACTTCAAGCAGTATTTTGAGTTATACCTTTATCATGGTGGTTTATAGATACTAACTACACATCCTAAGGAGTATTTATCTATATTATGAAAGGTGGTCACCATTGCTTTGGGGTAGAATTATTTAAGTCAGTCTCTCTTTCACTTTCTCTCACTCTTAAAAGAAGGTAATGTTTAGTAGAATTTCTTAGACCAGAGAATCGTTTTTCATTCTTCTCTGACTTTGCATGAAATGTCTTTTACTTGTTTGCGTGTAGTTCAGACACTGTTGCACACGCCTCCATGCTCTTAGTCAGGCCTGAGGTCAGATCCTAACTCTACCATTTATTAACTGTGTGACTTGGGGCAAGTGATTTAGCCTGAGTGAGCATCAGTTTCCTTGTCTTGAAATGATATTTACCAAGACCTCATTTACTCTGTTGTGACAGAGAATGAGGAGTGTGTTCAAAATACCTGGGATGTGGTCATTGAAGAGTTAATCTGTGTCTTCTCTGTTCATTCCCAGGGTTTTTGTGTGACCATTTAAACTCTATAGAGGTGGAGAGGACCAAGGGCATTTGTTTAGCCTCTACACAAACTGGTGAACAGCTGGTGCACACTAATGCTTCCAGACACAAGTCACATTTACCCCCTAACCTGTTAAACCTTTCCTCCCTGGCATGGGCAGTGTTAGCCACTCCTTCTTGCTTCAGAGTGTATCCACCTCTGCCTGGCTTGTATTAAGTGCTTATTAAGCATTTGTTAGGTGAGTGAGTTTTCTGGACAGTGGGTGAGTGGGTGGGTGTGTGGGATGGGGGATTGTTGACAAAGCTTCTCATAGCATGTTTTAGTCTTGTGGGTTTATATTAGTGCTTTGGTCTCACATTAGCAAAACAGCTGAGAGAATTGAAGGGATGAACTTCACTGGCTACTTTTTGGTTCTAAAGGCAAAGTGTTTTTAGCATTTAGACTAACTACATTTGTAGTGTATTACCCATTCTGTAATTATTATAATGATAGATAATATTTTATGAGTGTACACTGTGGGCCAGGCCCTGTGCTAATCAGTTTAGCTACATTTTCCCACGTAGTCCTCATTAGCTTTATGAGTTAGGTACTGTTATTGTACTCATCAGACAGAAGAGGAAACTGAGACTCAGAGTTAAGTGCCAAAGAATACACAGCTAGCAAGTAACATAACCTGGACTTGAATGTAAACTGACTCCAGAGCTGTCTCTTTGAGTTACTGTATAATACAGCTTCCCCCTTCTGTATTACTATGATAAGAAAATTTTACAGATGGGTATAGATGATTATGAAGGTCAATATTTCACAAAGATTACCCCGATATTCCCTAAGCTTGTGAAAGAAGCAGTTGCTTACCAGTTGCTATCATAAACTGTTACACTCCTCACTATAATTTCTGGTGGGAGGCAGTTATGTAATGTGGATTCTGTTTTAATTTTACCACAGGAATATCTGTGAGGAGGAATAATGTGACTAAAGTACAGTGCACTGAGAAGTAACCAAGTTTCTATTAAATATTGCTCAAGCAGTGAGTAAGTCATTAAATTCGAGTTTTGATGAATATATAATGATTGCTTAATACTAGGCTGCCAGGAAACACACACACACACACACCCACTCATAGAGGTAGGTGTGTGTGTCATATATTAATATGTTGCTGGAGATAGTTGGAGCTGTATTTTAAAAGAGGAAGGGGCTTTTTTTTTTCCCACAGAGAGAGGAAGAGGTGGTCTGGTTTATACTGTCATTTATTTGAGTTTATCCAAAAAGAAGATATTTCTTGCTTACAAAATAATGGAAGAATCAAGTTTTAATTTGAAGAGATTAGGAAATATTTATTCCCTATTTCCTGTTTCAGAAAGTAAAATCTCCCTGCTATATGTACCACCTGTTCTAGGAAATTTAAAACATAAACCAGGCCATTCTCTGCCTGGTTCCTTTCCTTCCTTCTTCCTTGCCAAATAGACACATATACTTTATGGCACTGAACGTTTATCAGATCCTTTTGAGTGTGTGGTTCATGTTGAACTGGAGTCAGCAACCCCCGTAAAACACTGAATGGCTGCTTTGTCTTGGTATTTTACTACTAAAATACATGGCGTTGAATTTTATTCAACTCTGTATAATTGGTCTTGTTCCTGTTCAGACATGCCTATACATGACTTGGTAGAATAAAAAAACACCTGATTCTGCAGTATTTGTTTGTTTAGGACAAAATTTCAGGAAACAACCTGAGCATGGGCAAAAGTGCTGTTGAATCACGGGCAGAACGTTGGAAGGGATAAGTAGGTGAAATTTGTCTTGAGGGTGTGCCTCCCAAACACACCCACAACACACACACACACACACACACACACACACACACACACACACGTCCTTGTTGTAAAGGTAAAGGGGCCTTATGGACCAAGAAGGCATGAAATATTTGGTCCTGTTCTGGAGACTAGAGAGGATTCTGGAAGGGGACCCTGGGGCTGGAATCCTAGAAGAGATATCTGGTGGTGTACGGAGGTGGCCTAGAGATGAGCTGGCATGGATGGGCTAGGGGAAGGAGGAGGGCAGGGGTCTGCTTTTTCATGTCTGTTTCACTGAAGGCAGTTCTACTGAAGACTTGAAGGACAATGAGGGAACTTATTTGACTCTGGGTGCTGTGTGCTATCAGACGTTTTTCAGCTGTGCTTTCCAAACCTTGGGACTAGGCCTCTGGGAAGAGAAGTTACTTTTCTCCAATGTGTTCTTTAGGCTGCTGCTGAGGACGGCTGTGGCTTGGGAGGGGCCTTGTTTAGAGAAATTGATCACGAAGCTGCATCTCTTAGTGGCATCACTTCACCTTCCATTCTTGTTGAACTGGTCGCTGGTGTGGAAGGAAAGCTTGACCGGTCTGTTGACCATGCTCATCTGGACTTGGGGAAGCCAAGACAGAGAATCTTCTCTATCCCTGTTTTTTCACCAGTGGCCAAGAAAGTGGTATTATATGGAGTGAATAATGTGGGAATAGACACCAAACAATCTTGGCACTCACCCTGGATAAACTGTCATGAGTCCATATTGTGCCACAACAAGAATTACCATATTGTTAAAGGCTTGCAACCTACATTGTTTAGCCACAGAGGACCTGGAATTTGTCTCACCTGAGTCTGCTGACATCTGTAAAAATAGCTAGTCAGTCTCCTCCCTTCCTGTTACTCTCTTCTTCCTCGTTTTGCCCCAGTTTTTCACTTTTGGGACAACCTTCATTGGTTGCTAGTTTTCATGCAATTATTTTGCTTTCATATTTGGTTCCTCTCTCAGCCGTCATCTTCTTCTCATTGAAATCTCATGAATTTTAAGTTGAATTTGATTGCAATACTGCATCACCCATTTCTGTTTAATGTACTTTATGTAACATGTAGCTTCAATGCCTTATCCAACACTTCAAGAGAGAATAGTATGGTCGTAATATTGCTATTAGTGCATTCTGACATTGGGTAACAGGTGACGTGTCTAATGATTAGCGCGTCTGCTGAGATTGCATAACTACAGGTTTGTGTGACTTTAGGGGAATATACAGGGCAGCTGCCTCCATTCAGATAAACATTAGATAAATATCAGAGCACTTCAGCCTAAAAAGAAGCCCTCCTTCAGCAATTGTCACTACTTTTCTAGGGTTTGCCAATGAACAGGAAAAAACAAAGTGAAGCAGAAACTGTCTTTAATGAATGGGCTCCATTCTACGGTCCTTCTTGGACTACACAACACTTTGTCAGTTCTTCGAGTTCTATTAGCAGTCCATAGTACTCATTAGCAGTCCGTGGTGTTTGGGATTGTGCTGAGCCGGATCACTGGCAGATTTGCAGGAGGCCAGCCACTGTACTGGCATACTTACAGGAACAGTTATAATTATCCATGCCCTCTGGACTTAATTTGCAGGGGCAGGGGTAGGGGGACATATTTCAGCTAGTTCTTGAACTAATTTCTTGGAGCAGTTTCTTAATTGGTGTGCCAGACATGTTACACGGAACTCACCAAGTCTCCAGGAGACCTCCCCACCTGTTTATTGGCTTGTAAACAAATGTTCAAGTGTATCGCTTAGGTTCACTTGATTAACACAAGCAAGCGTTGATTTTAATACATTAATACTCTTTCAGTGGCATCTAAAGAATGCCAGACCCCCAGACCCCCTCTTGGCTAGAGAGGACGGTGGCAAGAATACTGGAGTGGGTTGCGATTTCCTTCTCCTGGGGATCTTCCCGACCCAGGGATCGAACCCAGGTCTCCCGCATTGCAGGCAGATGCTTTACTGTCTGAGTCACCAGGGAATCCCTGTCAAAGGTTTGGAGTAGAAATGGTTTTGACCCTGGGCTCCGCTCAGAAGTATGTCTGCAGGTGAAGCCTTCCCAGGCCCTTCCCTCCCCTGAAACAGTCCCCTGCTGCTGCCCTGGCATGGCTGCCGCTTCCTGCTCTGTTGTTGCGGGCGCTCTTGGCCTGGTTCCGTGGACTTGGCAGCTGCTAGAAGAGCTGACTTGGTTACTCTTTGAGCATTCAGTGGGTGACTTGGTTGCTTTTATAAAGCCCCTCCAATTAGCCTTGCTGATGGGAAAGATCACTCTTCACCAGTGTTAAAAGTTCATAAGGGAGAGATCATTTTCTTTTTGTTACTGATTTCCTCTTCCAAGGAATTGGGGAAAGCTTTTCTCCAACCAGATCCAGTCACATTTGAATGACCTTGTCCAGTGTCCTATTTGGAACAGGCCACCCGGAGCTGAGATGAAGCCAGCTGGGGGCCATGATTTTCTCCCCAGTCCTCCCGCCCCCAGGATTTGTTCCCTAGATATTCATGGAGAGGTTAGAGGTGCTCTCCTCGTTATTAAAGCACCTTTTAGCACAGGGAGGCTAGTGTTCATACTTTGCAACTGGAAGGTCTGCGTGCTGAGGCCTACCATGTGTCCTTGAGTAAGTTATTACTTCAACTGCGTGGTGCTTCAGTTTTCTTATTTAAATGGAGATAAAACTACCTTTCTCTTAATGTTGCTGTGAGGTTTAATATAAACACAGTGTGCTGAGTGCATCTTGGCTCATAATGTAAGTGCTTACTAATTATTAGCTACAGTTATTATTATTACATATATTTTTATCACTGCAGTTATCCAGGCTTGTAGAGGTGTAGTACAGTAATATTTTCCTCTCTGAGCTATGTCATTCAGTGAATTTTAACATCATTTTTGTAATGCCCCTGCTCCCCACTGGCTTTGGGGCCAGCCTTTTCCCTATGGAAAAATCACAATGAAAATAGAATAGGCAAATATAATTTGTATTACATATCTTCTTTACATTTGAATTCAATTGAATATCAGGGGCAGGACAATTTTTAGTTTGGTGAAAGTTTAATTTTCACATTTATTATATGATGGTTATATAAGAATATTTTTATATTTCTTTGTTGGACCCCAAGAACACCAAGGCATTGTTCGTACCCTCAAATGGATTAAAATCTGTTTGGAAAAATGAGACAGATTCATATAGGAAAACAAGATTGCCTATGGTTCAAAGTGCCAAAATATCGAGTACAGTTGTTAAGATAAATTAAATGAGATCCTTCTAGGCTGGTAGAGTTTAAAAGTAGGCAGGGCTTAATCTCAGCCCTTGAAGGGTGGGTTGGATTTGGTTGATAAGGGTTTTTAGGAAGGGCTGTCCCTGTAAGAGTGGGAGAATTTGGATAGTGGAATTATATACCATGGAATAAAGGATCAAGGGACCTCTAGCTACTCAGCCCCTCTGCCCCTCGCCATCCCCCAGCCACTTTTTAGTCAACAGCCCACTCCCTGGTTTATCCCTCTTTTCCTCCTGAGTTCTTCGGGGCTTTATTTAGCCTTTTTCATACAACACTTTGCTCTTTCCCCACCTCAGTTCTTTAGTAGAACAAGACACATTCCGTATACCTTTCTTTGCCTGGTCTTTCTGAAGCACGAACACAAATAAAAAAGAGGTTATTATTGTAATAATAAGGGAAATGGGGGTTAACAACTGCTTGATACAGATGTTTCTCATGGCCTCCCTTCCAGATGCCAGTATGGGAGTCTCTTCTAGTTCTTATCTACTGTCTTAGGTCTCTCCAAGCCCTTTTCTCCAGCAGGTCAAAACACTGACTTGAGGCTGAAGTTATCTGACTGAGCCTCACTTCCAGGTGTGGCGTGGTTCTCAGTTCTTTTCAGGAGTAACTTCCTGCTCTCTTCTGGTGTTTTCTCTTTGTTGCCTCGGGCTGCACTATTCATCACTTAGGTTCTTTAGCTTGTCCCAACATCCTTTAGCCTTAGTGGAGGCTGTGTGGGCCCAGTTGGCCTCCTTAGATGCTTCCCTTAGGCTTCAAGCCATCAAATCCTGGCCCAGTCATCATCGCTTAGGTTCTCCTTTGCAGGGAAGGTCTCCTTGGCCTTGAATTTAATATTGTTATCTAATTCAAGTCTTACTATTATCCATGGGCCCTTGATAATAAGAGCATCATCCTGCTTACTTTGCAAACTTGAATGTCAAAAGCACATTTCTAAGTTCTTTCAAAAATTAACTCAATTCCAGAAGAAGGTTGCCAAAGTTATGTCAATTCCTACTGCTTTAAGCCCCTGACAGATTTTTATTTCTTTTATTTGTCCCTGATACATCCTTTACAGAGTTTCTATTTAGGTTGAAGTTTCCATTAATTATTGAATTTTTAAGAAAGCAGTTTATGCTCTTAGTCTTTGCTCAGGTTACCAGCTTTACCCACATATTTCAGTGGTCCTAAAATAAGAATCTATTACACCTAGAATATACTGATTTCTTTAAGAAAACAAACAAAAAAAACTCTGCACCATTATTTCCTTTAATTAGACAAAGCTTGTGTGAAACCAGGGGCCTACTTCTCCCTTTTTAAAAAGATTTTCTTGTTTTATATTTTTCATTATTTTAATTGAGAAAAAGCTAAAAAAAATTTTAAAAACTAAAAAGACCTAAATTATAGGTCAATTCTAAACTCCTAACCAATTTGCTGAAATGTGTATACATACAGTAAAATACTTATGTAAGTCACAATCCATTATCATTAGGATACAGATTGCTTAAAATTATCTTTCTGATCATCAAGCAATTAATATGATTTTTAACAAACAGTTGCTATATTATGGTAAGAGAGACACATTGGTACCAGCAACCGCTAAGCAACATGTCTCTTTCATTGATGTTTGGACATTTTTGAATAGTCTTATGATTTTATGACTTATGGTATATGACTTGAGACCTTTCTCTTATACCATTTTGTTTAAAATTTGTATTTAATTTTGTGAGTGTAAATACAATTTTTTTCTTATATAAACCCTGCTCCTTCTCCTCAAAAAGAAAAAAAAACTTATGTAGAGGTATACATATATTCTGTGAAGTCTGGGTGTTACAAGCCAAGAGATACTTTACTAAAAGCATGTTAACCCAGGAGATATTTTAAGGAATGTGTTTATTATTGACTATTGTAAAACTAAAGCTTAATTTAGAAGTCTAGGAAATAATTTCTTAAAAGCCAAATGTAAGTGAGTTTTACATTATTTTATAACTTTGAGCTGGACAGTTGTATTATTTTTCAGGGGAGACAAGAATACTGACATTGGTCTGAGTTAGGGTATTTGAATGAAGAGTGTTTGAGTGTGTGCATCCCAAATGTGATTTAAGGACACCAGTTTTATTTGCTTTTCTTTCAGCTTTTTACATGCTAACTTTTTTTTTTATTATCCTGTGTCCTCTATCTTTTCCTGATCTGTTAAATTGTGTGTCTAGAGCTTGGGGAAATTTTTTCTTTTAAGCACTTGTAATATTATCTCACTTTTCTAGTCTACTACTCACTTTTTGTAACCCTCTTGTTCCCTGAGAGTTTTTTTTTTTTTTTTAATTTTTAGGTACAGTAAGCACGGTTATTTCATGCTGCAACCAATACCTGAAACATTTGGGGATCTATTTCTGCTGTGGCTTGTTGTTACAGTTTTTCAGAAACATGTTTGTTCTTTCTCCCTCTCTGCCCTCTGTTCTGCTCTGTGGCCACGGCCAACCTCCCTACAGGGTGGAGGAGCAGGGTGGGCTTATTACTCCAGTTCATCTTTATTCTGAGGAGTGGGGACCCTCCACCTACTAGGAGAATGTTTGCAACTCTGGTATCCTGCGTCCTGCTTCTGATTTGGCCCTGGTTTTGTGGCTTTTGTTTTTAAGGAGATCTCCTTCTTTCCTGTTTTATCCAGTCATTTTAGTTGTCTTCAGTAGGAGGATTGGTCCTCATAACCCAGCCTACCATTACTAGAAGTGAAAAATCTTCCTTATTTGATCTTTAATGATACTGTGAGGTTCATGTGCAGATATATAACTGGGCTGCTTTAGTAGATGATGGAACTGAGGCTGAAAAAAGCGTAGTGGTTGATTTCAGACCGTCCAGGTAGGTGGCAGAGCCTGAGACTTGTGTGTCTGAGTCTACATTTCCACCTTCGAGCCTTTTTCTGTTGGCCATCTTCTTCAGGTTTTGAATGAACCAGGTGTATATTGAAGACATTTTAAAAGATGTAATACTTTTGCAAAATTATGTACATAGACCATTGACTAATAATTATGTTGGTACAGCTTTCCCCAGATATGGCATTTTAAGTGAAAAACAATAATTTGTTTCCCTTTTATTTTTCAGCTGAAGTGAGTAGTGAATACAGTATGGATAAGGCAATGGTTGAATTTGCAATGATGGATCGGGAACTAAACCATTATTTAAAGGCTGTGCAATCTACAATAAACCATGTAAGTTTATACCACTCACCTGGTTATATTCGGTTACAAGTGACTGACAGAAGTAGAAACACAAAATCAAAATTCTTCTCAAACCTTTAATATTTTCTTATCCTTTCTGTGGTAGCTATTAATCTCTTCTTAGTCAGGAAGTTCATAGAATAGGAATCTTAACTATTTTCCTAAATAGGTCACCTAGATTTAATTAGGATATTACAGTTTAGATTTCCTTGAGTTTTTTGGTCTCAGATTTTATTTGTCTAAGCCCCCTTTGATTGTGAGTAGTTTTTTATAAAAAACTAAAACTGCATAGAACTTGTTTTTATTGTTACATTTGTTTAAGCATACAATTTAGACCAGGTTTGGTTACTCATTCTCCAGCTGTAACTAATATGTAGCTATTGCAAAATTCATATAATCAGATAATAGGGAAGAGTTTTAGAGCAAGTTTAAAAATAAAGAAGCTTGGCATTTCATTTTTTCCAGAAGCCAAACTTATCTTTGTTGGCTCTGGCTATCACAGGAACAACACATAAAAGCAGTTAAGGTGGGAACATAGCAACATCCTTTTCAGCAGTACTGTGTTGAGTAAGAAATGAGCAATATGATTGCAGTAATGTTTCTGAGAAGTGCTTTGTCTTCTGAGCAGTGGAAACTCCCCTTTGAACTGATTTCATATACCTGTGTAATAGGATGTCTTGTACTTCTGGTTTCTTTATTTGCTTTTTCTTACTTATATCTATGGGAAAATTCTAAAACTCAAATATTTTACAAGATTAGCTGCTGTTCAGTGGAACAGAAATTTTTGAATATGATTTAATGCTTAAGCCATATTTAAGTGAGTATTACATAGTTATATGTTCATGATTATATGCTGTTTTTCTGAGTTTTTTCAGCTTAAAAATTTTTTTTTCTCCTTTTTTGCTTTTGATGGTTAATATTTACTAAGTGTAGCATTTGTGACTATCTTAAGAATGTCTGCTTATATCCAATACATTTATTCAACTCATACAGTTCTGGTGTTTCTAACCATTGTGACTATCTTTGAACTGTGAATATTTCTTCCATAGGAAAATATGAAAGTGATATCATGTCTGGTCTTTGAAACTGATAGCAGTGATTTTCAATTCCAGTTGACCCCTAGAACCAGCCAGTCCCTACCCTACACTAAAGAGATTCTGATTTCACGAGTGTGTTTGGAGCAGGACTGGGGCACCTGTATTTTAAAAAACCCATTCTGTTATGTATCCAAGGTTGACAATAACTGCCTTAAAAGAACAAGGCTGTTTTTATAGAATAAAGTGTGAAGTGAGGTGAAAGTCGCTAAGTCGTGTCCTACTCTTTGCAACCACACAGACTGTAGCCTGCCAGGCTCCTCTGTCCATGGAATTCTCCAGGCCAGAATACTAGAGTGGGCAGCTGTTCCCTTCTCCAACCAGGGACTGAACCTAGGTCTCCTGAATCGCAGGCGGATTCTTTACCGACTGAGTCACCAGGGAAGCCCAAGAATAAAATATATTTGCTACCAAAGATTAGAGTTAGACCTATGATATGGGCCGGTCCAGCATTGACCCTTACATTCTGTGGAGGTTATTTGATAGGCTTTTCTGCTTTAACCTTGATGTTTTGCGAAGGAAACAGCACAGTGTACATCATAGATAAGAAAACAGATTTTGAAAGTTGAAGAACTTAATGTGGATTTTTTTTCGTATTAAACCTTAAGATTCACAGATATGCATGATATTTTTATATAAAGAATTGGACTTTCCCCCCTTCAAAAAACTGAGTCACTCATAAAGGATAAAAAGGGAAAGCAACCCTCCCCTCACACATAGTCAGTAGTTGACAGCATTTCTTTCATCTTGAGACTCATTCCATTACCCCCACCCTACTAAACCGGAAAGATGGCGCTTGGAGTTTTATCCAGCTTTTCAGCCCTAACCTCATCCTGCACTATGGAGCAACTTGGATTCAGTGATTCTAACACTTGTCAGGAAGGTCCCTGATCTTTCATAAGAGGAGAAAGCATGTTTAGCTGCAGTTTTTTCTTAGACAAAGTTGTGCTGTCTATATAAGCTTGATATGAGACCAGGAATAGCAAATCATAATTTTGTAAGATTTCTAAGACCTAAAACCATATAGAGACATAGTGGGGATATGACCATTATTTTGAGGGAAATATTTTATCCTCTTTATATACTATTTACACAGTATGGAGTACTGTCTTACTGCCATTTTATTTCTTGTTTTGGTGAGGGATAAAGAATGAACAGCAGCTTGAAAGGGGTCGGAATGGTATAGTTCTTTAGGAATAGAAAGGGTCTAGGGATCAGAAACTGTTACAACTCTGGTGCTCCCATTTTCCAAGTTATGGTCATGGGTCAAGAAACTTAACCTCTTGGAACCTCATGGTCTTCATCTATAAAAGTCTTAGCGTGCTTGTTTCATAAGATTATTGT